>OX328128.1:91754953-92087453 GCA_946811695.1 Gonocerus acuteangulatus | reverse complement strand
TAGATTGCTGTTAGTAGGTAGCGGATAGCAGATAGCTCTTAGTAGCTAGCACATAGCAGATAGTTGTTAGTAGATAGCGGTTAGCAGATAGCTGTTAGTAGATAGCGGATAGCAGATAGCTGTTAGTAGATAGCGGATAGCAGATAGCTCTTAGTAGATAGCACATAGCAGATAGTTGTTAGTAAATAGCGGTTAGCAGATAGCAGATAGCTGTTAGTAGATAGCGGATAGCAGATAGCTGTTAGTAGATAGCACATAGCAGATAGCTGTTAGCAGATAGCGGATAGTAGATAGCAGATAGCTGTTAGTAGATAGCGGATAGCAGATAGCAGATAGCTATTAGTAGATTGCTGTTAGTAGGTAGCGGATAGCAGATAGCTCTTAGTAGCTAGCACATAGCAGATAGTTGTTAGTAGATAGCGGTTAGCAGATAGTAGATAGTTGTTAGAAGATAGCGGATAGCAGATAGCTGTTAGTAGATAGCAGATAGTGGAGATCTACAAGAAATGCTAGATTGATTAGAGATTGTGTTGGGAGAAAATAGAAGTTCAATTTTGTAGACCAATGTAATATAAATATTGACTGTGATAGTGGAATAAATCGAAATTAATATATTTTATATCATATATTCTTTATTGCAATCAACTTATTTTTAGAAATTATGGACATCTTTATTTGATTAGTCCATGTTCCATGCCACTGGATTGCTCTAATAATTATATCTATCCATCTAAATATAGCGCCTGACGAAGCTGGCTGTAATACGGTCTGAAAAAACTATCACTGATGAGAAATTTCGTAATTCACACGAAAATAATTTAATCAATAGTTACAGTTCCCGGAAATGGCTAGTTAGAAACAGTTATCCAACTGGACCTTGAGGTGTCATAAATGCCAGAAATTTGGGCACAAGGGAAATGTGTGAATAGAGAAATGAATATAATTTGGTCCATCAATGGATAGAAGTAGCTCTGTGGTACTTACGTTTCTGCTTCCTCTTTGGACTGGGTGGTGACGCAGGCTCTTCCTTCACCTTCCCCTCCATAACCTGCAAGCAGATAAACTTCCTTCAGATACCAAATAGCTACTTTCTCTTATGGATATTTCACAAGAGCCTTTTATAGACCATATATTAACTTAAAAGCGGAAAATTAATGGCGTCAAATTAATTAATAAAAAGTGATTTTTTTTTTTGGCAATTGGCAGTTATTTCATAGCAATGATATGTTTCTGAGATACATATCAGTACGTGCCCATCCACGATTGAATTTTTTTGACTTGGAGACTAGTGATTTAGAAAAAGTTTCAAAGTTTCCCCCGTTTCTCAGTATGTATTCATTTTTCTCGAAATCCTTTACAGATATCGCCTTAAAAATGGTTTCATTCGTTTTCCTAATTATCTGAACCTACAAATACTCTACCTAAAAGCTTATAAAGCCTTAGGCCTTATAAACGCCTTTCTGTGAACACGTTATAGTGCAAAACTTAAAAATAATCGGTGCCGAGATCCTGGTCTTCATATTTACCAAAAAATGTATCTGGAAGGCTAAGTGTAAACACAGAGCCGTAAAGAGCTTCGATGCTATTCTGCTGTTCTGTATCTCGAAGGCTAAGTGTAAACACAGAGCCGTAAAGAGCTTCGATGCTATTCTGCTGTTCTGTATCTCGAAGGCTAAGTGTAAACACAGAGCCGTAAAGAGCTTCGATGCTATTCTTGGGAATTTCTTGAAAATATTGTTACTGAGCATTGATGTGATAAGCATTGGAAGAAATAAATATATCAACAGAAGGAGGAGTATGGATAGTTCCATACATTATTTAGATAGCTAATTAAAAACCAAAAATATTCTTTGGTTACACAGACACACACCAACAAAAAATTGTATTTTCCAAAGACACCATACATATATTCTTATGTATTTTGACACGCTGAATCCGAATCCGGAGTCCGTTTCACTCCAGCACGTCAGGTTTAAGGGCATTTGATGGTCAAATTTTGAATAACTAGAGCTTCCATGGATTTGAGGGTCACTGAATTCAAATCCGAGGTAAATGTAGGTATATGGAATATTTTGGCAGATTAATGACTTCTATAGAGTCGAGTTTGTAAAAAAAATTTTGATTTAAAAACGGGTGTCAGATTGGTTTTTAGCACATTAAAACCCCCTAAATTCAAATTTTGGGAATATTACAAAAATAAAAAATAAAAATGTATTTTAAATTTAGCTAAGGGGGGACCCTTAAAATTTTGTTAAAGATTCTAGATTCCGGCCATATTTCAAAGAATATTTACCCGATTCAAACCAAACTTCGAGGGTCGATAAAGGCCATAATGTGACATATTTCCGTCCAATCGGGGTGTTTCTAAGTGTTCTGGGATTGACGTTATATGCAAAAAAGTTTACATTTTATTTTTATTTTGAGAACCATTTTTCGCAAGTATCTTTTGAGGTAATACAATAGTTATTTATATGGTTAGAAAAAGGAGTCTTTCTTCTTTCGAAAGATTTCAATGACGTAAAATTCGGATTATCTCAAGGGGAGAAATTGAATTCCAAAACGTCACATTACTTTTTCGCTTACAAATATTTAGCCTCTTCCTGACTGGGAAAAATCATTATTTTTTGTTTTCAATGATATTCACTATATTAAGGTTTCTTGGGGTGCTGATTTTAAATATGCTACTATTTTTGTTGTAAAGAAATTTATAATACTAGTTTACTTGAAAACGTAAGCATATTTTTGAATATATTTGATGAAATATAAATTATTGTTTAACGATTATATTTTTCCTTTAATCTACTCTATAAAACAAATGAATTGGTGAAAGAATCATGTCGATATCATTTTCTAAACTCGATATAAAAAATAAAGCACTTTCAACATATTTTATTTTATTTCTCGGCTCCTAAGGCGCATTGGACGTAACGCTCGGACACGTGTCGACTATTTTTTGATGTAGAATCACCAGAAAAAATTTGGTCCAAATCGGTGACCCCATCGCTGTATACTCCCCTTGTTAGATGAAGGTCTAAGGAGTCTTCTAAGTAGTCCGTATCGTTTGTTCAGTTCTTGTCTTTTCAGTCTCGTGTGAGGGTTCCATGTCAGTCGGCTGTCAAGGTATAATCCTAGATATCGAACCTCGCTGGATACTGGTAGTGGAGTCTCGTGTTAGGGTTCCATGTCAGTCGGCTGTCAAGTTATAATCCTAGATATCGAACCTCGCTGGATACTGGTAGTGGAGTCTCGTGTTAGGGTTCCATGTCAGTCGGCTGTCAAGGTATAATCCTAGATATCGAACCTCGCTGGATACTGGTAGTGGAGTCTCGTGTTAGGGTTCCATGTCAGTCGGCTGTCAAGGTATAATCCTAGATATCGAACCTCGCTGGATACTGGTAGTGGAGTCTCGTGTTAGGGTTCCATGTCAGTCGGCTGTCAAGGTATAATCCTAGATATCGAACCTCGCTGGATACTGGTAGTGGAGTCTCGTGTTAGGTTTCCATGTCAGTCGGCTGTCAAGGTATAATCCTAGATATCGAACCTCGCTGGATACTGGTAGTGGAGTCTCGTGTGAGGGTTCCATGTCAGTCGGCTGTCAAGGTATAATCCTAGATATCGAACCTCGCTGGATACTGGTAGTGGAGTCTCGTGTGAGGGTTCCATGTCAGTCGGCTGTCAAGGTATAATCCTAGATATCGAACCTCGTTTGATTCTGGGAGAGAAATGCTTATATTTTCAAGAAATCAATTCCACATTTCTCGTTTTTAAATCATACGTACAAACTGATTTGTTTTCCTCCGTCAGTCGTATTTTGCGCCACTACCGTCCTTGCGCCTCAGTGAGATCCCTCCAGTTCGCATTTTGTATGAACGAAGCTTTAGTTCTGTTAGCGATGAAGGTTATCATTAGAGCCAGGAAGTTAGGCATTTATTTTTGGGCAAAATAGGCAGGCAAAAAGGCACTTGAAATGCTGAAAATAGGCAGTACTGTCATTAAAATAGGCATTTATTAGGAGTGAAGGCAAAGAGGAATCTCACTCATTATTAATGAAAATATGTATTTTAAATACTCATTCATTTCTTTATTACCAATTTATCACAGAATTAATGTACTTACTCTTACTTTCCCTTCTTACAAGCAACAAGATGCTTTTTCAAAGTATCAAATGGCGTAGCCCTTCTCAGAAAAAAAATGTTTTTCATCATGGAAAAACTTCCTCTGCATTATCTTATCATTTCTAAATCCGGAATACCAGGTAACTACACCATTGTCACAGCAAAAGGGGTGTGAGGAAGGAGACGTACTTCTCTCATCCTCTCTCTTCCTATTCATTATGCTTGTGCATTCCTTCTACCAAGGAAGGCTCAGTTATTTACAAAGGGTAAATCCACGGGTTGGGAAAATAAGCTTTCGAATTGATTTTTGTGACGGCAATATGTAATTTAATTCGTCAAACCTTTTTTATTCGACGAACTGAAATTTGAAATTCGTTATGTGCTTTTCAAAATGTTTAAATCGCAGAAAAAAATTGCATAACGAGCCAAAAAGGCAAAAAAAAAAAAGGCTTTAAATCTTAAAATAGCCAAAATAGGCGAAAAAGGCAAAATAAAAATTGTCTCTACACTTCCTAAATACACGGAAAGATATTTATTTCTATCTGATCCTTCAATATATCCATTCAGATAAAAAAGGCATTTTGCCGAACTTCCGGGCTCTAGTTATCATGAACCCGGCTCTTAGCGCGGTTCCTCCCTCTTTTCATTCCACCTTATCCCCTTCAACAACCTTATCAAGTCGACATGATGACGAAATTCGGAAGTGTCGACTGTACTCAAAGCTAGCGTAAATAACGGCGGGAAAATAGTTCAAAAATATGTACTTTGTCTCGAACGATAAGTCGATTTCGTTAATCAGCAAAATCTGCCTAACGAAACATTTCTCTTTTTTTTTTTTGGTTGAAATATTACGCGAAATAAATCGTTGACCCTCCGGCCGAATTCAAAATGTCATGTTTCAGAACCCATAGATCACGAAAAGGACATGGGTTCAAATTTTTATATATACACATACACACAACACACACACACACACACACACACACACACACACACACACACATATATATATATATATATATATATATTTATTTATAATTTGTCTTTTCACTCTCTAGTTGGCTCAAAAATGAACCGATTTTAATGGAATACGGTAAAGACATACCAGGTAACGCAAAAATTCCTGTCGTTTTGTTTTAAATCCCACGTTTACAAATTTCTTACTTTAATACCTATGTTACTTTATTTATGATAAATAAAGAGGAACCTTGTAGGATTAGAAGATGCTTGTTTCGGTAGTAAACTGGACTTCTTTAACTTTAATCCAGTTCACGTTTTAAACTTGAAAAAAATGCTTACAATGATCTCTCTTGAAACACAAATTCGCTCGATTTTACTCTACGAGTTTAAATTAGGCCTAAAAGCCACCGAGGCTGCTCGTAAACCACTTCAGGTGTTTGGGGAGGATTCTCTCTCAGGTCGGAAGGCGCAATTCTGGTTTGCAAAAGTTCGTAGAGGGAATGAATTGCTCATGGACGAAGCTCGAAGTGGAAGGCCTGAAGTTGTTGACGGCGACGCCCTGACAGAAATCATTGAGACAGACCCACGACAAACTTGCTCTGAAATCGCTGGACAACTTAAAAATTCCGAGTCAACCATCAGAAATCTCCTACATCGAATTGGTAAGACCAAAAAATTTGATAAGTGGGTTCCCCATAAACTTGATAAGTGGGTTCCCCATAAACTTGATAAGTGGGTTCCTCATAAACTGACCAACCGCAAGATCGGAATAACGTTCGCCTTAGGGGTATCCTTGAAAAACACCTTAGAAACCTTTTTTTACCAAACCAGCTGAGATTTATAAAAACAGGAGTTTGTGAGATTGAGGCACGTCGGAAGAAGGTTCTGGAAAGTGAGGGTGACTATTTCGACGAATAAATCTTATTTGAAATATTTCTTTTGCTTTATTTTTACCCTATTTAAAAAAAAAAAAAAAAAAAAAAAAAAAACGACAGGACTTTTTGCGTTACCTGATATTTTGCGTAATTTCAAAGGTCAAGTTCGTTAACCAGCAGGATCCGCCCACTGTAACATAGTTTTTTGGGCAAAATTAACGCAAAAAATCGTGACGCTTACGTTTTCGCCTTTGAAGGCTTGTAGGTACAGTTTTTGTAGGTTCAGCAACTTAGGAAAGCGAAAGAAAACATTTTTAAGGCGATATCTGTAAACGTTTTCGAGAAAAGTAAATACTCAGAAACAGCGGATTCATACGGAAACGTATTCAATTTTTTTTTTTTTTTAATTTAGATAGTCTCCTGGTCAAAGAAATTCCTTCGCAGGAAATGCAAAGGTAGAATTTGTCAGGGTTCGGTCAAGGTATCTTAATAAAACGAATTTTTGTAAGAAAATGTGTTTTATTGTTGCCAACGTATCGGCTTGAAATTCAAGCCTTCATCAGGGCTGTAAAACAAGTAGGACAGAGTTAATACTAATATATATATATATATATATATGTATATATGTACTGAATAAATGATGAAAAAACAATAACGTCGGCGAAAAATAAAACACATTTTCTTATAAGAAATGTAGTTTTATTAAGATATCACGACCGAACACTGACAATTTCTACCTTCATAAATAAATTTATATGCAAATATTTAATAATATATAAACAAAATTATATTTAAAATATGGAGACTTAATATTTCCTATACTCGGTTACTTACGATGTTGAGAGATGATCCTGAGTGGATTTGTCGAGTAGTGATCTCGTCGAGTGTTGGCGGTAGACTGGGGGTGGTTTGTCGGATTCAATGAAGGGAGGCTGCGCGGAGAACGTCATCTCGCGATAAGTGTGCTCGTAGAAATTAGTTTTCTCAGTTGGGCTTTGGAAAAAAAATCTGTAGAAATTATTTAAATTTATTTGATAGGGGAGAAAAACGTCCCTCTCGAACGGAATCTGTCTATCAGTTTTAGCAGTTTCCTCCGAAGGAAGGTAGCTATTGAGGCTACACTCGTGACGGAAT
Source organism: Gonocerus acuteangulatus (assembly GCA_946811695.1). Taxonomy (NCBI): domain Eukaryota; kingdom Metazoa; phylum Arthropoda; class Insecta; order Hemiptera; family Coreidae; genus Gonocerus; species Gonocerus acuteangulatus. Next base: position 92,080,369 of record OX328128.1, on the reverse strand, counting down.
GTGTCTAAAACGCATTTATTAAGTAGTGAATTTAGTCAGTTCCTATATATTTCAACGTTACATTACATAATATATATTATATACAAAAACTTAGGACAAAACTTACCATGTTCCTTAAAAAAAAACAAAAAAAAAAACAGGCAAATAGGTATTTTTTTATGTAAAGGTTTTGTTCGCGGGCGGACTATAGTATGTTTGGTGGAAGTATGTGTGATGCGAGTGTATGCGTGTATAGCTGTTGATGGAGTCCGTCGTCACTGGGATAGGTGCGAGTTCTGTGGGCCCACAGCTTTTTCACCGATCCCAGTAGTGACGGACACCATCAACAGGTATGGCAACGGTATATTTACTGGCGGACCGAACCTCTTGGGTTATATATCTGTAACATGTTGTCATAGCTGTTGATGGTGTCCGTCACTACTGGGATCTGTGAGAAAGCTGTGGGCCCACAGAACTCGCACCTATCCCAGTGACGACGGACTCCATCAACAGCTATGACAACATGTTACAGATATATAACCCAAGAGGTTCGGTCCGCCAGTAAATATACCGTTGCCATAACTGTTGTTGGAGTCCGTCACTACTGGGATCGGTGAGAAAGCTGTGGGCCCACAGAACTCGCACCTATCCCAGTGACGACGGACTCCATCAACAGCTATGACAACATGTTACAGATATATAACCCAAGAGGTTCGGTCCGCCAGTAAATATACCGTTGCCATAACTGTTGTTGGAGTCCGTCACTACTGGGATCGGTGAGAAAGCTGTGGGCCCACAGAACTCGCACCTATCCCAGTGACGACGGACTCCATCAACAGCTATGACAACATGTTACAGATATATAACCCAAGAGGTTCGGTCCGCCAGTAAATATACCGTTGCCATAACTGTTGTTGGAGTCCGTCACTACTGGGATCGGTGAGAAAGCTGTGGGCCCACAGAACTCGCACCTATCCCAGTGACGTCGGACTCCATTAACAGCTTTTTTTTTTTTTTTTCTTTTTTTTTTTTTTTTCCAAATTTATTTATTTATTTAAAAGAATATTACAATCTGTTCCCGATACCAGATACACTTTAAGCGATTAATCTAAGTTGTTACAATATTTAGGACACAATTTTGCAATATAGGAAAAAAAACAAATGAAATAAAACCTATTCATAATTAATAAAAGAATCACACCATAACAAGTGTTAACAATAGTACAATACATAAAGAAAGAAAATATGCTGCTAGATGTAATAAATATGTTACATACAAAACAAAATAAAATGAAATATGATACACAGGTAACTTACTCATTACAACTTATAAATATTTTAAGAATATGTGTTTCGGCCTTTTATGGACATATCTTTTTAATGAATTTTTATTATAATTTCCTAAATTCTTAATTAAATTATTTTTATTTAATTTGCATCTGTAAAAAAAGAACTTTTTGGCCAGGTTACGAATAAAGGTTTTTAAGCTTATAATATTAGCGAGCGAATGAAGTTTATTAATTTTTGTATAAATCGGTTGGTTAGTTATTATTCGGAGGCATTTATTTTGAATTATTTGAATTTTACTATAATTAGAATTTGAAGTGTAGCTCCAGACTGGACAAGCATAGGTGAGTATTGGTCGAATGCATAGTTTGTAAATTAGAGTTTTGTTCTGTTTGGAAAGTGTGGATTGTCTATTGAAGTAGGGATACATAGTAAACATTGCCTTTATTGCTTTGTTACAAGTATTGTTTACATGATCGGTGAACGTTAATCCTCTATCCAGGTGTAATCCTAGATACTTTACACTATCTCTGCATGATAGTTCAGTACCGTTCCGCATTCTAATGGGTGAACAATCACGCGGCCGTCTCTTAGTAAAAATTATGAATTCAGTTTTGTCTAAATTAATTTTTATTTTCCACTTCGAATAGTGCCTTGAGATTTTGGTGAGAGCCTCTGTAAGCCTGTTTCTTATTGTGTCTATCCTGTAAGAGGATGAAGAGAAAGCTACGTCATCGGCATATAGATAGGTATGTACGTCATCGGCATATAGATAGGTATGTACATTCTTGGTGTTGGGCAGATCATTTATATAGATATTATAGACTATCGGTGAGAGTACTGAACCTTGAGGTAATCCAGCCGCGGGGAATTTAGCTAAAGATTCGGTATTATTTATCTGAACTGTAAAAGATCTACCAGTGATAAAGGAGTGTGTTAAATGAGTTGGAAACCTATATTGATTTAGTTTAAATATTAGGCCTTGATGCCAAACTGTATCAAATGCTTTTTCAGCATCTATTGTTATCAGACCAGTGTGCTTTTTATTGTTAAATTCTCCAGTTATGTGATCTACTAGTCGGCATAATTGAGCTGTCGTCGAGTGTTTACTTCGGAATCCAAAGTGGTCATTTCTTAATATGTTGTTTCTTAAGATGAACTTGTCTAATCTTTTTAATATTATTTTTTCTGTAATTTTGCTTAGTATATTTAATAAACTTATGGGCCGATAATTTTGAACTAATTTATTATCTTTGCCAGGTTTGCTATGGGAATTATTTTAGAGTCTTTCCAAGAGTTAGGGAAGTATTTAAGTTGCAGGACTTTATTAATTATATTAACTAGTTCCACTATTGCTTTATGGGGTAATTGTTTTATGAATACCACGGGTATATTATCTTTGCCGGGGGATTTCTTTTTCAAAGATTTTATGATTTTTCTTACTTCATAAATGTTAGTTAATTCATTGATGGGAGTGATAGCTGTATTACAATTGTCATTTATGTATTTGTCCGAAAATTTATTAATTCTGTTTGTGTGATTCCTTGTACCTAGCCCTATATTTTGGAAATGGATTTTAATAAAGTGTTGGGCCAGTAGATTCGCTTTATCGTTATCCTCATACGCGATTATTTGATCTTGATGTAAAGGGGGGATTTTACAGAATTTTTTCGTAAAGTTTTTATGGACATTCCAAAGGTTTTTGTGTGGCTTTAATTTAGATAGGAACTTGTTCCAGGTTTTATTTCTGATCTGTTGGAGATAATTGTTGAGAAAACTGGCTATTGCCGAATGTATTGATTGATACAGTGGATTTCTAGTTCTTTGGAATAATCGTCTAAACTTAGTTTTTAGTTTTGTAATTATATCTACAATTCTGTTATTTTTAAATGAATTTACTTTATCATTACTATAGCGTATAGGAGTGGATTTAGTAATTGCTTCTTTGATAAGACTGGTAAATTTTAAAACGTTTTGTTCTAATTCATACGGGTTACTTGGAGCCATTAACAGCTATGACAACATGTTACAGATATATAACCCAAGAGGTTCGGTCCACCAGTAAATATACCGTTGTCATACCTGTTGATGGAGTCCGTCACTACTGGGATCGGTGAAAAAGCTGTGGGCCCACAGTACTCGCACCTATCCCAGTGACGACGGACTCCATCAACAGGTATGACAACATGTTACAGATATATAACCCAAGAGGTTCGGTCCACCAGTAAATATACCGTTGTCATACCTGTTGATGGAGGGAGTCCGTCACTACTGGGATCGGTGAGAAAGCTGTGGGCCCAAAGAACTCGCACCTATCCCAGTGACGACGGACTCCATCAACAGCTATGACAACATGTTACAGATATATAACCCAAGAGGTTCGGTCCACCAGTAAATATACCGTTGCCATAACTGTTGATGGAGTCCGTCACTACTGGGATCGGTGAGAAAGCTGTGGGCCCACAGAACTCGCACCTATCCCAGTGACGACGGACTCCATCAACAGCGATGACAACATGTTACAGATATATAACCCAAGAGGTTCGGTCCGCCAGTAAATATACCGTTGTCATACCTGTTGATGGAGTCCGACGTCACTACTGGGATCGGTGAAAAAGCTGTGGGCCCACAGTACTCGCACCTATCCCAGTGACGACGGACTCCATCAACAGGTATGACAACATGTTACAGATATATAACCCAAGAGGTTCGGTCCACCAGTAAATATACCGTTGTCATACCTGTTGTTGGAGTCCGTCACTACTGGGATCGGTGAGAAAGCTGTGGGCCCACAGAACTCGCACCTATCCCAGTGACGACGGACTCCATCAACAGCTATGACAACATGTTACAGATATATAACCCAAGAGGTTCGGTCCACCAGTAAATATACCGTTGTCATACCTGTTAATGGAGTCCGACGTCACTACTGGGATCGGTGAAAAAGCTGTGGTCCCACAGTACTCGCACCTATCCCAGTGACGACGGACTCCATCAACAGGTATGACAACATGTTACAGATATATAACCCAAGAGGTTCGGTCCACCAGTAAATATACCGTTGTCATACCTGTTGTTGGAGTCCGTCACTACTGGGATCGGTGAGAAAGCTGTGGGCCCACAGTACTCGCACCTATCCCAGTGACGTCGGACTCCATTAACAGCTATGACAACATGTTACAGATATCGCTTTGAAAATGGTTTCATTCGTTGTCTTATATTAAGGAACCCATAAAACAAGTACCTGCAAGCATATCGTCCCTGCCATGTCAAACTATCGAATATGCAAAAACTCGTTTTCCAGATCTTTGCTCTTGGATTGTGGAGGATACGGCTTGTCGCAAATTGTCGGAAGTCTAACCCCTTTAGAATAGCCTTTAAAGCCTTAAATAAAGTATCGCATAAGACCATTTTTCTTATATTACTTGGTCAATGGATAGAATACGTTCGTTCTCTAGTTTGCTCCGATTTGCATATTCCATAGTTTGACATGGTAGGAACGATATGAATTAAAAAACGTAAGCGATCCGATTTTTTTCGCTCGAATTCCGCTCCAAAAACCATGTATCGGTGAACGGATTCTGCTGGTTAAAAAACTTGACCTTCCAAATTAGACGAAAGATTTGTGTACCAAATCTCATCAAAATCGGTCCATTTTTAGGCGGCAGCTGCAGAGTGAACAGACTAATTAATACATATATATATATATATATATATATATATATATACATATATATATATATATATATATATAAATATATATATATATATATATATATATATATATATATATATATATATATTGAGACTTTATTTGAAGATATAAAATACAACATAAGCAATATACAAAAACATAATTGTACAAATTGGCCAATGATACAGAGATACAAAATGAGCGTCTCCTTCGCTCAAGATTTGCAAGACTTGCAGACAAGCCTTGCTTATTCTCTCCTAATTTTAATGTCTGAATAAACTAGGCAATCTTTAACAAACTAATATTTGAATACTATATAAATAAAGCAACAAAAGACAATAAGAATTACTTATACTACAATTACAAAGAGCCGATTTATCTATAAACCTTAGATAAATAGAAACACAATATGAGTAAAATACATGTATGATTAAGGTCAGATATAAAAAAAACAAAACTAAGATAAATAACCACTGGATTCATCCACAATTCCTTAGTACAAAGATTAGATGGCTTAGTACTGCACTTAAAAATAATTAAATAACTATAGGAGAAAAATAAGGCAATTATAAAAAATCAACCTAAACAGATAACCATAGAGTAAAATAAAACAATACAAACTTGTAGTCAAATAGAATAAAAATAAATAAAAAGACAATACATAATTAAAAGGGTCAGTCAATTAACATACTATATATTACATGCTAGATGTGGTAACTACATGCTAATAAACATAATACTCAATTATCAGTTTATGCTCGAAAATATTAAATTCAACACCATAAATGCAAAAATAATGCCTTAAAATCAGCGGCCCTGCGCTGATAACAGAGCCCTCCATCTGCTGAAGATGATACTAGGCCCTTTCAGAACACGTGCTGTTATTGTCCTAAGGCAAGTTGCAGAAACACCAAGGTCTTTAAGACTCCTCGCAGAGGTTCCGCACCAGACTCCCCTCCAGCTGACTGTGCAGGATGTAGCATTCACATGAGTGAGAGGCACACCAAACATACGGCCTACTGCCAAGCGGACTTCAAGAGCACTATACTTCTTGCATTTCTCACGATGAGCCGAGCCAAGGTCAGGAGCTGCATTATCTATTTGAGCGTCCACTATTGTGACTCTTCCATCCTTAGCCGCAATAATGTCGGGTTTCCATCGGCGACCTCCAGCTCTCAAAGTTGTCTTAATGTGGACTTCGTAACCTTTCTTGACAAGGGTATCCCCCAGTACTCAGACCACAGAATCATGCCTTAAGCATCGGCCTCCATGTGACACATAGCACTTTTGGACAGCGTGAGTACCGGTTTCATTCTCTAAACAACCAGCCCTGCTACGAAGTACCCGACCCTCACGCCTACCTCTTGTGCACCTAACAGTTGCACAAGGTAAGGCATTGATGTGAGTTCGGACAAACTGGACGAAATCCCAGCCAGTTACGAATTCCGATCCTCTGTGCAACCAATAGGAAGAGGCTTTACTTGCGTTGGACTCCCTGAGCCCAGTTCCATCATTAGAGGAATAGAGTTTCTTAGCCCACCAATCCTTTCTGCTCTGAGTGTACCATGCATCTTCGCTCAAGCCCGGATCAAAGCCACTCTTGCATCTCGTATCCTTCTGGACACTGTCGCTGAAGAAAACGCAGCCCTCGCCTCAGCCAATCCAGAAGTCTCCAACCTAAGCCCCAGTGTCAACGCAGGAACGAGGACGCTCATACAGAACACGCCTAACCCCCACTCCCACATGAAAATATCCTAGGGGCACATCTCTGAGGAGCTTTAACCATCTCCTAACAGCAGCTCTGACCTTTATGTCAATCTTTCTTAGCGTCTGACCCGATGAACCTCCGAGCACCATACCATGAACACAACGCGGAAGAAGGTGGTTTCTAAGAGCAACTAACTTCTGTTGTGGCTTAAGAGGTGCTTGTCCAATTCTTTGGAGTGCTACATCTAAGCGATCCGATTTTTTTCGCTCCAAAAACCGTGTATCGGTGAACAGATTCTGCTGGTTAAAGAACTTGACCTTCCAAATTAGACGAAAGATTTGTGTACCAAATTTCATCAAAATCGGTCCATTTTTAGGCAGCTACAGAGTGAACAGACTAATATATATATATATATATATATATATATATATATATATATATATATATATATATATATATGTACAAATGTGAACCACCGTTATATTCGTAATCCACAGGATCTGAAGCGTAAAATTTTCTAGTCGGAACTTCCGGATTGTGTCTTGAAGTCAACCTCATAAGCGGGGTTCCGCCCTATGAAGGGAGGGAGGAACTGCGCTTAATAACCCCCGCCAAAACCACATCAAAATCCCCGCTCCCGGTTCCTTTATTCCCCCATCCTAAAAATATAGGAGTGAGTCTGCCTACGATTTTATGTGGAATAATGAAATATTAGGTCCCCATTTTTTTAATCCTCGACTTGACGCAGTCTTTCCACGATAATAAACTGTCGGTGTTCTTGGAGGAAGACCTTTTGGCACGTAGAGTACGGGAGGGCCGTTGGAAATTGGTTGGACACTAACTATCCATGGCGTTAGCCAACTAAAACGCTATTACAACCAAAAAAATATATTTTTCTCTTATTTAATTTATATTTAAGGTATTATGGGTCATTTTTACCGATTATATCAAAATTTTAGGGGACGTATTCAAGATTTGGTTTAGAGGAGCCCATTGGCTCCAGGGAGCACCTCATCCATCACATTAGATGGGCCTGGGAACAGTTTACGGCAAAGCAATGCACAATTGCCATTCAGTCTATCAATGTGCGTTGTGATGCCTGTATTGCTGCAAGAGGGCAAACCTTTGAACATTTTTTAAATTGATTATTAGGAATTATTAGAAAATTTAATAGGGATAAAAAATTTACTTTTAATGATTTTTATGTAGACTGAAAGACTGCCTTTTCATATTTTTTTTTTTTTTTTGGGCTTGAGGCGTGCAAACACATAATTGTTTTGTTTTGTTTTTTTGTTGCATTTTTCTCTGCAACGAAGTAGAAACGAGATTTATGCCAAAGGACTTTTTTTCTACGTTTATTCATCTTGCATCGATTCCCGAAGTTTGGTGGGGTTTTTTTTTTCTGGGGACAGGGTGTCCCGAATTTAAATGGCAAAACTTTAGGGGCTTATAGGGGAACGCATCATCATAAAATCATACTTGGTGACTTTAATGCTCTAGTTGGTAAGGAGGGTGCCAACCATCGGAACCCACAGCTTGCATTAATCCACTAATGATAATGAACTTCGGATGGTAAACTTCACTACCTCTCATGGCCTGGTAGTTGGAACTACTTTCTTTCCTAGAAAGGATATCCACAAAGCAACTTGGACAAATAGACCATGTACTCATCAGCGCCCGACGCAAATCCAACTCGATGAATGTAAGATCATATAGAGAGGCAAACATGGATGCAGATCACTATATGAGCATTGCCGAGGTGAGGTCACGCATTTCATTAGCTAAACATTTCACAGGCAACAATGAAAACAGAGATTTGATGTAGCTAAACTAAAGAATCCGGACTGCCAACATTCGTATCAACAAGCTGTTGAGAAGAATTAATTGATGACAGCACTTGAGTCGACGAGCAGAGGAAGAGATGCAGCAATGCAATCAAGCAGGCAGCAGAGGAATCTCTTGGGTATGAGAGCAAAGTTAGAAGATCACCATGGTTTGATGCTGAGTGCCTTCAAGCAGTGGTAGTCAAGAACGAAGCCTACCGAAAGATGATCCAGTGTCCCACCAGGCTCTGTCAAGAAGTATATCGGAGTAAAAGACGTGAAGAGAATAGACTCCTCAGCAGGAAGAGAAGATTCTGGGAAAATGAGAACATGAAGGAACTGCGCAGTCAAAATGAAAGACGGCTGTTCTTCCAAAGTGTAAATGAGGGAGGGCAGCTTTTAGCAGAGCGACAGCCTGCAAAGATGCAGATGACAATTTAATGAGCCATAAAGCTGATATCTTGAAGAGATGGACCCAACACTTCAAGAACTCATTAAACAGAGGAATGGTGGCTGGAGCACTAGAGATAATGGATAAGCTTCATGGAACTCTATGGAACCCCCCGGAAGAAGATACAATTGAAAGCGCCCCTGAAATTGAATCCAGTCAGAACTGCTGAAGTATTGGGGAGAAGAGCTAAAGAAAACTCTCTACGATCTGATTCTGGCCATCTGGGAAAGGGAAGATGTGCCTACGGAATGGTCAGCAGCCATTATCTTCCCAAAACACAAGAAGGGTGATCAAACAGAGTGTGCAAACTATCCAAGGATCTCGCTCCTTTCATACGTGTGTAAGCTGCTCTCTAATATTCTTTATGAGAGGATCCTCTCATATGCTGAAAAAGAACTGGGAAGATACCAGGCTGGATTCCGAAAAGGGGGGGGGGAGATTGTTCTGAGTTCGGGAGAGTTAAAAGCTTCATATACCTTGGGTCTGAAGTGAATAGTAAGAATTACATGACTCAAGAGATACAGAGAAAGATCACTGCTGCCAATAGGTGTGTATATGGACTAGGCCGACACCTTAGAAGCAGATACCTCTCAAAGAAGACCAAGCTTAATATATGCAAGACCCTCGTACGGCTAGTTATTTGGCTCAGAGGCTTGGGCAATAACCAAAAGTGATATGATGAAACTGAGTGTGTTTGAGCGAGGAGGATCTACGGCCCAGTAAAGATGGGTGAAGTGTGGAGAAGAAGAAAAAATAGGGAACTCAGCTCTCTATTTGCCGAACTCGACATTGTCACCCTCATCAAACTTGGAAGACTAAGGTGGGCAGGACATGTAGCCAAAATGGATGGCACTGGAATTCCAAAAATGGTTATGACCGAAGGACTGCACTTCACAAGACGAGTAGGAAGACCGAGAATCATATGGCTGGAAAGCATTGCCAACGATGCCAGAACTCTGCTCAGCGTTAGGAACTGGAGAGCTGCAGGAGAAGACAGAGCCGACTGGCAGAGGCTCTTAGAGGAGGCCCAGTCACGGTGACGGGACGTTGTGTCACGTATGATGATGAAAGGGGGCCGAAAAACGAAGACAAAAAGTCATTTAGAGATTTGCTCGTATTTGGAACGATAATGCTATAAATGTGGCGCGAGTTTGCGTGTGGATTTCCAAATAGAAGAGTGCCTAATAGATGTGTCTTTTTGTTTACTTTTAATATACTTCAAGAGACTGGCAAGGCAAGCATTACATCTAAATAAAAATAAATAAAATGGCACAGTCTCTCATAGTCTATTAATAGTTAACAAAAGGACTTGTCTATTAGATATTCTTCTATTTGAGAATCGGCACATGAACTCTTGCACCGCTTCAAAAGCATTACCGTTGCAAAAACCATTTTTCTTGTTGGTAAATCCGCTTTCAGGCTGTTAGTCCCACAGACTCCATTGATTTATTATATGTTCAATAGGATTTTAATTAAATGGTTTTGGTCTGTTGGAAATAAAACACATAATTCCATAAAAATAACAAATAACAAAAAATATTTATTTCATTATTAACTTAGTTAAATTAAAAAAATGTGGTTTGAACATTTACAATAAGGTATTATACACAAAATGAGAGATTTCGTTTTAAATGTTGACTCCAACGAGCGAGAGGTAGGCCTTGATCTGCGTTGCATAGGGGTCGCCGAGACTTGCGACTGCCTGGATGACTAGCTGACCGTTGAGCGCGTACAGATCTTTTAGCCTGCTCGCAAACTCTTTCCGCAAGTCCTGAACGTCTGAAACATTAGTAAAACACATAATATATATCAATCATCAAACAAAAATTGCCAGATAAAATAAAACATAAATAATACGGTGAAAAGTTAAAATATGAGAGGGGGGGAGAAATAAAATGTGTTTTCATAAATAAATATTTTTTTTAATGGCGCATCGACAAATCTGGGCCATTAGTGCCAACATCCAGGGTGCAGCGAGGAATTTACTCAACGAGCCCTGAGATGAGAAAATTCCTGCCACCGGTGGGGATCGAACCCACCATCTCCTGCTTATGAATCAAAGGCGCTAGCCACTAGACCACGGGAGACCCCCTCTAAATGTTTAAGTGTATCGGAAGTGATCTCACTGGTTGCATAACTATTATAGCGAAAAATTAAATTTTAAATTTCATGGTAATTGATTTTTAAACATTTCATATATTGCAGATGAACAGGCCAAATCAGGGTGCCTATTAATTTTGTGAAGGCCAATTTCAGGACTTTTTCGTGTCATTTTCTTGATTTGAAAAGCCAATTTCATGCCCATTAAAAGGAAAATAATTTTACTTAAAAATAAAAATTCTTAACTATTACCTTAACCCATGAGAGTGTGTGTTATCATATGGTAAGGCCAATATCTAAGAGATGATAGAAACATTATATTATATACTAAGTTTGTAAAATTAATTTATTTGTATTCAGAATTTTTGAAAAAAAAAAAAGAAACTCCGGCGCTAATGGGTTAAAAGTATTTGTAACCTTACACGGATTACCGTGATAACTATGAACTTACAATTTTACATACATTTTACAACTATTAATAAAACTGTATAAAATATACATCTTATGTTAAAGAGGATAGTCACATTAATTTAAAAATGTGAAGAAAATATGATACTAAAAATTTTAAAATGACTATGGAATGTGCATAATTTATTAAATTAATGAGTACAGAATTTAAATATTTAAGTCTACATAAATGTAAATAATGGATAATTGATGTGTAAATGCTACAAAAAATTAATCTAACAGAGTAAGGGGGTGGGGAGAGGGTGAGGCGAATGAAATTGCGTCACCATACAAAAGCGGCAACGATTACGAATGCGCGGAAGTCCCGGGATTACGTTAGCCTACGGTAAAACTGAAATTTCGTGAGGGGGTTTCAAAAGTCATGATTCTTTTGTGGTTTTCGTGCCCTATTTTCAATTTCGTGACTTTTTGTGCAGTAGACACCTTGCAAATTGAAGAGACAGAAACAAGAAGCTAACTCTTTGGTGCTTGGTCATAAAGGCTTAAGTTATTTTTGAGTATTTGGAGATTATGAGTATGAGGTAGTATTACAGCACAAAATCACTGCTACCGGTTGGTATTAAGGTCTAAAGCCAAACTTTAAAAATGGGGCAGCTGTATCTATTGATATTATAGCCTGAAGTCAAGTTTATAACTTCCTTCCTGGTATTAAGGGACTTTTCTTTTGCTCTCCTGAAAAATTCATATTTTTGACTTAAGCCCTTATTCCGCATCGAAGAACGATCATACTTTTCACATCATAAACCTTTGATGAGTATTACTCATGTATATGAATAGTATGGAATAAATTTACAATTTATTACAAGAAACAAATAACTAGTTTTTACTTATTTTCCAAACGACATGATCCTGAACAAAATGATTTCTCTATACAGGAAAATCTTTGAAGAACCAACCTTCTGATGTCAAATCTTTGTCTTTATTTACTCCAAGCGTAACAAAAATATCTTTATCATACTTTGCATAAATGAAAAACATTTAAAACATCATTTTAAGAGTATGCAAATCATAAATTCTAGTTCTTACTAATTTTTTCAAAGACGATTAACGACATCGCTTTGAAAATGGTTCAACTAGTTTTTTCTTGACCCACGTTTTATGAAAAATCTACATTTAGGGACTCCCTCATCAAGTTTTGTTGTCATAACATATTTTCTCCCTCCCTATACACTGAGGAAACACGCTAAAACTGTAATAGATTAGAGAAATGTTTAAAGCATTATATAATATCCTACCTGGTAGAGGATCGTGGTTATTCCGCCCGAGAGCAGATAGATGGACGTACGCTGCATCATAACCTCCTGTCTCTTCTATTTCTACATCATCTGCATCTCCAGAATCTTCTGTTGGCATTTCCAGTATCTCCACAACGCTCTTTGTCAGAGCTGGCCTGCAATGTCCAAGAATATATGAATTAATATGTTTATGTATACAGGGTTATCGGTAATTAGACCCACATCCTTTGAGAGGTGATAGTTTAGGCCAAAACAAACAATTTTAAGCCCATATTTCCTTATACAAAAGTTACCCGTTTCCAAGATATTTTATATGTTATGCTTTTCTTAAGAACAGTCACTGTTGCTTAAGTTTTAGGTATTTTTTTTATTTCTAACATTGGAGCTGACAGTTTTTATTGTTTTTTTTTTTTATTAGGGACATTCAGAATCAGCTATTAATTAAATAAAAATATCAAATTTTTACGGGAAAACGCACGCAAAAATTGAGATTTCCTCCAAACTCAAACTAGATTACATCAACTTAAACAAAAACATGATATATATAAAGAATATCTGAAGATTATAATATGAGAAATAATGCACAATCATACAGGTCAGCTGTTGATACATTTGTATATTCTTATTTTTATGTTTATTATTCGAAATTTGATATCCTAACCAGTATGATCCATTATATTTTACAGATAGACAGATTGAAAATGGCTCATAGCCAAAACGTTTCTGTAACAAAATTTAATAACTTAGTGTGTGACATGGCGCACCATCTGTACCTTGAAAATAAAATATACGAGGACTGAATAATGCTGTTACCAACTACCTACAATATATAAATATATATTTGCAAAGCAATAATATTTACTAAGGACGGTTGGCTGTGATGCAGATACGCCTTAAAAAAAATTGTTTACTAAGCATGAAATATTTTTACAATAAAAAAATATGAAGTTAAATATAATTTATTTGTTATTATATTTTGTTCATATTTTTAATGTATATGTTATATAATGTTCTAGCGTTCAGTCAGAAGAGATCTTTTTGTTGAATGTTTTGCCTTTACATCAATAATTGTGCTTCCTTTTATTATTGTCAGATGTTTGTTATTGTTTACTAGTGTTAAGTTGAGATAGTATTTCTGTAATTTGTGCTATAAATTACCTGATTTGGGTTTTAAAGTGATTTAGCATTTTCATACAGTATTTATGTTTGTGAGTACAAGTAAAATGTCTTGTAATTTGATCAAAAATTACATTAAATGACAAAACGCAATTCATGCTGATAAAAAAAAATCATTTTGTACCAAACTGAAGAATAAGCTCCACCGAAGACCTGCTTCGGATCAGCTATCAGCCGAGATAGTCCTACCGCTGTGATTTTCCGTTCGATGCTGTCTGACACCTTCTTGCAGTCCGGGACTATCACTCGCTCAACGACCATACCAAACATTCTGCAAACAAGCAAATATCCTTAATAATAACGATTTGATACTGAGGATAAGACAGTACCCCTTCTTGCTACATCACCCAAACACTTGGAGAATACGGATGAATTACAGTAAGCTTCCTTTAATCCACCACGTATGGGACTTGAAGCATACCAAATTATCAAATATTCCGGATTATTAGATTTATGCCAATAGAGGTTAAAATTAAACAAATTGTAAACTATAAGACTAGTATATATACAATTTAAAATGACTAAAATAAAATTGCACACTGGTAGAATACAAAAAAGCATGAATACATAATTGATTATTTTAATTGCCCTGTTGAGGAAGATTGTCTCAGTCGAGCAAAATCTATAAACTGAAAGGGCAACAAGTATGTATTTGATCACAGAGAGGGTTTCCGGGAATTTTTCTACAATCCTGTCGGACACCATGAGGTTGTTGGGTTAGGATTTTGTGGAATAGATGCAAAAGAACTGAAGAGGTGCACTTTTCATGTTTGGCCTTGACACCCCTGCCGTGCCGGATTATCTAGCGTGCCAGGCCATAGGATACCGGATTAGAGGAAGTTTACTATAATATTGACTGGGGCTGATCTGTTTACAACAAACCAGATATCATCATCATCATCAACAACAAGGAAAACAAGATAGCTGATATAATGGATATCTCAGTACTGAATTATGACTATATTCAGAATGCTGATAAACCGTGAAAATATCAAGATTTAGCCATTGAGTTTAAGGAACTCAACAAATCAGATTCAGCTAGAAGCCCATAATTAAAAAATAAATAATTTTTATTGATTAGAATGATTCCCCAGTAAAAATTACTTTCAGCGAATCTGAGACACCCCATCCCCATAACAATTTAGATATCTGTAAAAGGCCTGGGGACCGACCCTCCTGGCTGGAACGTAGTGCCAAGGCATGCAAAGGAGGTCCCCTATTCTAAAGAAAAATCTTCATTCAACAAATAAATTCAAGCATGCGTACTTACTGAGGCTGTATAGAGTCGACGAGTTCTATGAATGTAAGAGCTCCATACTTGCAGACTATGAAACAGAAGAAAACTATAAGGCACTTGACGTATTTTGCAGTCTTAGACGCTGACAGCCTTTGGAAGAGGAGTAACATTACTTGCTTCATGTATTCAGCTAGGAGCTCCCTGTAGGACAGATTGTAAAGTCAATTAATTATATATATATATATATATATATATATATATATATATATATATATATATATATATATATATAATCAGGACATCCAATAAATAATGTCATATATATATATATATATATATATATATATATATATATATATATATATATATAATAAAAAAATCAATCCCATATCAGATCAGGAGGGCACAGAAGATCACATACTGTACATTAATGTATCTGATTCTTGAAGAGGAGCTTGGAAGAGAAAGGGTGAATCTCGAATTCCGAATGTTGGCAATTTAAGTCAAAGTTCTACAAGTGCTTCAGGATAGGAAAGGTAAATGTTTACTCTATGGAATGCTGATTCATAAACCTGATTGAAAAAGTATGCAATTGATATTCAATGTTTTCATTTTAATGTATTCGGGTGATTTATGGGGATTGAATTTTTCCTAGATGATGGTGCTATTCATTTTACAGGTGTTGGGAGCCGGTTGGTGAAGATTCATCATCATGTAGGTGAATAATTAGGCCTACCTAATTATTCACCTACATGATAACTAGTGAAGGTCGGCCTAATTATTCACCTACATGATAACTAGTGAAGGTCGGCCTAATTATTCACCTACATGATAACTAGTGAAGGTCGGCCTAATTATTCACCTACATGATAACTAGTGAAGGTCGGCCTAATTATTCACCTACATGATAACTAGTGAAGGTCGGCCTAATTATTCACCTACATGATAACTAGTGAAGGTCGGCCTAATTATTCACCTACATGATAACTAGTGAAGGTCGGCCTAATTATTCACCTACATGATAACTAGTGAAGGTCGGCCTAATTATTCACCTACACGATAACTAGTGAAGGTCGGCCTAATTATTCACCTACATGACTATTCATTTTAAGTTGAAACTGTGACAGAACTAAAGGCGAACGTACTGATATCCGAGTATTCGTGCAAGAGCTGTACCTCTTCATTCCGAGCCTTCTTTAGCCTTGAGCATGTACAGAGTGGTCTAGCGGGAATGAGGGATAATATCTAGTTCATTTCAGCCCTACTTTGGGCTCTATCTAACTCTCTCTGCTGGCCCTTCATTCCTCAGTTGTAGCTTGGCTTCAGTACTGTCTTATGTTCCTGTTGACTTTAGTTTTCAGTGTGTCTATTTGTTTTCCTTCGTAGTCAAAATGGTAGATTGTAAGCAAATGAGATTTTGGGAGGAGAAGAAGCTTTTGGAAGCACATTTCTGTCTGATTCAACGGTAGAAGTATTCGAGGATATATTGTAAGAATTGGAGTTAGAAGACGAACCTGCACTCCCTATAACTTCACTATTGAAGGTCCAAAGCCCTTATGAAAAATTAGGAAGGGAACATATGTCAAAAGGCTTGAAATTAAAGAAAGGAAAAAAAAAGAAAATATGGGTACAAAGTACTTTGAGGTATTTTACTTAAAACCAGTTCACCACCCTTTCTAGCCAGGATAGGGCTGATGCCTTTTTTTTCCCCCCAAAGAATAGCCACCGCCCCTAGTGGGAATCCATCCTACGACCCTTGGCACGGATTGTTAAGTGCTCACGTCTTAACACTCACAGCCACCAAGCTTCCTACAAATTTGAATAAAATTAACTAAATAAGATGCTTACCTCGGACAGTGCTCAACGAGTGTCTGTATGAGATTGAATCCTTCATGGTCATTGAGCCTAGACGAGACAAGTTTCTGAAATATGCCGAGCAGCCCACTCTAAAACAAACGTACATTGTCAATTCTTCTCAGTTTTATGTTAATTTCAGATAACTTTAAGAAGCAAATTCCGTCCCATAGGAGCTAAGTAATTGAATACATTTTCCAACAAGGTGGTTAGTTTATGCCACATTGATAAGGAAAGGATTCTGGTTAAACTTACCAATAATTTTATATGTATTTAATTCATTAAGGAGATTTAATTTCTTCTTAATTATTTATTTAAAAACATCCTACTTAAAATCCACCCCCCCCCCTACCGAAGAACAAATAAAAATCTTTCTTACCTGCCTCCCTTCCATTATGACACCTGTCTCCATACCCCGTCATCTCCTACCACTCTTACCTTAATGGCAGGCCAAAACTCCTCCCCCCTACTCACTCTGTATATCAAACTCACCGCGATCCACCACATTCCAAAATAATTATGCATTCGTGGGGCAAAGTTCTCCTTCTCATCGGTAAGCCTATTTTCATAATCTACTTATTTCTATTTTACCTATGTAAGTTCTAAATTTGTATTAATCTATTTTTAATTTAAGCTCTAGCTATAACACACACTTACTCATGCATCATTCATCCTCGTCTATGTATGTTTTTTCTTCCATTTCTTCTGTATTATAAATTAGTATTAACTCTGTCTTCCTTGTTTTACAGCCCTGATAAAGGCCAGAATTTCAAGCCGAAATGATGGCAAAAAATAAGTCACATGTTCTTATAAAAAAAGTAGTTTTATTAAGATACCCTGACTAAATCTAATCAACTTTCTCATACGCATGTTTTCCAGCTTAGCTTCAGATTCCAACCCGTTGTTGACATACAAGGTGTCTCAGACCCAGCGAAACTTTAAAATTTCAAATGGGAATCAATGACTTCCAATACATTATTCTAAAGGAAATCAATGGTGCAACATTGTCAATAAATTATAAAGTTATTATTGTTTTGTTAACTTTGTTTTTACGGACCAATTTAAAATCAGATAGCAACCTTGATTTCAGTTTAAAAAAATGTATGTACGCACGCATGCACACACATAAATTTACAGGGGTTAATTTTTAGTGGTGGGTAAGATTGGTTAAAATTTGAGGACATTTTTAAAATATTCTGACATGAGTACAACCTCAATTGATACATTTTTTTGAGAAATTCCTAAAGCACTTATATAATAATTATGAAAAAAGAACATACAACTTTAATAGTGTTGGCATAATCCTGTGGAGAGGCAACCCTGATGTAAGCCTGAAGCAGGCATACCAACCCCCGTATGCAGCCTGCCCTCTCCCATAGTTGCGGAGTTAGCAAGCTCGGATATAGCGCTACGTAGGCTTCGGGCAATGGAGCAGACCTGCTAGACAGCATGAGCGACAGTACTTGCATGCAGTATGGCGCGAATTCTATAAATGAAAACAAGGATCAAGATTAATATTTCAACATTTTTGTAATAATTAGGATTATGATTGAGTAGTTTTTGTAAACCCATCCGAGACTGATAACCACTTTCGTGACAACAGGCTGGCATGTATCGTGGACTGAGAGCCACTTTCGTGACAACAGGCTGGCATGTATCGTGGACTGAGAGCCACTTTCGTGACAACAGGCTGGCATGTATCGTGGACTGAGAGCCACTTTCATGACAACAGGCTGGCATGTATCGTGGACTGAGAGCCACTTTCATGACAACAGGCTGGCATGTATCGTGGACTGAGAGCCACTTTCGTGACAACAGGCTGGCATGTATCGTGGACTGAGAGCCACTTTCGTGACAACAGGCTGGCATGTATCGTGGACTGAGAGCCACTTTCGTGACAACAGGCTGGCATGTATCGTGGACTGAGAGCCACTTTCGTGACAACAGGCTGGCATGTATCGTGAACTGAGAGCCACTTTCGTGACAACTGGCTGGCATGTATGGTGGACTGAGAGCCACTTTCGTGACAACAGGCTGGCATGTATCGTGGTCTGGGAGCCACTTTCGTGGCAACAGGCTGGCATGTATCGTGGACTGAGAGCCACTTTCGTGACAACAGGCTGGCATGTATCGTGGACTGAGAGCCACTTTCGTGACAACAGGCTGGCATGTATCGTGGACTGAGAGCCACTTTCGTGACAACAGGCTGGCATGTATCGTGGACTGAGAGCCACTTTCGTGACAACAGGCTGGCATGTATTGTGGGCTGAGAGCCACTTTCGTGAGAAATTTTGTGACAAGGCCATTTCTTAGACTGTGGATATTCATACCCAACTGTGTGAAGTGTCTACTGAATTACTGAGAATTCAAAGACAGACTTACTGATGTACATGAAAATATAAATACATACATATATATATATATATATATATATATATATATATATATATATATATATATATATATATTGTGGTATAACATATGTTAAATGATTCACTTTTTTTTTTGTTATGCTGTAATTTAGTTCAATAAAGCCTTTGTTACAAGGTTAAGTTTACTCTACAATTTATTGAACTACATTTTCTGCAATGGATCGCCTGTTAAAACCTGATAGATTGGAAGTTGATCCAAATAAAAAATATTGAATATTGAACAATGTTAGCAGAGTTCAATATTTCTAAAAATATTACATACTAAATGTTTACTGTGAATGTTTGTAATTTAATAAATTAATGTGTACAGGATTTCCTTATTTAAGCCTGCATATAAGTAGATAATGGATTATTGATGTGTAAATACTACAACAAGGGAATCTAACAGAGTAAGTGGTGGGAGAGGCAGATAAAATTGTGCCCTCATACAAAAAGGGCAACAATTACAAATGCGCGAAAGTCCCGGGGTTTGTGCCCTATTTTCAATTACGTGTCATATTCATGAGTTTTGCGACTTCCGTGCAGTAGGCACCCTGCACTATGATGAAGCATACATTAGAAAACACAAGATGGCTGCTGAACGCTTCACACAGCTTAGCGTACTAACCTTGAACGTCCTGCTGGAAGATTACTTGAAATATAGGGAAGAGAGTCTCTTCGAAAGCACTTACTGCAGACGGGTTCTTCTTGCAAACTATTCTGAAATAAGAAATAAATTGAAACAGCTCGATTAGTAATATCAATCAATTAATAGATTCCTTAATTTTATTAATATCAATAAAAATGTGCATTGTATGTAGGCTTCTTTATAACTTCTCTGGCACACGAAAAGGCGATATCTGTAAGTGTTTTTGTGAAAATTGAAAAACTAGTTTTTGTAACTAATTTTTGGGTAGGGTTCTATGAAAGGTGGGATTCAGTTGAAATATTTTCTATGCGTATAAAAATTCGTCTAAACTAAGATGTTTACATTTTGGTTATGTTTGGAGTTATGGAAGTATTAGAAAAAATATATTTTATTAACACACATGAAATGTTTTGGGATCTTAATATATTTTCCTTTATATATCAAAACAAGTTGTGGTAAGAGGAAGGTGGTCATTCGAAAGCTTACTACGTTCTCTACAAAAAAGGTTCTAATAGAATTTTTGATGGCGCAATGTCAGTTGGAGAAATAAAAGCCTAAAACGTTGATAGTGTTACTTTCTCTGTTTAGCTCACTTTAATTTTTATTTTTTTTTTATTTTAAAGAGTATTCAATAATAATATACGAGGAACATATTGGAAATAGTGTTTTCCTAGAGCAAATGTTGAGAAAGAAGATGCAGTCATTTCCGCTTAGATACTATTGGTTTTCTCTTGTGGTTCCTAGAATAATTTTATATTTTTCACGAAAGATTGAAACCTACCAATAACTGCTTCCAATCCTTTACTAATGACACTAGGGATATGAACAGAAACGCATAAGATGATGGAGCTCCAGCGAGTCGGACTTCTTTTAATTTTCGACCTTCCACCTTAAATAAGTGATTTTTACCCTTTTTATTTATCTCTAACAAAAACACTTCAGAGCTTAACATGCTTATAAGTCAAATTAAAATTACCTTATCGATATTGAGATACTCTCGAAGAGATAATGGTTGAAATGAGGCTTGCTCGGGTTCCTTGCGACTGCGGCGAGTTTTTCTGTGAGTTTTGGCAACAGCTCTGCAAGGTAAGGGATGACTGACTCGTTCAGAACATTCAGAGTCCTCATCACGGCTAAAACATCCAAAATATAAATGTAACATTTTTACAAAATATGACTATTCTAAAAGAAATAAATTCAGAACTACAATTAATTTAAAATATTCTGTTTTTTTTTGTTTTGTTTTTTTGCAAACAGAACAAATTATAGCCAAGACAGAAGTCTTACCCTTCATGGCATATTCATTTTCCTGAGAGTCTGGAAGGGTGAAGATATTGAACAAACCATTCAGAAGTTCGCCAGCAAAAGGATGGAGTATGCTCTCAGTCACACTGCAAAACATTGTAAGTTGTATTAAATACTGATATATGTACACAAATAAAAATATACTTTATATATATATATATATATATATATATATATATATATATATATATATATAAAATTGTGCACAAATATAAGATCTGAACATCAAGAAATGTGAGTTTGAATCAGCCTCGCTGGTTGAGGCTTGTAGACCAGGAGCACTTCCCACTTTAGACCATCAATGCTGCCTATCTCACAATTTAATTTCTTCACAATCAATTCTTCTTTAAGAAATAAAACATGAAAATAATGAAAATGTTTTGTCCGCATTCTTAACGGGCACATTTTGATTATTTTTGTACCATCATTCTCTTTAGTTCAGCTCAATGAATACTAAGTTTTATAGCAATACTAGCTGACCCGGCGAACTTCGTACCGCCTAACAGTCGATTCATTATTTTTTCATTCCTTTTAAAATTTATTCTGCTATTCGGGAACCGGGTCAGCTAGTAAGACAATAAAAAGAAACTTAATAAGTCACCAATTACATTTTGTAAAAAATAAAAATTATAAAACACTTAAAATTCTTTTAATAGTCACTAAAAAATCACAATGAAAATTACAATATCAAAATTCTTATTATGATACCTAATTATTATATTTAATTTTATTTTTACTTATTCTAAATTAAGTTCATTTTTATTGTAGTATAGTAGTACCATTATTAGTCGAATGTCGCGCTTCACGGGTCTGTCTTAACCGAATTCTTTCACGTTCATTGCAATCTTAACCTTCTTAGGCAGTACGATTACATTGATAATTAATTTGATTATTTGCATTTCGGGTTCTTCTGCCTAAATTTGTCCGCCGTCTTATAGGAGACATATTTAGTAGGACACACAGACACAACACTTTTGTAATATTATGGATGGACAGGAAAGAGGCGTTTACATTTCAAGTGACATATTACCACAGACAATTTACATTTTACCATAGACAATTAGTTCTTGAGTATCGTATAAACCTTTATGGTATGATATTAAAGTTCTAATTGACCTATAAGTATTATTACGAATCTTTTGTATGATAATATAGAAAAATAGGGTATTTTTTACTTCGTTACAGCAAATATAAATCAATTGAAATTTCATTATTAACATGTGATTCTATTGGCACCTAGTGATTACGTGTTCTTATTTATTTAAATTTTAACGTCCATTATTATTAACTACGAATTTTAGGACGGGTTATCTATAGGTCACCACCCTTTCTAGCCAGGATAGGGCTGATGCCTTTCCTTTTTCTCTGAAGAAAAGCCACCACCCTATAGTGGGAATTGAACCCACGACCCTTGGCACAGAGTGTTAAGTTCTCAAGCCTTAACACTCTCGGCCACCGGGCCTCCACATGTTCTTATTATTACTGTGAAAAAGACCCGAAAAATGTTGTTTTTAGACTTTTTCAGGGAATTTTTTTTAATTTTTCGCTCTGTAAGAACCATCCTCGTACTTCAAGGAATATTATAAAAAAATAATTAGTGAAATCGGTTCAGTTGTTCTCAAGATTTGCGCTTACCAACACATTTAGCGATTCATTTTTATATAATAGATAACACAAATTCACATTAGGGGATTATTAATAACAACAAACAAAAGTAAACTCCCTTCCAGCTGGACAGATTTTCCTGTTTTATGGCAAAAAAAATAGATAAAAACACAATTTTATATATATATATATTGTAATGATATATTACATGCACGAAAATATTTTTAAATTCAAATAACCATCGATATTTTGAAAAGCCCGCGCAAATCACAAACCATATATACAAATAACATCGTAATATATACGATCAAAATTAATAATGTTTTTGGACAATACTGGTATACAATATATCCATATTAAATTGTAAGGGACCGATTAGCAAGGATGGGATTTAAAGGAATAGATAGTGGGAAAATATTTTAGAGAAGCGGAAATTCCTTTCAAAACTATAATTTACACTCACGTTACTATTACATACATAAATATCATAAACCATTGCTACGATGAGAGAAAAGGTTGAGTGAGAGAGACAGATAGGTAGAGTTATCAAATATGATCATTTGGGGAGATTATAGAGAATTTGGAACTGGCCTACCTCTGAACAGCATCTGGGCCGAAGTCTCAGGAACGGATGCAAAACTCCGACCGGTCGGAGGTAAGCCAGCTCTATTTAAACTCTTTGTACCCCACTCCTGCTTTTGCAGGTGATTGAACTAGAAACTCTTGTCAGGTCTTAGATCTTCCAGGAATCTTACGAATCAGCCACGTGCAGTGCCAACATCCCAGACGCAACGTTTGCGGATTCGTGGTTCTCACATCTCTAGAGATGGACAGCCAACCTTTTCTCTCATCCTTATTCACTTAACAAGGCCAAAGGGAAAACGGGGCCTTACATCACCCCCCGATTTTTCAAAGTCATGTTTCCCTTGGAACATTACTTTACCTTTAACACTACCCATCCTTATGTTACTAATAATAATAATAATAAACAATATTAGTGCTAATAACAATACAGGTGATGCGCTGTAAAAATTAAAATAAAATAAACATTATTGGCATCTTTACAAGACAAAACCTCTCCCTTAGGAGGTAAAAATCCTTATGTTACCATTATTTTATAACTATACCGAACACTGTCGTCACAATCACTGAACGGCTACTACACTTACGAGCGGTCTATATCCGCTCCGTTATTACAGATACGACACTTTCAGCTGCCGGTCGATGTATTACGAATCCTGCTGCCCCACTTCCTTCCGTTGGCTGCGAGTTTTGATTCGCTCCACGCCGGGATCTGGGTTTTGTAATTAGCAGGCCAGTGGTAAACCCAAGAAGTGCTATTAGAGCAACCGACCCGCCTGCTATCCACAGAAGTTCTCCTTCCTTCCCCTCCTTTTGGGCCGCAAGGATCCGTTCAACATCGCTCCATGTTCCCCATTCAGCCGAAGAGTTATTGGACGCTTCTTCGAGCTCCTTGAGCTCCTTCAAAGTATCCTCCCATACTGCGGGATCATAATCCTCTTTTACTGGCAGGTCCAAGGGTGGTTTGATCGTGACGTTGACCCATTGCAACTGCACCACCTGAGAGGATTCCCCAACGTCGGCTATCGGCAAAAGGCGATAATCAGGTGTCCAAGCTGTGCAACCAGGTGCTATGGTAAGCTGCCCTCTTCCATCTAGAACCCGCTCTAGCGATTCTACTCCAGCACTCCCTCTGCATTGAAGATGGAGGCGAGTGGGCTTAGACATGCTATACCACCATAGCTCCTTGTGCTCGTCCCAAATCCATGTGGGTGAAGATCTAGGATTCACCAAAGTCCACGGGCACCATTCCTTCGACGTATTCTCCTGGCGAAACGATGAGACAATACAAGACGGTGTTTGTCCGTGAAAGAACTTGAACTCGGCAGGACAGATCCACGGTATCCCGGGACGACATCTGGCTATATCCTGCTCCTGAAGAATTGAGTAGGCCTTCTCGTTGCGGCTCTCCAAGAAGAACGCCCCCTCCGGCTGAGCTGCAACCATTCTTCCTGTTTTATTCTCCTTAAGAGGCAAGGAGAGAACCTGATAAAGCACCATCTCCTGATCCGGAGTTTTTAAAGGCAATTCCACTACAGCTATTACTCCATCATCGGTTGCAATTGCATGTACTTCAGAAATTTGGTAGTAAATTTGATCATGATATCGGCTTCCCTCCGAGAGGAGTGTCAGTCCAGTTGGCAGAGCCTCTCTTACCTTCCCCAAAATCAGAGTTAACTCTTTAGGACCTAGCATCTCTCTACTCAACTTTCCACTCATCGATGCACCTACTCCATTAAGAACTCTGCGGAATCTAAATAGGAATTCCGTTACTCCAGTTTCTAGGCTTCTGAGGGACGAGGAAAGGTACAGGGAACTTTGGATGAGGTTAGTAACACGCGATATGTTCGTTTGAAGTTGCGCCTCTTTTTGAAAACCTTCCTTCAAAATTCTACGGACCACCCCAGACAACCCTGAAATAAGATATTCAGGAATCATTTTCAGGCAACTTAGCTCTCCTCCTAAGCGGGTATGGGGACCTACGAGAAAAAGTTAAAGTTTTCCCCCTTGGTGTCCAAGTAGCATCAGGTTTCCCCTTTTGCTGAGCTTGGCTCTCGCTATCTGAACCACTGGAACCTTCCCCGGAAGTCCCACCTGTCTCAATCCGTCCTTCGTTTCCCTCCCCTTGACTATCCTGGGTTATTTCCCTGTTTTCTTCCTCAGGAGAGGATCTAACGCCCAGAGGGCAGGCAGGGTCATCACATTCTGGCGATCTTCCCGCAGCAACCGGACAGTGTCTGTGAATCTCACTCTGCGTTTCAATTTCATCTTGGTCCTCACAAGAGTCGTCTTCTGAGCCATAACAACACCCTGGGTTAATTTCCCATTCCGGCTCCATGACCTCATCTTCCGACCCTTCCACTTCCCGGGTTGCCCCACCTGCCTTCGTCATAACCTTAGGGTGCGAATCCCCTCCTCCCCCCGGGGCCCGTTTTAGCCTATTTATATGAACTACATTCAGAGATCCAGTGGCCAGTCGGATCTCATAGTTCACTCGCGAAAGAACCCTTTCTACTTTGTGTGGGCCTGTCCAGGGACAGTGGAATTTTGGACAATTTCCAGGCTTTACGGCTGGACAATGGAGATAGACCCAATCCCCCACCTCTAGGCGTCGCTCCTTACGCCGGGCATTACAATAATGGGTCCTCATTGCCCAGGCCTTTTCGGCACGACTCAAAGCGTCCTTATAGGCTTCTTTCAGCCGATGCCCTAACTTTTCGACATGGTCCGCTGATTCCGATCCGTCATTGGTTGGACCTACCCAGCAATCAAACGGAGTTACCAATTCTCGCCCAAGCATGAGGTAGTTTGGGGAGTATCCTGTCGACGAATGAGGTATTGCTCGATATGCCATGAGAGCATATGGGACCCACTTATCCCAGTCACGACCGTCTCTTCGCACATATTGGGATATCGAATCGGTAAGAGTTCGATGTAACCTCTCTACCATTCCGTTACATTCCGGATGGTAGGCGGTAGTTTGTAATTTCCTAATCCCCAGAGCTCTACAAACTTGAGTAAACAGTCGAGAAACGAAATTTCTTCCCTGGTCTGTTAACAACCTCCTAGGGACCCCATGTCGAGTGATAATATTCTCGACGAGTGCTACGGCCGTTTCTTCAGCTGTTTGCCCCTTCAGTGGTATTCCCTCCGCATACCGTGTAAAATTGTCAATTACGGTCAAAAGGTAACGATGGCCCCTTTTGGAAGTCGGCAAAGGCCCAAATATGTCTAGCGATACCTGCTCGAAAGGCCCTGTGGCCATATAGGGAGCTTCCAGGGGGACCTTTTGAGATACAGGACTTTTTCTGCTAGCGCACGCGTGACACCGTTCCACAAAGGACTTAACATCCGCCGCCATGCCCGGCCAATAATATGAGCTTTTGATTACCGCGAGAGTACGATCAGCCCCTGGGTGCCCAGCCCATGGTTTCGAGTGATTTTCTTCAACGATTGTTTTTCGTAGACCCTCAGGCACCATAAGCCTCCATTCCGACTCATCCGTTGCCCCATCGGCCCAATATAGCAGGCCATCGGCATCTGTTTGTACATGAACAGTGCCTCTCTTGATGGCTCTTTGACACCACATATCCTCCTTTTGGGCATCCTTCAATTTACCTCGGGTTATTTTCTGCCTATTTCCCGTGACTACAGCTATTGTACGGCTTAAAGCATCAGCGTTAGAATGTTTCTTCCCCGGGCGATGTTCGACTTCATAGTCGAACTCCTCTAACCGAAGGGCCCACCTGGTCAGCCGTGAAGACGGGTCTCGAAGACTTAGCATCCACCTCAAGGCAGAGTGGTCAGTGACAAGTTTAAACCTTCGCCCTAGTAAATAACAACGGAACAGCTTTGTTGCCCAAACCACCGCTAGCAGTTCTCGTTCTGTTGCCGAGTAGTTGAGTTCTGGACCCTTCAACTGCCTACTAGCGTAGCAAACAGGTCTTTCGCCGCCATCTCTGTACTGGGACAGAATGGCACCCAGAGCTACTCCTGATGCGTCGGTGGACAATATAAATGGCTCGCTGAAATTCGGATAGCACAAGACTGAGTCCGAACTTAGGATTTCTCTTAGCGATTCAAAAGCCTTCCGTTGCTTGTCGCCCCACTGGAATCGTACTCGTGAGCCAGTTAATTCTGTCTGCGGTCTTGAAAGATCCGCAAAGCCTTTTATGAATTTACGGTAATAGCTTGCCAACCCTAGAAAACTTCGCAACTCCTTCACATTTCTGGGGGCTGGAAAAGACTTGATCGCCTCTAATTTTCTAGGATCTGGTTTCACTCCCTCGGCTGTAACTATGTGTCCCAGATAGGTCACTTCCGATGCCGCAAAAGCGCACTTGTTCAAGTTCACTTTTAGATTAGCGCCCCTGAATATGTCGAACAACTCCTCTAACCGGAGCATGTGTTCCCTCAGTGATGAGCTATAAACCACCACATCATCGAGGTAAACGAAACATCCGGTGCCCTTCAGTCGGCCAAGAAGTTGGTCCATGACCCGTTGGAACGTGGCAGGTGCCCCCGCAAGGCCGAAAGCCATTTTTTTGTACTCATAGTGTCCGTTTACAGTCGTGAAGGCCGTTTTTGCCTGATCCTGGGGTGCTATCGGTATTTGGTGGTACCCACTCGAAAGATCAATTGTGGAAAAGATTTGGCTACTCCCCAATTGTTCTAAGGTTTCCTGTATCAACGGAAGCGGGTAAGTATCGACCTTAGTAACTGCATTGAGGCCACGGAAATCTGTGCAGAATCGATACTTTAAGTCACCTGTTGGGGATGTTTTCTTGACTAGAATTACAGGTGCTTGCCAAGGACTTTTAGACGGCGTAATGACGCCTCGTTCAAGCAACGTCTGAACCTGCCGTTCCATTTCCTCCCGTTCACTGAAAGGCACACGATACGGGCGTTTCACCACAGGTCTGGCATCTCCAGTTTCAATATGGTGCTGAACAGGCAGGGAGCAACCTTCGGGACCCGGTTCACAAAAAATGTCTGAATATCTGGACAACAAGGACTCCATATCCCTCCTTTCCCCACCACTTAAATGGCCCAATTTCTCGCCAACGATCGAGGCGAAACCAACAGGAGTTTTAGAGCCATCCTCGCGTTCCCTCTCCGAACAAGATCCACCGTCTTCCGCCCAATCTCTCTCTACCAGACCTACCACTAGAAGCCGTGGCAATGTCACAGCCGAAGCGGTCAAATTGACGAACTGCATCCACGAACGGCCGTCCCGAGGAGTGTTAATGCATCTCCCTCCTACAACCCCATTGGGAAGTGCTCTTGACGGCTCAATTATGACAGCTTTCTGGTCTAGTTTCCCTGGTACGGAAATCTCTAATAGAGATTCACTGAAGGCCGGAAGCGTTTCCTCTCGCGAAAGACGCGCTGAGCTGGTTTTGTTATCCTTCTTCCCCGTGTGTCTTGATTCCTCCTTGACTATCGGCTTAGCTCCTATATTAACGCTAGTTGGAAGGGATAAAATATGACCTGAAAACTTGGCTTCTAGTTCTCTCGCCGTCCTACTCATGAAACGTACCCACTCTCGGTTCGCAGACATTTTTAACTCATCCCTCTTTGTTATCGAACCAACGGAAGGTAGAGATTCAATTTTAGGCGATGCTCCCGTGACTAACAATCCCGAACGTAGGTCTATATGGGCGTCTAATTTCCCTAGTAAGTCTAAGCCTAATAGTCCATCTCCTTCTAAGCAGACGTCAGCCACTATGACGTCGTGGGACAGTCGATGGCCCTTAACTTCGATATTCACCGTTTGAATACCGCGTACCGGGATTACCACACCAGTTACCCCCCTAATCTTACTAGTCGCGGGTCTTAATTTGGACCCTGAGGCAGGAGACCTGATTAGAGTAACTTCAGCACCAGTGTCTACTATCATCCTATGAATCCGCCCATTTATCCAGGTGCTCACCTTTAACCCTTTCTCACCTCCCCCACCTATGCCTAGTATTTCGTAGCGCGATCCCCTAGTCGCCGACTTAGGGCCGGGGCCCTCCCAGTTGTTTGCGTTTGGGGCCTTCTTAGGCGAAGTTCCTTTTACGAGGGGTTTAGAAAAGCATTGGCGATCGATATGCCCAGGACGACCGCACCTATAACATTTCGTACTATTTTTGGGAGAAATATCACTAACCCTCTCTGTTTGTCGAAATCCCCTGGCCCAATGATTCGTATCCCCACAGCGATAACAGCCACCAGTATTACCCCTTTCAATGACTATTGGTCCAACTTCCTCGCTACTGGGAATATCGTTATCCTTGGGACTCATCTCCATCGTAAATATTCCCTTTTCGTGTCGCCCTAACTCCGTTTCAACGGCTCTAGCCTTCTCGATCGCGGTTTGTAAATCCTTTGGGAACGCAAGTCTCGTCCACCTCCCAATCTCTCCTCCAAGCCCATTTAAGTACGATGTAAGGACGACTTTATCCAGTTGTTTGCGAGCCCCTATAACTTCATCTTTCGATCCCTCGCCTGAGAAAGCTCTTTCGCCCATCTCCCGACAACGATCTCCGAACATTCTCACATCCTCACCACAGTCTTGTTTCATTGAACTAAGCTGAAGGAGAAACTGCTCCGGTTGCATAGTCGCTTTAAAGCGGTCTAGAAGTGCATCGCGAATGGTGGAATATTTTACATTGGGCCCCTTGAGATCCGATCTGCTGGCTAAAAATTTAGCAGCCATTCCTTTTAGTCTCATCCTTAACACAAGGGATTTATCACGATCTTCCCAGTTTCCACTAGATGCCACTAACTCCAATCCATTGAGATAGTCTTGGATTGGGACCCCAGAATCGTCACCGGACCAAGGACCGACCATTCCCTGAAGAGAAAGATCCCTCTTTCCTTGCTTACTCTCATGCCTTGTCCTCTCGAATTCTTCCCTGAACTGCTCATTTGCAGCCAACGCCTGATCCAGTAACGTTTTCATATCGGCAAACTGCTGTTCCGTTACCACCATCGTATAGCTCTATTTTCAACGATTCCAATGAACCCCAACACGTTACGGTTATGAATAGAAATTACTTTACTCTCTAATAGGGCCTACCATCGAATGTCCAAATTTGGCGGTCATTAAACCAGGAAACGTGATGAAATTGGATGAACAACTACCCAGCGCCGAGATATCAGTTCGAGGAATTATCCTATCAGCGTCAGCACTACAGCCGCCGGCCTATCTCCAGAGCAAGGTTCTTATCTAATGCCCGCTTGCAGCTGGCCATTTAAATAATACCCGGACACCTGACACCAATTGTAAGGGACCGATTAGCAAGGATGGGATTTAAAGGAATAGATAGTGGGAAAATATTTTAGAGAAGCGGAAATTCCTTTCAAAACTATAATTTACACTCACGTTACTATTACATACATAAATATCATAAACCATTGCTACGATGAGAGAAAAGGTTGAGTGAGAGAGACAGATAGGTAGAGTTATCAAATATGATCATTTGGGGAGATTATAGAGAATTTGGAACTGGCCTACCTCTGAACAGCATCTGGGCCGAAGTCTCAGGAACGGATGCAAAACTCCGACCGGTCGGAGGTAAGCCAGCTCTATTTAAACTCTTTGTACCCCACTCCTGCTTTTGCAGGTGATTGAACTAGAAACTCTTGTCAGGTCTTAGATCTTCCAGGAATCTTACGAATCAGCCACGTGCAGTGCCAACATCCCAGACGCAACGTTTGCGGATTCGTGGTTCTCACATCTCTAGAGATGGACAGCCAACCTTTTCTCTCATCCTTATTCACTTAACAAGGCCAAAGGGAAAACGGGGCCTTACAAAATGTACATCCAGATAACAATAAATTAATTATTGGTATTACAAAAAACATAATTGTTATCTTTTAATATAATCCGGCAAACTGCGGAAGTTGGAAAAAGGGAAGCCAAAGTCTCTCTCTCGAATAGCGTCACTCTAGTCTCAGCAGCCATAGGGAGAACAAGTCTGTCTATTCCCAGCATTCATGGAATGAGGAGCTGGGTCTGTCCTGATTTAATTACAGCAGCCTTGTATTGAAGAAGAAGTCTGTTGCTTCTCAGTGTTGGTCGAATGCAGAGCTCTCCTCCAAGGAATACCGAGTGTATTGAGGTTTTGTCGGAAGCGGATTGATTTAGAGGTAAAAATTATTTTTTTTTGTAGTTGTCGATTATTTTATTATTGTTTGTGTGTAGTTTAATATTGTTTTGTATTTCGGAATTGTCTAAGAATCAATATTATTTCGTTCATTCACTCGGAACTTTGATCCCTGAGATTAATTTAAATTCATATAATAAAAGTAATTACAATTGTTTCATTCTTTTTATTAAAATAATTAATCTTAACAGTTATTGGCGACCCAACGTGGCGCAATCATTCTTTATAATAATTTATCATTACATTTAATGGCGCCCAACGTGGGGCAATCATTCTTTATAATAATTTATCATTACAATATATATAGCCATTAGACCACGGGAGAGCCCTTTATCAAATTATTCTTATCAATTATGTCAACTATTGAGACGGGGTCTCCCGTGGTCTAGTGGCTAGCACGCTAGATTCATAAGCGGGAGATGGTGGGTTCGATCCCCACCGGCGCCAGAAATTTTCTCATCTCAGGGCTCGCTTAGAAAATCGCTGGTTGCACCCTGGACGTCGGCGCTAATGGCCAAGATTTATGTCGATGCGCCATAAAAAAAAAAAAAACTATTGAGACATTGGATACTCACATTGGCTGCCCGTTGTGCCTGACCATGAGGAGTTTGTCGATAGCAGAAGATGCATAAGAGTGGACGACCGTACTTCGACTAGACAGATGCTTGATGATAGCAGGCAAGGTACTAAGCAGTTGCTGCGGAAAAATCAAAATCAGTATTGAATACGATAAATTTGAGTGTTAGATTGAACACGTATAAAACAAGATATCTAATTAAAATGAAATACATAGGTAAGTAAATGGAAGTGTAAAGAAGAATAAGAAATGTTCATACCTGAGGAGGGAGGATGCTTCGGAATGTTATAAGGTACTTTATGGAATCGGCTTTTATCACTGGTAGAACATGGACTGAAGAAAAAGAAACGGGCAGGTATTAGAAAAACATGATAAAATACACGCCTATAGGGTGAAAGTATATTTTTCAGGATTTAAAGTATCGGGTGTTTAAAATGAATACCGTAGATTTAAAGCTTTTTAATATTTATCAAATTAATCTTACAGTTATAATGAGACATAAAACAAAGTTTTCTGTAGAAAGCTTAGAAACGTTCAAGGTGAGCACGATTCATCATACGACACCATTCGTCATCAAGTCTTTAGCCAACTTCTTTCTAAACTTTGATGTGGAGTAATTGTTGCAACGGTTACTTCAATCCTGTTTCTTAATTCAGTGAGCTAAGTTGGTAACAGAGGCATCCAAAAAAGTAGAAATCACATGGCGTCAGATTGGGTGAATGTGGAGGGCATGGAAACATTTTCTGTACACTAATCAGCATATTTTCTGCTAGTGCATGCAAACAACGAAAGGTCGCAGAAAGTTTGCAGAGGTATCAACACACAAAACTGTTTTGAGTTGCTCTTCTATTTGACGAGAGCATAAAATAAATTTGTCAGTGTATAAAATGTACACCTTAGGGCTGATAATATACATCAGTATATTATCAGCCCTAAGGTGATACTTTAAAAAAATAATACGTTTGATTAAAACTATTAGTAGATTTTTAAAATTAAAATAAGTATTTCTCATGAGATAAAATGTATTCCTAATCTGATAAAATTTCAGGACTTAAAGTATATTTCTCAGCTGACAAAAGATACGTCTCAGGGCTTAAAATATTTCTTAAAGAATAAAATATATGCCTCGGGGCATGAAATATATCTCTTATTGGACAAAATATATGCTTCAGGACTTAAAATATAATTCTCAGCAAATAACACATATACGCTTCAGAACCATGGATTTTAATTTTAAAAATCTACTAATAGTTTAAATCAAATGTATTATTTTTTTAAAGTATCACCTTTCCCGACTATTAGTGCTGGGTTTTATACAGGTAGTCATCCCCTGGGGGTCACCCATCCAAGTAATAGCCATGCCCTACAATACTTAGCTCTCAGACGAGGACCCGAACTCGTACATTAGAAAGTACTTTGAGGTTATCATACATTAGACGTGCTAAGGATGGCCATTGGCTGTTGCAGTAAAAGCACATGAAGTGAGATATGATAAATCAGGAGCTTGGAAGAGAAACAGCGTATCTCGAAATCCAAATGCTGGGAAATCGGAGCCAAAGTTCTGTAAGCCCACGGAATGCTGACCGAAAAAGCATTCCATTGAAATTCAATATTTTAATTTATACAAGTGATTTATGAGTAAAAAAAATGCTAGGGGCAGAGTTTCAGTTGCCCTTGAAATCGGACATTGAATTTTTCCTAGATAATGGTGCTAATCAATTTACCTTGAAACTGTAAGTGTAGTAAGAGATGGAGTTCCTATGTTGGATAGGATATGGCGCTTGGTTATTTGTGCCTTCTAGTATATCGGTTAAAAAAGGTTAGTTTCTATCTGGCAAATTTAGTTCTTTATAAGAGTACTAAGGGCAAAATAGAGAAACGAGGTGATTGTGATAGCTACATCTTTCTGACTCAGAAAACAAAAAAAAATTTTTTTAATGGTGCCCTTTCTCTTCCAAGGTCCTGATATGAAGTAATGTTGACTACAAAATAATAAAATTAAGAATTTATTTTAATTTTTATCGGGCTACCTACATAATATTACAATTGAGAACAAATCATAACTAACTAACCTTCCTTGTTGAGTTCTGGTATAATGTACTGATTCGCAAAGTCTGGTAGTACGACGAGTTCGGATGCCTTCGTTACGCCGTGCTTGGCTGTCGATCCTCTCTCGGCCAGCGACGTAACTATGTACACAGCGGCATTCTTCATACGCCACTTGGAATTGTCATTGATATATTCGGCAAGCATTTGCTGAAAAATTACACTCATTAAAAATATGTTCATAAATATACGTATATATTTATTTTTCAAATCTTTATTTTTTTAGAAACATCAACTTGACAGGCTTGGAATTATCTGTAACTGCGATAAAAATTATTGCACCAACATTTATAGCAGGTTAGTATATATCATGACTGTATTATTAAATATAAGGTTAGATCCAATAAGTGTTTAAAATGGAACTACTTTCTGTATACCGATGTGTATTAAGATATTTAGGTTAGATGTAGAATATAGGTTTAACTTTAGCTTTGACAATGATTAAAAAGGAACCGTTGCAGACATATGTTTAAGGTTTAAGATAACAACTAGCACAAAAAGACGTAACATTCTTTAGTATAGATTTAAGCAGTCTACCAGAAAACAAAATTCAAGGAACCATAATGTCCTCACCAGCCGATTCACAAAAAAAAATACTAAGAAAAAAAACATTGTCTGGTTTATAGATATTTATGTCTATCTGAAGCTTTGGCTCCTATTGATGAATACTGGTAGCCTATTTCATTAAGGCACCATGTAACATAGGAAATTGGTTCAAATCCCAGTATGCCTTTTTAAAAAAAAAAAAAAAAAATCCAAGTTAAAAAAAATTATGGTATGCAATTTTTCATTCTTTGTAATGATATATATATATATATATATATATATATATATATATATATATATATATATATATATATATATATGAGACCATCTGTACCTGAACGCTGCCACCAAATATTTCTCGCACAGTGTCTGGGAAGTTTGACGAGAGAACCTTCACCAAGTCAGATGCAGATCTGCGCCTAGACTCTACGTCCGATCCCTCAATATCCCTTCGGATGTATTCCTCAGGATTGTCTTCAAAAAGCTCTAAATCCGCATCTGAAAACCAGAAATTCAGTATAATGAACAGATATAGCACAGGTTATATCCTTTTAGCACTTTCCACTGAAGGAAAGTAGCTATTGAAGTAGATGGAATTTTGGAAAAATTTCTTCAAATCTTTATCGATCCTACCTAGTAGACACCGAAAATTACACGATAATAACACAAGTTCATTAACCACAAAATCAGACCACCGGGAGGGGGGGTTTACCCCGGACCCATGCCTAATTTGATCATGCCGGCCGTAGTTTTTGTTATATTTCAACGAAACTCAGAATTCATTATGTTTATCTAAAGAAAGAAATATGTTGTAAAAAGAAACTAAATCGGTTCATTAGGGGGGGGGGTTTACTCCGGACCTACATTATCAATTTGCCACTACCAGCTGTAATTTTTGTTACATTTCAACGAAACTCGGTATTCGTGGTGGTAATCAACAGAGAAAAATGGGTTGTAAAAATAAACTAAATCGGTTTATTTGGAGGGGGGAGGTTTACTCCGGACCTAAATTACTAATATACTCATACTGGTCGTAATTTCTGCTGTATTGTAGCAAAACGTGGTATACGTCGAGGGTAACTCATGAGAAAGAAGTGTTGTAAAAATGAAGTAAATCGGTCTATTGGAAAGGAGGGTTTACTTTAAACTCTGTTTCATTAGAATTAGCCCGCCAGATGTAGGTTTCCAAAGCCACCGCGAGGAGCGCTATCTCCCACTAGGGGGACTGTATCCTGTTCCTGCGTCAGATCAAAAGACGGAAAATGAAGTTTTTGTGTATTTATTAAGTAGTACAGTATCATGTATAAACATAACTCTGGAAGCAAATTATTTACAAAATTAATAATTCAACAGTGCTCATAAGAAATGTAAATGAGCAGAACTATTCACGTTTTTATTTTGTTTATATAGGTTATTTACAGCAAATTATTCAGTAATGTAGTCTACACTACAAAAATTCTGAGGAATGTGCTTAGTTATGCAGCCCCTGCGTGACGGGCTCTTTCCTTATTATATCTTTTAGCACTTTTGGAAAGCATGAGGTTGCTTTTGGTTATATTGAGGCTGCATTTATGACAGAATTCGTGCATACATATGAAAATATATATATATTTGTGTGTGTGCCTGTGTGTGTATATATATATATATATATATATAAACTGAAGTAGTTTTAGAAACATACTTTTGTGACAGATGATAAGGATACTCTGCCACTACCTACAAAGGGGCAGAGGCTCCCCCCTAACGAATGACCATTTGCACAGCCAGTCCAAGAAAGCCTTTTTATTGTAAAATCTCCTACAATGGGAGCCATAAGTAGCATACAATAGTAAAGAAAAATTTACTTGTATAAGTTGCTAGCATATTGTTAAATAAATTCTCCCCCTTCCTATTCCTCCTAGTCCCTCCTCATCCCAAGAAAAACAATTACGTAAAGAAAATTCATGAAAATATGTATTAATTTTTTATTAGAAATAAGGTAGGTACTTAATATAAGATTTTTAGAAGATATAGCATAAGAAATAATAAAGAATAAAAAAAAAAAAAAAAAAAAAAAAAAAAAAAAAAACTAGCTAAGGATGTCGGACTTTAGGAGAGTGCCCTAACGGCTGGCAATACCGTTTCCTTGAGGGAATATTTTCTTTTCCAAAGCTGAGCAGAACAATAGAACGCTCGGGTGCGGTATGAACTAACCCCTTTACTCAGGAATGTGTTTACTAATGAAGCTCCTCTGTGACGGACTTTATGTATTAATTATTTTGATATATTTAATCTAGTTTTTAAATTTTTTTTCCTACTCTTCAGTTTTAGTCTGATTTATATAATCCAAATCATTTATTTATTACCTCTGAAGTGTATGTTGGGTATGATAACTTTTTCGCAGATCCCAGTAAGAACGTTCTTATCCTCGAAGAGATGCCGGTGTTGCTGACGTTCGGCTACAGTCGACAGGAACTGGAGTGCGTTACTCACCAACTGGAAACATCAAAAATAATAATAAAAATGCTTAGAATAAATCAATTTTATTTTATTTCATAATTTAAAAAAAGTTTGAGCCGAAGAAAATGTGTCATTACAGCGTGTTTCCATGTCATGCTTAGATCACGTGTATTATTTAAAACAACACTTTTGCAACTTGAAGCACCGTCCTCTCCAACTGAGGTGTCTACATTGAACCTCACCACTGAATATTTCCTCTAGGAAATTTATTGGCCTTTCGAATGGTCATATAACACATGCAACGATATTACAACTGTTTTTGAGATATTTTATTTAACTATTTCCCGACTGCGAGCTGATATATCAGCTCGCCAGAAGATGCACCCCGGGGAGTTTGAGCTGGTATATTAGCCCTGTATGATATGCAGTGGGAGCGGCAAACTGATATATCAGCTCACCAGATGTACTTTTGCGAAAGCCAATTTCGGGACTTTTTCGTGACATTTTAATGATTTGAAAAGCAAATTTCATGCTCATTAAAAAGAAAATAATTTCAATCAAAATGAAAAAGCCTTAACTATTGGCTTGAAATTGGCCCTGTGTATAGAATTTCAATATTTAAGACTGCGTATATTTAAAAAATGAATAATTGATTTGTAAATGCATACAAAAAAAAAAGACAATTACAAATGCGCTGAAGTACCGGGATTACGTTACACTCCGGTAAGAACTGAAATTTCGTGACTTGGTCTCAAAATTCATGACTTTTTAGTGATTTTCGTGCCCTATTTTCAATTTCATGACATTTTCATGACTTTCGTGACTTTTTCGTGCAGTAGACACCCTGAGATGCCCGGGGGACTTTGAAGGCTGTAAGCTTATTTTTCTGCTAGTTCCTAGAGCCATCCAGAAGTTCTCAGGAAATATTCGAGTATTTTTCTTTTCCTCAAGAGTTCATATAAATGCACTTTCTTTAAGATCTTAGATATAGATAAGAGATAGAGAACCACCAAAAAATCGGTAAGTGAAAATAACTACAAAAAGGTACGCTAATGAAGAATTAGTGGAAATACTCGCAGCTAAGTCAGACATGTGAATTGTTGAAAATGGTTAGAGGTATCTCCTTAATAACAGGGAGCCTATTAACCCTTTCCCTACTGCGGTACAAGTTAGGGTGCAGCGTGCTCCTCCACTATGGCTGACTTCTCAAACTGTCGAGACGCTGGACCCTC
Source organism: Gonocerus acuteangulatus (assembly GCA_946811695.1). Taxonomy (NCBI): domain Eukaryota; kingdom Metazoa; phylum Arthropoda; class Insecta; order Hemiptera; family Coreidae; genus Gonocerus; species Gonocerus acuteangulatus. The sequence continues at coordinate 92,041,752 of OX328128.1, read as the reverse complement.
CCTCCCCCATAAAGTTGACTTCCACAGCAGTCCAACCCTCCTCTCTCATTTACTGCTCCCTAGCGCTGACTTGTCTTGAGGCTATCTACCGAGTATTGGGCGAAGTTTTAGCACTTTCTTTCATCACTAGATGTCAGGGAAATTAAATTTTTACGACAAATATACCTGAGACAGTCTCCTTGTGCATGGAAAAATAGAACGGGCAGAGCAATGTACTGACCACACTATCTCCCTAGAGTGGCACATTGTCAAAAATCACATCCTTTTACAGTATCTGCCCGTCTGGGCCCTCATTGCCTGTTACAAGACAGAACAAAATGATATTGTGTGATATATATATATACAGGGTTTGCACCGAGTTTAGGAAATGGAATTCCCTGACCTCCCAGATAGTGATAATTGATATTAATCGAGGGATTTGGTGTTAAGGTGTACCTAATAAAATAAATTTGTATAATTAGGTGAGTTAATAAGCATGCACTAACTTAATATGGTAGCTTACATGAGTTAAAAAAAAATATGCAAAATTAAAAGACCAAGTTGAGCATGCTAACAAAACTTGCGATTCATAATGACACAGTTATGAAGTGAATATTTTCGAATCTAATAGATATGCAAATATTATATTAATCAGAAGAATATAAACATTAACTAAAGGTTCATATTCATTTATTGATTGCAGACTACATGGGAGATTATAAGAAAAGATTTCGGAGGGAGGGGGGACTGGGTACATTTGGTGAGTATGGAATATTAACAATCTAGATCGTTGAATAGTTAGCCAAATAAAACGCTATTACATTAAACAAAAAAATTTTTTATATACAGTAGGGGTTCCGATTAACCGAGGTCCGGTCAACCGAGATCCCGATTAACCGAGGTGTCAAGCCTGAGGGGGGTGGGTGGCTATGTGTGTGTATATATATATATATATATATATATATATATATATATATAAAGTTGAGCCAATGGCTATGACGGGAACTTCATCCCGAATCTCAGAAGAGATACAACACTCTCTTATTTTGAGAGTCTCAATTAATTTAATTCAAAAAATAAAGAAAATATCTATTAAGGATGTGATTTATATGGCTGTTGAATCTTGGCATTCTGTAACGAAAAGCACAGTAAATAAAGCCTGGACAATTGACGAACCTCCAACAAATCAGCAGTTGTGCGATTTGTTAAAAGACGTTAACTCCCCGGATATAATGGATTCCGAAGTTATAGATTGGTTAAACGACGACACAATGAACACAGCGACAGTCCTTACGGAAGATGAAATTTTAATGATGTAATGAAGACCAATCTCGAAGAAGATGTTGAAGAAGACATGGAAACCATTTCCCCAAAAATAAGCCATGAAGAGGGTTTCAATCTGCTTGACAGATCCCTTCTCTATTTAGAAAGCAGAAGCCATGTATCGCCAAATGAACTCATGATTCTAAGAAAATGGAGTGACATAGCTGCTGCCGATAGAAAAAGTTCATTTAGGCAAGCCACAACTAAAGATTTCTTTTTTAAAAAGTAATGTCACGGTTTCTGTTATTATTGTTATTACTACATATTACTATTATTATTAAATATTAGTTTTTTTAGCATATAGGTAGTTTGTATTCAAAAACAACCTACATTTACAATTGCTATTGGTATGGTGCCGATTAACCGAGGTAACCTGGGTCCCCATCGACTCGGTTAATCGGAACCCTACTGTATATATACAGCACACTGAACAAATAATACTCACCATATCGTTCTTAGGCTGGAGAGAGACTGTGACTAAGAGGTTCCATATATCTGTAACGAATCCTGGCAGAAAAGGCTGAAATTCTTCATCGTATTTCTGAACGTACAGAGAGACATTTGAGCAAATCTGTGACCGCAGCTGTTCCATAAGGCCAGCTTCGTTGTCATCCTAAACAAGATTAATTATTAAAAAGGTCATTAATAATTATGAAAACAAATATTTTAATTATTCATTGATCCTAGTTCCAGCCTACATGTGCATATTATACAAAGTATTAGAGCCGATTCTTACATTCTCATAACTTTAAACCAGTTATAGTTATATGAAATTTTACATAGGTATTACACTAATAGATGTGAGTAAAATTGCAAAGTTTCATAATTCTACATTGAAGCGCTTTTGAGGCGATGGAAAATCGGAATTTATACGACTCACTTACTCGTCAAAATTACTTGCCACTTCCCAAATACCTAGAGACCTGAAATTTAGCAGGAGATAGACATTAGGGTGTTGTGTTTGACTCTGCTCCCAGGGGGGTGCCCATTTTGTACTTGTTGTTCCTTCGGAAACCCATAATTTCTTTTGAAACCCATCATGCGGGGTAACAAATGAATCGTCTCGGTAAGGAGAACATAAAACTAAAGGAAAAAAATTAGGGTTATTATAAACTCTCTGATGACTTAAAACAATCGGGTTTGTATAAACTCTATGTAAGTTAAAACGGACACCATTGAACGAAAACTGGCCAACTTGGAATTGCACAAATAAGTGAGAGGGTATTATTAGGTTCTTGACAAGGTATTAAGAGCCTAAAACTTGGACCAACTGGCTTCTTTTTTACAACATTAGTTTTTTAGGGTTCTGTTTGAAATTTCATCAATAGTTCACCTCCCAGCAGATCTGGAAATCATGATTGGTCCTGTGTGTTTGTGTGTCTGTGTATGGTGTGCCTGTGTGAATGGACATATTTATATATGTATACATATTTATCAATATAGATGTAGATACGTATATAGGAAATAGAAGAATATAGACATGAAAAAGAAGTTTAAAAGTCTTTGGACACATCAAACGAATGCATATGGTTCAAAACATCGCAAATATAAGAAGTTTTAAACAATTATTTATATATATATATGTATATTATTAATTCTGTTATGTATGGAATTTGAAAAGTCAACCTTATAATGATAATAATAATATAATTATAAGCAGGTTTCCTTTCTAGGAGTGAGTGAGAGAACTACGTCGGGGCACCAAGAAAATCAAATCTGAACATTGTAAGTTCTATGGTTGTATCAGCCTCATTTGTGAATAAGTATTGCATAATTAACAAAATAGAGGCATCTTGGATCGTACTTACATCAGATTCTAAGGCTTTCACTTCTACTGTCAACCAAGTGTGAAACAGGGGCATCCATGTGTTCATGTTGTCTTCGAAGAACTCAGGGAGGTCCTAGAAAATGAAAAAAGCTTTGTAAATTGAACTAAAGATATATTCGTATAACAATTACATTTAAAAATTTATATCTGTTTTTATATCGACCAGTTTATTTAACCTTTAGGCTGTGTAATACTCGTAAGGCTAGATGGTACGGTGGTGCGGGATAGCCTAGCGCCTGGAGTGCCTCGTGTGCTGAATACTTCCCTCACACGATCTTTCGTCGGAAGATAATTCTCTTGTACTTTCCATGACACTTGTTCCAGGTGTTTCTCCAATAGAAACATTTTTGGATACATTATCAGAACCCTCAGCGTCATCCGAAGAAAACTCCGCTTCACTTTCGCTCACACCCGTCAAAAGTTCTAACAATTCTTGTCCAGAATAAATTTTCTTAGAAATATTTACACACACAGTTGCCACTATGGATATCCCCAATAATGTGGATATTTTTCCACCCAGGGGTTTATTCTAGATTGTCTTCACTTTATTTTTAATTTATTCCCAGTAGCTCCTTCTAAAACCTGGATTTTCTCTATTACTCTCGTATGATTCTAATGCTATCCACTAACAACATGCCTTTTGTACAGGGTATCACAAAAACAATGGTCATCCGTTGGCCAGATGATTCTCTAATGCGAGATCGGAAAAAATAATCCCCATATTAACCCCCGCAAAATTGACCTTGAAATGTTATTCAAGGTCGAATTTTTTTATTGCATATTTCGAAACTGCGAGTCATGAGGAAGAAAAAAGTCAACGGCACCATAGGTCAGAAATGACTCCTTTTGGTCAAAGTGACCATTAACAGCATATACGTGGGCCATTCTATTACAATTGACAAATGGTGGCCAATTTTGATAATTTTTTTTTCTTTAGCATGTTCTAACATTGCCTTACACAAAAATACCACGTTTGGTTTTTTTAAAAAAGCATCTTCCAGTATAAAAAAATGTAAGTATATTGAACAACGACCCTCACAGCGGCAATCATTGGAGGACCAGAACGCATATTATACAATTGACAGAAATGCCTTCATGAGGTTATTCTCGAAGCTTATCAAGAGCTCCTGGCCATAAGCTTTCAACCAATCGCTGAAATTAATCATTAAGGATTTCACAGGACGTGTATGAATTTCATGAACCAGCCAGTCCTCGAGTCGCTCTTAGAATAGAGGATAGAATAATTGTCCTTACCCGTGTGCAAAAAAAAAAAGCTTCTTCCTACAAAAAATAATAAAAACCTTAATAAGTAAGATTATCACTCCAGCGTAGCAATTGTGCCCGTTCACCAGCTTAAATATTTCGGACTTCATTTCTGAGGCAAGCGTCCATACTTTCTCCAAATTCTTTTAAATGCCCAAGTTATTCTCGTCCATTTTGCCTGCTGTGGACGGTAACGGAAAACAAACTTTCTTCTGTCCACAATACCTGCTGGAGGAAGTCTGGACGACATTCCAACATGTCCAGCACCCACCTGCAAAACAATGCTCTCTGCTCCTGATCCCCAGGCCTCAAATCCTGAACTTGGTGTAATCTGAAGGAAGACGTTCTTCCCAAAGGAAGTTCTGGTCCTCCAATGATTGCCGCTGTGAGGGCCGTTGTTCAATATACTTACATTATTTTATACTGGAAGATGCTTTTTTAAAAAAAATCAAATGAGGAAGGGGTACCTAGGATAGGACCTGTACCGAGTATTGACATAGTACATGTACAGCCACCTTCTTGGAATTAGAAAAATCACAGTTACCTAGACTCAATGGGTAAAGTTCTATTTTCTTTCTCGGTTTTCCTTTATTTCTTCAATTACAAAATAAAAAGAATATTAAAATATGTAGTAAACATGTGTATTTATAACAAAAAATGTAGAGTTTTGACAAAATATGTAAAATAAAAAACTGTTTACTTTTAAAACACTTAAAACGTGCAGAATTACATCAATACTTAGGATTTACGAATGAGAAAAGAATATGTAAATACAATTACATCTGTTCCCTTGTGATTAATATTTATGTAAAGCTTCATTTCTAAAATTGTTTTAAAATTTGAAAATTAAGTCATTATATATACAGGGGTCGAAATATTTTGAGACCAGAGTTTCTGTTCATTTAAATTTAATCGCCGAAAATTAATGATTTTTGTTGATTTAAGTCTTTAAATTTACAGAAATTCCGGTCTCAAAATATAGGACAACTTCAACCCCTGTATATATGATCCGTCAATTCCACTATTCGCCCAAAAGTATCCACTGAAGGCTCTCCACTTTAGAAAAGTTATTTTATTATATTTGCATTGTAAATAAACAAATATTTTAGTTACAGGTTTATATAATGAACAACTAGGTAATAACCAGCTCTCTATATAGACTAGATACATATAAAAAATCTGATTTCTTTTTTAAAGCCGGTTTTAGTAAAAAAATTCAATTTAAATAAAAAAAATCCGATTTAAATAAAAAAAATCTGATTTAAATCAAATAAATCCAATTTTTTTGATTTAAAAAAAAAAATCATGATTTTTTTACACCCTGCTTTGAAGGACACTGCAGCTTCTATAAACAGCCGACAGATGGCAATAGTAGAAGGACTGATATAATAGCTCTTTGTTTAAATAGTTATTTGTGGAATGTCGTTAAATTGAATAGAATCTAGTTAAATTATGTAAGTAACAGGAAAGGAAAATTATTTTCTAACCTGAAAGTTGAGGGAGTAGAATATTTTAGAAATGAGAAGAAGAGATGAATAGATAGTCCTTAAAGCTTCGGGGTTCTGTGCGTGAGCTTGTGTCAGGTTTTGCGTCGCCTGGAAATGAAAATAAAGTATTGAAACTAATCGATATATTAAAAAGGATACCTGGCTCTCACCCAGGAGGCTCGGGTTCGATTCCCGGTACCGGAGCCAAATATGTGGTGTTTTGGTGGGGGAAGATAAGGAAATTTGAATATATTTAAAAGTTATTCTAGTAAAAGTTGATTTAGAAAAGTTTATATTATATTTTCATTATATCTCAGGGTTCATTTAAAATATTACCAAACTCACCACATACGGACTTATGAATAACCATTTGAATAATTAAATTAATTTAATAAATTTGCTGAAAGAAAAGCATGAGAAATATATGATTAGAATTATTTCTTACCATTTGTCATTTTATGTGTTAAGACCATATTAAATACCAGGAGAAAGGTTCATTATAAATAAAAATAGAGTTGGAAATAATTGACTTATATTGAATAAAAGATATATAATTTAAGATTTTGCATGGCTGTGATATAAAAAGAATATAAAAAAGAAAATTTTGCTTGACTCACATATTTGTATCAATGTTGGGTTATCTTAGAAAAATTAGAACATATTTAAAATATTAACTTATATATTAAAATATAACTATTGGCCATTATGAAATTTTAGATAGCTTTAAGAATTTAATTAAAGATTGGCAGTGAGTGAGTTATACTCAGCTTGTTTTACGGATGATGTTCTTGAAGTGAAGAGGCAGGCTGCTTGTAGTCGTGTTGAGGAGATGGATGGTCGGCTGTTAGATCTTGGAGTTGTGTCTCCCCATCATGTCGAGGTGAAGTGCTTGGGGTCGGCTGACCAGTTGGTTCTGCAAAGGGTGCTCTCTCGCCCTTGGCTGGCGTCGAAGTGAGAGTGAGTGGTGGGGGAAGGCCCTTCTTATAGAGGCGTACTCCCCCCACACCAAGGGTGTCTGACTTCTTCGTCTTTCCTTGGATTTTCCTGTTCATACTTGGAAACACCTCTATCGTTATCTTCCTGGGAACTTGTATACCTTATCGCTCCTAGCCGAGATATTTGGACTCTTCTATTTAACACTGCCTTTTTAAAAAAATAAATACTGCCAAACTAAACACTGCCAAATGCTATCTCTTTTATTACTCTTTTATTTATTTTATTGATTGACAAATGATAATATTTGTGATGGACTTATGAAATATAAGTTAGCCTTTATTTTGAATAGGAATGCTACTCTTTGCTATGTCAGAAACTGACCCTTTCTTGAGCACCCCCTTTTATATCATTACAATATATATATATATATATATATATATATATATATATATATATATATATATATATATAAATAAATAAATACTTAAATCATAGCCCACAATTAATATAAGTATAACTACCACAGCAAGATCAGTGAGTGGTTTGGCAAAAGTATCCAAGACGAATTTGATCTCTTCCCACAGCTCCTGGGACTTGAATTCGAATCTGTATCGCTTGAAGATCGAATGCCCAGTCTGGAGGATTCCGTTTATAATATGAAAATCGCCTGCAAAAAACATCATAATATGAGTATATTAGGACATAGAAATTAAATGGTTTATAATAGCACAGGGGGAAACATTTTTGAAAAATCATTTAAAATATTATTAAACCACTTTATAATGCCCAATCTTAATCTTTTATTTTAGAAATTAACTATTGGGGATACCAATTCTCACTCTTATATGAAGCTAACATTGTCCAGCATCAGTGAAAAATGTCAGTAAGTAAATATGTGATGCTAATTTATTTTCTAAAAACTTTTTTTTTCTCACACCAAAAACTTTTTTTGTTGTAAATTCATTAAATCTTCATTAAATAAAATAAGAGAATGAATGTTAGTGTGGCTTTGTAAATATTAATTTCCTAAAAAAATTATACTAGATTATACGTTTTTTGTGTCCCCTGAATAGTTTTAAGATTTGGACATATCCTTCTTTGAAAGTGGTCGCCTCGTATATTATGACTCATTAAAAAATCTTATTTCATTGAGGCCTAGCGACCATGAGCACTTCGTGCCTAAGGTTGTGGGTTCGATCCTCACTAGGAGTGGTGGCTTTTCTTTCAAAAAGAGAATGCATCATCCCTATCCTGGCCAGAAACAGGTGGCAAACTGAAGATAACTAGTCCCAAAAATCTCAGTTATATAAAAGTGGTCATTGAAATTTAAAGAAATAGTCAGAGAAATTTATTTCAACATCACAAGGAGTATCTAAAAAATTTATGTCTTATCAATAGAATTCAGCCGTACAGAAAATAAAAAATATCTTGTTTTAGGTTCCAACAAATTAAAAAAATTATGATATTTTTCAAATTTGTTGGAACCTAAAACAAGATGTTTATTATTTTGCCAAGGGAAGAGTTTCCATCAGAATTTACTGAAATTCAAAGACCATTATACATTCATAGTTGTCATTGCCTTACTTAGAAATGTTCACAGTTTGCGCCTGAAGCACAAATGTATTAGTTTTTTCTTGTTTTCCACACAAGAAACAAAAAAAAAAAAGCACAATTATTTATAACTAAATATTTTGGCTCCATCTTATGTAATTTCAAACAGAATACAAAAAAAAAGTAAAGAAAAGAAGTTTAATAGACATATAGACACCTGACGCAAACTTCTCCACCATTCCCGTTAGTAGCCCAGGCCACTCTTTTGGAAAGTCATATTTTCCAATGGTCCCTACTGCTTCCGAAAGCTGCTTCTGGACATTCGCAGGTGCAGCCAGCATCACGTCTACAATCAGCTCTTTCACAGCTGCTCGGTCTGCTGGATCGATCTTGTTCTGAGAATCGCTATCCTGCAAATTTTTGTTTCAGACTAATCAATGATAAAAAAAAAAACATGTAGATAATAATTATAGATGTCGTTAAAACGATTTTTACTTAAAATGCTATGTTTAAATAAAAGAAGCTATAATATCTATATTAATCAGTAAAGAATGGACAAAACAAATCTATATAATAAATACAGCAGTGGACGGCTTGAGACAGTTCTCTACCAAAAGAATCAAAATGGCGATTAAGCAGGACAGCATTATGGCAACTCAAATAAATTTATATAAAAATATTAATTAAATAAAATCCTACAAACTAATTTAGTTTAAAAACTATTACAAAAAATAACAAAACAAAATGTAATAGTCAATATTAACTCCCATATAACAGAAAGAAATGCATATATCGTAAAAAAAAAAGACTGATTAACATGAAAACAGCTGATTTTGTTAATACGCCATTTTAAAGGACAAAACTGCATGGAACACAAGTCATCCACTAGCCACTTTGCCAAAACGGATTTAACCACCTTACAATAGCTATCAGGACAAGAACACTTACCTAATTCTAAATAAATAATACGTAAATCGTCATAACTCTTAGTTCACAACATGTCAAAATAAATGCTCACTTCTGTTAGGATTAAATGCCAAAAATAGTGATAAGGAAACACAAGAGATCATTCCCTTAGTTTTTGTTATGAATTCATCATTAAACTTTGTTCAATGGTTATTATTGACAATCTAGAAATATCTGCCCAGAAAAAGTACAGTAAGCAAATTTCATCAAATAGGATGGATGTTGTACTGACACAACAATATGCCAGTAGAATGACATCACATTTTGTAATATTATTACAATTAGAGTTTATGGTTTAAATTAATTAATAATCCAAAACTTACGATTTGCCAATTCCTCTTGACATAATTCTTAAAAGAAATGGCACCAGCAACTCTAATTGTTGAGTGAGCATCAGGTTTGTTGATCAAATTAAGAAGAAGTATTGGGTAATTCTTGTTGATTTCTACTGATTCCAGAAACTTCTCCGCTAAGAGACAAACAAATAAACAGAATTATCAATGATTTTGAAAATGCAGGCAGTTTTTTATAACAGCGAAGAAATTAACAAACATACCTGGCCTCCGAACACTTGGATCTGGATTAAGGGTTTGAACCAAATAATTGGCCAGGGTCTGCATGTTTTCCTCCGTGATATCCATTTTATAAAAATTTCTGTCGAAACAAAAATAAGAACGTCAAATTAAACGTTAAAACCGCCGGCACGAAGGTGTTCACTGACACAAAAAACAAAAAGACAAACAAGAACAACAATGAAACAAACACAAGTATATTAAATGAAGAGCCCTTACTGATTCGCTACAAAGAAGTTATCTCTAACGAAATAAATATCAAATAAATCAATTACAAATAAAACCACTAAAGAGCTAAAAAAGGCGCCGACCACCAGAGGCCGCCATATTATAATACGGTTTAAAATTATCAAAATAGTAAACCATAGCCTACTTGGATAAACTTATTTTTTATAATTAAATTTATTTTTATTTATTGACATTTTGAAGTCTTTAATTAATTTTTTCGTACATAATTAGCGAGCGTTTTTTTTTTGTGAAAATTAAACAAATTTCTACATACTACCTTCAATGTTTTTAAAACCCCATTTCTTATAAAAATTAAATTTGTCGTGTATAATATTTATTGTTTTTTTTAAAATAATAATAATTGTACCCCTTTGACAAAAAAACTGCTATTGCTCACAATCTTGCAATTAATTTGCCATTGCATTATTTCAGATCCCCAGTAGCCATATTCGAAGGCAGGTTTATTTGCGACATAATTTTCCCTATTTCTAAGTACATATATATTTTTCTGGTTTGTTTTTATTTGCATTTTTTGAATATTTCATTTAACAATATCAAAACTAATCTGGTGTAACATTGTTTTCACTATTAAGCAATGTACTTGGCGGTCTAAATGAATAACTTTCCTCATAAGTTAATCTATTATAATTGCTCTTCTTTTGCATGAATTTGTGTATTTTATTAATGCCTGCTTTCCCCTCTTTAAATCCCCTTTGTAAATTTTGTAGTGTTAAGAGGATATAAATAAGTTTTTTTGAATTGTGAAATTCTGTGTAATTCCATGCCTTTTGCCGAGTTTGGTGCTTCTTTTTATAAAATTAATATTATTTCATACTTTTGTGTATCTACATTCTTAATTTATGCATGTTAATATTTTCGTTTCGAGGAAATACAGCAGAATTAATTAGTACTTCAATTTGAAGTACCTAAGTACTTCATAGAATTTTGATTACTCTTGAGTGGAAAAGATTATCTCTGTTATCAATCTTATTGATAAAGTATTTTTCAGTTGTTGTTTTTTTTATATGGTTTTAAACAACTGTGCCATTAAATTTATGGCTTGATAATAATTTGGATAAAATAAATATTGGACCATTTCGTTCTATGTCCCTATTAATTTAATTGTTGCCATATCTTGAGTTTTTCACAGTATTTGTTCCCCAGGAAAATAATTTTTTACAAAAATTTGTAGACTCATCGATATTTTACTTTATTGAACTTTATTTGTCCTAATAATTTAATTTTCTTCAATATTTTTGTCATTAGGAATACCTTTCTTCTTCAGTCAAGAACACAACTTGCCTTAATAGTTCTCTATTCATCGCTAAATTTGTATACTTGGAAGAATTGAAACTCTTCTGATCATTTCTTTTCTTGAGTTTGGTTTCCTGTATATTTTTACCCCCCTTTTTGTTAAAAATTTATCATGAATTTTGTAGGGACACATGTTCTTTTGTTATATAATTTTTACAAAAAGAAGGCTAACCTTACTCTTACTTAGAGTATTTTTATTATTTACTTACATATTTTAGGTCTCATTAAACGTTTCGTATATATTTTTGCTATTTATTATGAAGCATACTAAAATTGTCAGATTTTTTCACTTGTTATCGGTTTGCATGAAAACTTTCAAGATGGCTGTCACAATTGATGGCACTGTTAATTTTACAATTTTACTTTGAAATAATCAATTAAAGCAGCCCTCGTGGCCGTGAGTGTTAAGGCGTGAGCACAACACTCCGTGCCAAGGGTCGTGGGTTCGATTCTCACTAGGGGTGGTGGCTTTTCTTTGTAAACAAGAAAAGGCATCAGCCCTATCCTGGCTAGAAAGAGTGGTGAACTATAGATACCATGTCCTAAAATTCGGAGTTAAATAACTATTTATAATTACGTTAAAATTTAAATAAATAAATTATCAATTTAAAGTAGTTTCCTCTTAGGATGGTTGGTCTAATTTGATGTGGCTAACATTAAGTAGCCATTTCAAGATTGTAAGCCACTTTTATGACAGCGGGCCGGTACGCGCTGTGTACTGGAAGCCATCACTGTGGCAGCTTTTTGAGGTATCTAGCAGTCATTTTTTGTTAGCTCTAATCCTTTTTATATCCGTTAGGGGTCTCAACGATTTAGTTTTAGCCGATTGAATTGGAGTCTTCCTCTGCTACGTGGCCTGCTCCTTCGCCCTCCCCTAGAGCCTTTAAAGGGCCTTATTTGTGTTTTACCAATACTTGTGTACAATGATATCATGTTTCGTAAACATTATACCGATACTGGAATATTTAGGAAACCTGCTGTTGTCTGAAGCACAGGATGAGGAAATGGTGACTGTAACCTTGGTAAATATATTTCTTTCTTTACCTAGGTTTCTTGGTGCCAATGACCATGGCAGTCGCTCACCCAAATAAAAACAAAAACCTAGTTTTCTTTCTTTACCTTGTTATTTCTTACAAAAACTTATTAGAAAAAACGAGAAGAGATGTGCAGATTAGACACTGATATTCAATATTGTCCAGTGGGGCAGGCCTCTAAGATCTTGCAGCTCTCCGTCTCGAAAGGGTTGTCGAATACACTTATTGGTATTAATTTTGGCGGAAATTAAGAGGGATGAAGTGCTTGTATGCCTGAATGTCACATTGACCAATTACTACGATTTAGGAAAATCTGATTATTTTTCATTGCTACATCTTAATTCCTTGTCCAAGATAAAGTTTAGTTATTTACAGTTGAACAATCTTATTGATTTATGATTTTGCTTTTCTAAACAGCTTAACAACCATGCAAATTAGTCTGATTTTCTCATAACAAAACAGTTTAAAATGTTGGGAACTCTATATCTTAGACCTTTAGTTTTTGTTTTTTTAAACTATGTATTTCAAACTAATCTGCACCAAAATATGATCTACTCGACTAATTTTGTTGAAACCTGCTAAACATATTCTTTTGAAATAACCTAAGATATTTTTTGTCTAAATTTTGTCTGTTTGAGAGAAAAAAAAGTTGTCCAATCTATGATCAATCCTCATTTTAAAATAATAATAAAAAGTGTGGCTTTCTAAATTTGTTGTGAACAGCTTACTCAATCTTCTAATAATTGTATTTATTTAAATTTTAGTATTCCTTTATACATTACATATTATTGGGAAAGGGTAGGACCAGAATGGGGCTATATATATCTTTCGCACTGGTATTTCTTAAGTGACACTACTCAAAAATCTGTGTTTTTCAGTTATGACTATGAAAGACATGGTAAATATCTCTTTATCAACCATCAAAACCGTATGTACACCAGAGGGTACTTGTGTCGCTCTTCCTGTCTTAATGCTATTCCATCTACATAGGCAAGAGTGACACATTTTCAGTCTTCTTTTTTCTTTTTTGTAGTTGTGTCGCTTTAGAAATCCTGGCACTTACGTATTAGCTTCAACGCAGGTTAAAGAACCGGCTCTCAGAGATCTGGATCATCAGTCCAGGCGTCAATTGAATTTTTCCCTATATGGCGACAAGATAATCAACATTTTGGGTTGACTAGAATTTCGATATAACCTTGAGGAAACACGTAGTACTTTTGTTGATGGCATTTCCCACTTGCTACGCTTGCTCAGGGTTGTATCGAAACTCTAGTCAATCAACTCGTTGATAATATAGATCACTAGTTTTTCGGTGGAAAATGGGCTGATATGCAATTCAGCATCTTTTTCAGTTGTTGGTAAATTCTAAAGACGTCTTTTCCTAGCAGAAACAAGAACAGCACAAAGGACACAAACAACACTAAGAACTCAAAAAACAAACAATGATAAGAAATCGCGCAAAAAACAAATCTACAAGTGATTAGAGTTATATTTTTTCTATATGGCGGATGAATTGTTAATACCAGACTTTTTGTTTCTTCCAGGATGTCTGGAAGGCTGTTGCGTAACGTTGTTCAGCTGCAGAAGCGTTTCGGCTCTAGTGGTGTCTCGTTAGAGTCGAAGATCGGCGCTAGAGAAGTCGTAGGCTATGGCTTCAACGGACAGGTGAACTACTTAGACAGAGGCGACTTCCCTCTTCCAGCTATACGCTTCAGGCCAGACACTCCAGACATCAAAGTAAGGAAATCTGACAACATTTCAAAATTATGGAGATTTTCTTATTTTTAATGTCATTTTCTTGGCTCCTGCAGCCAACATCGGACATCTTGGCCTTCCTCTCCCATTCCTCCCTTCCCTCCATAACTATACCCACGAGTCCAGCTCCAGTCTCATCTCCACATAGTTCCTACAGCACACATGGGACACTATCTGCTTAGTTTACTCTAATATTGATCTTCCTTGTACATTGGGCAGTAGAATTCGAAATTATTTTAAACTATTGTTTGTAATAAACAATTCTGTTGTAAAAACTTTAATTACCTTATTTTTCAATTTTTTGCAGGCCCTCCGTGAAAAAGAAAAAGGAGACTGGAAAAATCTATCAGTAGCCGAGAAGAAAGCTCTCTACAGGTTTGTTACCATTTCAAAATGGATTCATTTAATTTAATTCTGTATGTGTGGTCCCCTGAGTGAGTATAGCCACTTAAACGGAGGAAGCTAATAATTATTTGAAAACACAACATCTGTATGTATCCTGTCATGTGATTTTGATGCTTGGAGCATACAAATTTTAAGAAATAAATGCCTTGCTAGAAAATATTTTTAATGTTTGTGTATTTTCTTGCTCATGAGGTTGATTTATTGATGCATCTCAAGATTACCTGCTCCTTGATTTTGAAATGATGATGGTTACTCATACATACGTCACAAAAATGCGAAGAAAATGATAAGAAGAAAATGATAATAATAATGCTTCTTCAAATATAACAAAACCTCGTCATTTCAAACTTTAAAAAAATGTTCTCCTAAACATTTAAAATTGCGATTGTTCGATTAAAATTTCTGTAATTATCTTTTATGAAAAGGACAGCAAAACCCATCTTGTCTGTTTTAAAATTTCATTTTTTGCCATACTTTATTTAATCAAACAGTTCGAATGAATGTCGAATACGTGAAGCACTTTTCCTACCTTTATTTTTTTTATTTTTTTCAGTGCGGTTCCTCCCTCTCTCAATAAAGAGAAACAACCCCGCTTATAAGGTTGACCTCATGACGCAATCTGGTGCCAACTAGAAAATTTTACGTTTGAGAACCGATAGATCTAGAAAATAATGGATGTATGTATTTATATAAATACATACATATACATATATATATATATATATATATATATATATATATGTATATGTATGTATTTATATAAATACATACATCCATTATTTTCTAGATCTATCGGTTCTCAAACGTAAAATTTTCTAGTTGGCACCAGATTGATATCCAAAAAACTAACATTAAAAAAAAAGAGGCCAAGTTTCAGCTCCCTCTCAAAAACAGTTTGCCTATGAATGTTATTATTGCCTATGATATGATAGTATTGGGTGAAGTTTTAGGCTCTTAATACCTTGCCAAGAACCTAATAATACCCTCTTACTTATTTATGTATGTCCAACTTGACCAGTTTCTGTTCAATGATTCGTATTATTATAAAATGACTGGCATTCAAAGATTCAGGCCCTTAGGCTAAAAAATCAGAATTGTTATAAACTCTTTGATAGCTTAAAAAGATCGGGTTTGTATGAAATCTATGTAACTTAAAGTGACTACGTCCGTATGTAAGTTAACGAACATTTTGGTTGTGTTTGGAGGTACGGAAGTATTAGGAAAAAAATATATTAATAGACACATATAGAGAAATATACTAATAGTTTCTATATTTTCTAAAATATCTCAAAAACAGTTGAGAATTTGTTTTATGTGGAAGGTGTCTATTCGAAAGCTTACTAAATGCTCTACCAATAAGGTTCTGATGTAATTTTCGATGGGGCTATCTCAATCGGAGAAATAAGTCCTTAATACTTTGAAATTCTTACGTTGCCTCTGTTTACCTTACTTTTTAAGTGGTTGTTTTTAAATTCAATTTAACAGTAAAATGAGTATTTTAATAAAGCGTAAGATAATGAGAAACATTGTTAAAGTGTTTCCTAGAGGGAAACTTGATAAAGAGGATGGAGGAATTTCCGCTTCGGATACAATCAGTTTCCTGTTGTTGTGCTTTAAATCTTTCTTCTCTCTAAGAATTTATTTTGTTAACAAAAGTTCAAACCCTACTAATAACCGCTTCTATTCCTTTGCTAATGACACAGTTCCTGAGAGTCGGACTTTGTTTTGTTTTGGCGCACTCATTACTAAAATTCTGGCTTCTTTCGTTTCATTTGATTCTCCACACCAAAATACCTATAAAGAGTATTCCTATTAACACAAAATCTACTTATATGCCATAATAAGGTAAACAAAAATATATAAAAATTAATAATTTTTTGTTGGCAGTATCAATTGACTTTTAAGTTAAAGTATGCTCTCTTAAAAACCTCTAAAATTTAAATTATTTTTATCAAGCAGTTCTTTTTCAGTAATTGGCCAATTTTTATGTTTTTGAATTGTTTTTCTAGCTTTTTAAAGTAAATCACAAATGTAATACATATAATATGGTGTTGTCAGTGGTGTGTGTTCTATTGTCGCAAAGGCAAGCCAAGCTATTTTATTTTTTTGTAGTTTGTTTAGGAATATTATATTCTCGACATATATATTAATGGATCTTTTGAATATAGTTATTTTTGATTATCGAATTATTATTTTTATAATGTCAGTCCAATAAAATGTGGATTTTTCTCAGGGCGTCATTCTGCCAGACTCTAGCCGAGCTGAACGCTCCTACTGGAGAGTGGAAGACCTATACTGGCTGGACGCTGGTCGTCTGCTCTCTAGCAGTCTGGGCGTTCATGGGGCTCAAGCTATTCGGTATGTATTCTTTGCTTCAATCAGATCGTATTCACTTTGAGAAAAAAAAAACATTTGAAGAAATTTCTCCGATTTAGCACGTTTCCATATGGTACTTATGCTTGGTTCAAATTTGAAAGCTTAGAATGAAACGATATTAACAATTCTGTTTTAAATCTAGGGTGTGAAACCTTTAAACAAAAAAATAAACAATCCAATCAAAATCTTTACCTTGTAATTTAAAAACAATTATGTAATGATTTTTTTTTTAATTGTTTGCACGGTATATCGCCCCTACCATGTCAAACTATCGAATATGAAAAATCTTGTTATTCAGATTGGAGACTTTGCTCTTGGATTGTGGACAACACGGCTTGTCGCAAATTGTCGGAACTCTAACCCCTTTAGAATAGCCTTTAATGCCTTAAATAAAGTATCGAATAAGACCACTTTTCAATATATTATTTAGTGAATGTATCGAATATGTTTGTTCACTAGTTTGCTCCGATGTTTGATATTTTGACGTGGTAGGGGCGATATCTCAAATGAATTATTTATTTGTGGATGCTGAGCTCTTTTTCATCGGACCAGTACGTTTTCATTCTTTCTGATATTTTCTTTTTCTCCTTTCCGGAAAGTTTACCTCAATTCTTCTGTTCTGCTTCCTCGAACCATTCTTTAATATTCCTTTTTGATTGTCTCTCTCCTTTACAATATCCTCAGATACGTTTAGTTCTTTAGATCCTCTTGGACTAGAGAAAGCCATTGTAGCGGATGGGTGTCGCTACTAAAGGTAGGCTAGGAAGGGTAGGAAGGATGTGTCGGGAGAAGGTAACCAGGTAAGTACTGTGTCCCGGTTAAGGGCGCTTCCTTGAACCTGGGGGATACCGACTAGGTACTAGGCCTTAGCTGTTCCAGTGAGTCGGGGAGAAGGTGTTCGGTACTGAGCCGTAGCCGTTCCTCGAAGCAGGAGTGAGAGGGGTAAGGAAGTAAATAAATAAGCCAGGTATTGACTAGAGTTGGGGGAAGTAGGAGTCGGGAGTGTAATGACTGGAGGCTGGCTTGACCACTGGGGACATCGAGACGGCGGCTTCGTACTTTGTCCAGAGAGGTCGAGCAGGTAGCTAGGTCCTTGGTCCTGAGTGCATTGCTGGGTGGCTGCTGGAACGCCGGTTGCTAGGTCCTGAGTGCATGGCTGGCTGGAGTCTGGTCTTGAGAGAGCTGAAGTGTCCTGGAGGGAGCGCTGGATCGGAATGAATTCTGGGCAGCAGGAACGGCCCTATTCATAGGCCAAGGTCGGGGTGCCTCGGTCAAAGTCGGGAGTGCTCGGCCAAGCGCTCGTTCCTATTGGCTGGCCTGGATGCTTCTTATTGGTCCACCAGTGGTCGCTTGTCCAATCATTACATCTCCACATAGTCCCCCCCCCAATGGGCGGAGCCCTTTATTAAGAATAAATTTGACTAAAAAAAAAGAAATAGTAAATAAAATATATACACTCTTAAACCTATAACGGCCCTATAGGGGCCACAAAAGTGTCCAACTTTTATTTTAGTAGGATATGTTAACCTATATTCAAAAAGACATATTTTGGCAACTAAATGTAAGAAAAAAAATGAATAGATATAATAAATTATACTTCTTAAGGCTACAAATTTAAACGGCCCTTATAACCGCCACAAAAGAGCAAAAATATTTATAAAAAAATCATGTAAATATAAACTGAAATAAAAATAATACACATTTACATAGAATAAGGGAATGCTTCACACAAACATGATCGCATTTATATTTGCAAATATTAGCTTAAACGGCCCTTCCAAGGGCCACAAGGGATAGCAGTGGTATCCTTATGGCTAGGTGGGTCTGTTACATGCTCCGGTCATCACAGGTCGAATCGAACTCGGCTCCTGATGGGTCGGCCGGAACGGCTTGTTTTGGCAGGGTTTGAGGGTTGCTCCTGGCGTAAGTTTTGTGCACTCGGTGATGGTGTGCCCCGGCAGATGTTCTGGCCTTGTCCATTCTCCTGCAGTATGTATGCTGGTTTCACTCTATCCCAGGAGACCGTGCGACGGTGGCCGTTCACTAAGATACTGCAGGTTTTCGTGTTCCTGTGAGTGACCTTGTGGGGACCGGAATAAGGCGGTGTGAGGGGTCTCTTCACAAAGTCGTTTCTGAGGAACACGTGGGTTGAGGATTTTAAGTCTTTAGGGACGAAGTGCTGGGCGTGGGATTCCCCGCGAGTGGAACGAGGCTGAATATTCCGGATATCCCCCCGTAATTTATTTACAAATTCTTGGGGCCCGGAATATTTCTCTTTCGCCAGGAGAAAGTCGCCCGGGAGCATCAGAGCCTGACCGTAAAGAGCTTCGGCGGCGCTAGCGTGGTTCTCGTCTCTGAGGGCGGTGCGGAGACCCCAAGAGCACTCTGGGGAGTGTCTTTGTCCATGTATTCGATGATGCGTGGGCTATGAGCGCCGCCTTGAGGGTCCTGTGCCACCGTTCCACCATTCCGTTTGCCTGAGGATGGTAAGGTGTCGTGTGTATGTGCTGGATCCCGAGGATCTTACTCAAATGACGGAACAGCTCACTTTCGAATTGGCGGCCCTGATCAGATGTTACTATCGCCGGGGACCCAAATCGGGTTATCCACGATGAATAAAAGGTTTCCGCCACAGTCTCCGCCAGTATGTCGGGTATAGGAACCGCTTCGGGCCACCTGGTTGCTCTGTCTATCATTGTTAGCATGTACGTCATGCACTGGCTGGGGGGAAGTGGTCCCACAATGTCAATATGCACGTGGCTGAAACGACCGGCAGGAGGAAAGCTTCCGATTGGAGTTTTGGTGTGTCTGTGGGTTTTCGCTTGTTGGCAAGGTATGCAGGTTCTTGCCCATTTTCCGATGTCAGCATTCATATTGGGCCAGAAATACCGCGCCGCCAGCAGTCTTCGTGAACCTCTGACCCCAGGGTGGCTGAGGTTGTGGATTCTATCAAAGGTAGGTCTTCTTAGGGGTTCTGGTAGGTAAGGTCGAGGTTTACCAGTACTAGTGTCGCACAACAGATGGGTGTCGTGTCCTGGTACGACACACAACTGTAGTTTGAGGCTTTTGTCTTTGTAGAGATGAGGGGTGGCGTTGTCTTCTTCTTGAGCTTTGGCTAGCCTGTTTGGTTCGTCCAGTAATTGGATGGCGTCAGTTCCGGCTCGTGAAAGTGCATCTGCCACGATATTCGCCTGTCCCGGCAGGTACCTGATATCGGTGGTAAATTGACTGATGTAATTTAACTGCCGGGATCGGTGTGGTGGTGCAGACTCGGGCTTCTGATTGAAGGCATGGATGAGGGGTTTATGGTCGGTGATTATAGAGAATTGCTGCCCTTCAAGTAGTGGGCGAAAGTGGCGAATTGATTCGTAAATTGCCAGAAGCTCCCGATCGTAAGTTGAATAATTCTTCTGTGCTGGGTTGAGCTTTCTGGAAAAAAAACCTAGGGGACGCCACTGGTTGTTCTCTCGTTGTTGGAGAGCGCCGCCTATGCCCTCGTTACTGGCATCGCAGGCAAGCGATAGTTCTCCAGATCCTGAAGGATGCGCAATAGTGGATGCAGATGCCAGGTCCGCTTTACATTGTTCATAGGCTTTGACTAGTTCAGGTGTCCAAGTGATAGGTGACTTGTCGTTTCTTTTGGTCGGGTTAAAGAGCTGGTTGAGAGGTGCCTGTGCTGTAGCGGCGTTAGGTATGCAACGCCTATAAAAGTTCACCATCCCCATAAATCGCCTTAGCTGTCGAATGTTGGTTGGCCTCGGAAATTCCAGTATCGTTTGTACTTTTGACGGCAGTGGCGTTATCCCTCCAGCGTCCACGCGGAAGCCAAGAAACTGGACCACGGGTTGACCGAATACACATTTGTCGGGTCTTAGTGCGAGGCCATACTCCTGCAGTCGGTTCAGAACCTGGTGCAGGTGGTCCTCGTGTTCATCCGGAAGCCGGGAGGCGATGATTATATCATCCAAAAAAGGAAACACAAACGGCAATCCACGGAGCACCTCGTCAATGAATCTCTGCCATGTTTGGGCGGCGTTTCGAAGGCCGAAGGGCATGCGGAGGAATTCATATAATCCAAAAGGCGTTATCACCGCAGTTTTAGGAATGTCCTCCTCTCTCACCCTGATATGATAAAACGCCCTCTCGACGTCGAGGGTGCTGAAGATAGACGCCCCGTGAAGTTGGGCAGTGAAATCCATTATGTTGGGGACTGCATAACGGTCGGGGGTCGTGATGAGATTGAGGCGTCTGTAGTCTCCGCAGGGGCGTAAGGTGCCATCTTGTTTAGTTACAACGTGGAGAGGACTAGACCACGGGCTGTTAGATGGTCTGCAAATGCCTTCCTTGATGAGTTCGTCGAAATGTCTTTTGACTTTTTTGTATTTCCCGGGGGGTAGCCGTCTTGCTCGGCTTGTGACTGGATTGGGGTGGGGTTCTATCGGAGGTGGTGATCTGTGGGGATACGGCGGCGGCGGTGTGACCCATGGATGCAAATCCTGATATGCTATCGATCAGCCTATGCCGGGCGATATCGACAAGGAGGTTGTGGGCTCCCAGAAAGTCGGCGCCAATGATTGGTTTAGTGACGTCTGCAATGGTGAATGTCCATGGGTAACGTCGTCTCGTGTTGAGATTTATATTCAGCGAGAGGGTCCCATACATAGGAATTTGCGTACCATTCGCGGCTGTCAAACACAGGGACTCCTTGCGGGCGCGGCGGATGCTGGACTTAGGTAGGAGTGATAATGATGCTCCTGTGTCGAAGAGAAATTGGGTTCGACGAGAAATTGGGGGGGGGAGTCTCTGTCAAATATGAAGAGGCGACGATTGATGTGGGCTTCAGCGGTTGTCGTAGGTGCCACCTGCCCTTTTAGTTTAAAGATTTATAGGAGCAAGGTTTCTCACATCTTCTTGCCCGTTCACCAAACCTATTGTGATAGTAACAGTATGTACTACTGCTCGTCGGTGTCCTTGTGCGGTGGGCTGTGCCTGGCCTTAGTCTGTCCCGTGATTGTGACCTAGACTGCAAACGGGCTGGTTTGACATGGTGGAGGGTTCTAAATCTGCGATTTTCTGAGTAACCTGGTGATCTGGATCTATGGATCGATCGAACGGCGGTGGATAGGGATTCCATCTGCTGTCTAAGGTCATCCAGCTGTTTTTCTAGGTCCGGCCGGGGCTGGAGTACGGCTGAGCATGATGGAGGGTTGGCGATTGCAGCGATTCTGTCTGCGGCAGCCGTGAGGTTCTCGATGTCGGTCGATGGGTAGGCGGCCAGGACTTCCTGTAATCTCTGGGGCAGCGCTTTCAGCCAGAGCGATGTGAGAGCCTCCGTAGTTGTTAATTCTCCTCCGACCAGTTTCATACTCCTGTAGAGCTGTGAGGGGGTTTGATCGCCGAGGACAGGGTCAACAAGTTTCTGTATTTTGACTGCAGTTGAGTCGCCATACACGGAGAGGAGTCTATTCTTGAGGTCCGAGTAAGGGCCAGCTGATGAAGTGTTGAGATCTGCCACCTGTCCGTATACATCCAGGTCCAAGCTCGCTATCACCGTGGAGAATCTGCTTGACGATGACTTTATTTTGGAGATCTCGAAGAGGCACTCGACTTGCCTAAACCATAGTTCTGGTGCATTTTTATAAAATGATGGCAGTTTAGGTGGGGCTGCGCCCGCTGCTTCAATGCCTAGCTGTGCGTCTGAGGGCATTTTGTTTGGTGCGTGTTCGGGGTCACCACTTGTAGCGGATGGGTGTCGCTACTAAAGGTAGGCTAGGAAGGATGTGTCGGGAGAAGGTAACCAGGTAAGTACTGTGTCCCGGTTAAGGGCGCTTCCTTGAACCTGGGGGATACCGACTAGGTACTAGGCCTTAGCTGTTCCAGTGAGTCGGGGAGAAGGTGTTCGGTACTGAGCCGTAGCCGTTCCTCGAAGCAGGAGTGAGAGGGGTAAGGAAGTAAATAAATAAGCCAGGTATTGACTAGAGTTGGGGGAAGTAGGAGTCGGGAGTGTAATGACTGGAGGCTGGCTTGACCACTGGGGACATCGAGACGGCGGCTTCGTACTTTGTCCAGAGAGGTCGAGCAGGTAGCTAGGTCCTTGGTCCTGAGTGCATGGCTGGCTGGAGTCTGGTCTTGAGAGAGCTGAAGTGTCCTGGAGGAAGTGCTGGATCGGAATGAATTCTGGGCAGCAGGAACGCCCCTATTCATAGGCCGAGGTCGGGGTGCCTCGGTCAAAGTCGGGAGTGCTCGGCCAAGCGCTCGTTCCTATTGGCTGGCCTGGATGCTTCTCATTGGTCCACCAGTGGTCGCTTTCCAATCATTACATCTCCACACCATTTACCTTTATATTTTTTCTTTGAATTCAACTTAAAATTTGCTTAGTTAATCCATCTTCCTTCATTCTCACTAGTTGAGCATGCAAGGAAATTTACCTCTTTCCGATTGTGTTGGAAATTCTTTCCGGCTTGTATGTTTGGAATTCATTTTATTTGATTGTTTCAACATTTTCCGCGCCAAATATAATTTTTCTATGCCAAGTTTTACTCTAGACCTTTATTGCACAGAAACAGGGCTTCAGCAGCCTGGTTTTATAGTGTTTAAATTTTGAGGACGAATATATTTTGTAAGCTGAAAAACCAAATCCATTTTATAGGCTCTAAGGGCCATGCGGTTTCCCGGCAATTACTTAAAAAAAAACGAAATGCTGGCTATGGCACACTCTGTGCACCAGCGTGACTGCTGGAGGTTTAAATATGTTAAAAACAGTGTGGAAATCGTGGATGGTAATGATTCGTAATCTTACTAAATTTCCTACAAAAATGGTTCTGAAGTAACTTTCAATGGGGCAATCTCATTCGGATAAATCGGTGCTCATAATTTGTTTTTATTTGTCTCTGTTTTCTTCATTTTTTTATTATTTTATTTTTTATTTATTTATTTATTTATTTTTTTAAATTGCATGTCACAGTAAAATGAGTATTTTAATAATAAAGTAAGGTAAGAAAATGAGAACCATATTTATCAATTGAGCTAATCTAAACTATTGTTCTTTAATAATACAAATCTAGTTGAGGAATATCCCTTCGGAATTCTCATATAACTTTATTACTTTAATTCAACGTTTCGGACTAATTGTCCATCTTCAGGAATGCTACAATAATTCATTTATTATTAGATACTGCAACAATACTTATTAAAATAATATTATATTGATTACCATTACTTTTTCTTTATTTAATTGCTTATTGAAAGAAATTTCTCTTTTTATTTTCAGTGTACAACCCGTCAATGCCCGACACGTTCCAGGAGGAAAAGAGGCAGGCGCAGTTGAAACGAATGCTTGCTCTGAGGATGAATCCGATCGAAGGTCTCGCTTCACACTATGACTTTGAAAAGGAGGACTGGAAGAAGTAAATCCTAAAATCTGTGATTATATCGTCAAATAAATCACTCTAGTAAATAAATGTTGTAATATTATTGTTAAATAAATTATAGTAAATTACAGAGTTTCTCTATTTTTTTTTAAATTATTTATTTTGATTTAATCATCTTCCTGAATGAGGCCATTATTATTATTATTCCAAAGGAAAGTAGCTATTGAATGTGGACTTATTAAGGAATGCTCAACGCTTCTATGGTACTTTCACCAAACATGTCTACCGAGATTTTGGTTGTAAGGAGGAGCAGGCAAATAATTAATTCGGTACTGGACTAAACCCTCATTCGTAATGGACTGATTTTGTTTATTTTTCAACACTCCTTTCTCTTTATTAGACTACAATGAATGTATACTATCAAAACTTTTAGACTGGATTATTAGAATTATTAAAACTTTAGATTAGGGAAATATTAACAATTTTAGTCTGGATTAATCTCCCCCTCGGGATGGACTGACATGAAATGAATTTTTGGGTATTTTTGCGAAGACCACATCCAGTTACTTTTGAAGTAGCAGTAGTGATTGTATCAGTGATTCAGCGCATGCGCATAACTCCTTTGCCTTCCTATTGGAGGATTCCGATGACCAATTGCTTTGGTTCTTGTTGGGAGTAAAGTAACCTTCAACAGTAAATTAGCTTTTGTTTATGAAAAAGCTTTGCTTATGTTAGTGAGAAAAAATGAGTCTCTTACAATTAGTTCGCGATGTTCCTGAAAAAGAAAAAGGGATTGGTTTCTTTCTCGGAAAAATTAATGGAATCTTATTAATTTTAGCTAGTTGGATAGACTAGAGTCGCTACAATTAATATAATTCTATTAATTGCGAGTTGGATTGACTAGAGTTTTGATATCTTCTTGAGCGAGCGGAAACACATAGCATGTAATGCTTAATAAAGGTAAAATATTCAAAAACGAGAGAGAGAGAAAAGGAATAAAATATGTTTGTTTACAAATATCGTTGTTTGTTATCCTTCATAACCTGCAAAACAGTGAACTTAAATGCTTTATAACTTTTTTCATAGTTGAGAGAATTGATTTTGATCATATTAACCTTTTTATTAATAAATATTGCTTTCAATTATCTAATATGGATTATAACCGTAGAAAACGAGTCAAGTAGTAGTAGATAACCTATTAGCTAATCAGTAAGCTTACCAGTGAGTACGAGTAACTGTTATAAATCACTACTGCTACTTCAAAAGTAACTGGATGTGGTCTTCGCAAAAAGACCCGAATTTTTTTATTCTTATTCCGGGACACATGGCCCATAGGAATAATTTTTAGTTACAGTATAGTGAACAATTTAATATATACAATTATAAATAGTACAGCTTGTTTATAAATTAGGGATTGGGTGAATCTTGCAGGGATAAAAAGTGGTGGAAGAGTAAGGATTTAAAGGTTTCTATGTTAGTAGAATGGCGGACAGGCAGAGGTAAGGAATTCCATAGCGAGGTGGCACGGGGGACGAATGATTTTTCGAATAATGCAGTACGGTGGGAAGGAATATAAAGATCGGAAGGACGAGATCGGGTGTTACGGGAGTAAACAGAGGATTTAAATTAAGGAGTTGAAAAATATAAGAAGGTCTTTGGGATTGAATTACTTGGTAAAGGACTGAGGCGAGGAGGTACTGTCGACGATAAAGAGGGAATAGCCAATTTAGCTCCTGGTAGAAATGTGATATGTGAGAGTCTCCTCACATATCACATTTCTCAATCAGGGGATCCTGAGGATAAAACTAATGAAACAGTTCATGAGTCTACTATATATATATTGTGGTGTTTTGGTTGGGTAAGAAAAAGAAAATTTTGAATATATTTAAAAGTTAATATAGAAAAGTTGATTTAGAAAAGTTTTTATTATATTTTCCTTATATCTCAGGGTTCATTTAATCTATTACCAAACTCACCACATACGGACTTATGAATAACCATTTGAATAATTAAATTAATTTAATAAATTTCCTGAAATAAAAAGCATGAGAAATATATGATTAGAATCATTTCTTACCATTTGTCATTTTATGTGTTGAGACCATATTAAATACCAGGAGAAAGGCTCAGTATAAATAAAATAGAGTTGGAAATAATTGACTTGTATTGAAGAAAAGATATAATTTTAGATTTTGCATGGCTGTGATATAAAAAGAATATAAAAAATACTGCTTGACTCACATATTTGTATCAATGTTGGGTTATCTTAGAAAAATTAGAACATATTTAAAATATTAACTTATATATTAAAATATAACTATTGGCCATTATGAAATTTTAGATAGCTTTTTTAGAATTTATTTAAAAATTGGCAGTGAGTGAGTTATACTCAGCTTATTTTACGGATGATGTTCTTGAAGTGAAGAGGCAGGCTGCTTGTAGTTGTGTTGAGGAGATGGATGGTCGGCTGCTAGATCTTGGAGTTGTGTCTCCCCATCATGTCCAGGTGAAGTGCTTGGTGTCGGCCGGCCCCAGTGGTGCAATGGATGCGCTCTCGCCCTTGGCCGGCGCTGGAGTGAGCGTGAGTGGTGGGGGAAGGCCCTTTTTATAGAGGCGTTACTCCCACCACACCAAGGGTGTCTGACTTCAGCGAGTTCCCTGGATTTTCCTGTTCATACTTGGAAACACCTCTATCGTTATCTTCCTGGGAACTTGTATACCTTATCGCTCCTAGCCGATACATTTGGACTCTTCTATTTAACACTGTCTTTTTAAAAAAATAAATACTGCCAAACTAAACACTGCCAAATGCTATCTCTTTTATTACTCTTTTAATTATTTAATTGATTGACAAATGATAATATTTGTGATGGACTTATGAAATATAAGTTAGCCTTTATTTTGAATAGGAATGCTACTCTTTGCTATGCCAGAAACTAACCCTTTCTAGAGCACCCCCTTTTAGATCATTACAATATATATATACTTGTACTTATATGTGCATGATATCGTTGATACAAATGCAACGTATCGAATGTGAAAAAACAAATTTTTTCATTTTCAATTTATACTGATTGCTGTTGGACTGGTGGTCGGCAATCTCTCGAATCTAAGTTCACTTAGATGCAAGGGGAGAGTAATCACTGTCAAATGGTCGAATCACCCGACTATTTCACTGTCCAAAAGCAAAGTAATTTTCACATTTGATACTTAGCATTTGTATCCATGATATACAGCAGGTTTAGTTGCAAGAAAAGTATTATTATTATTTATTTTAGTTTTTAGTGACAAAACTATATCTTTTTTTCCTATTAGGTAAAAACTGTCACCAATGATGTTTCGTGAATGTTCTGTGTTCCGTTCGATTAACCCAAAAAAATTTCATAAGCACATCAATCAAGGAGTGTGTAGGTCGTGAATGGCCAATCCTTAGACGGCATAAAATGCCTTATTCTCGTGTACAGTGTGCTTGATTTCTCGAAGCTTGTTGTCAGTCGTGTTGTACCAGACTTCTTGCCATTTATCTGTTATATATCTCTTAGATAAGGCTTGAAGATCCTGGTATGTCATGTAATGTACGTCTGGTGCTTGTCGATGAGTTGCTAGTTTAGCCTGTTTGTCTACTGCATTACTTTGTCTAATATTTTCGTGTCCGGGCAACCAGTACATTGTGAAGTGTTTATTGGTGTGATGTATTATTTCAAAAATGTCGCATTCTATGGGGTGTGTACTGTAGCAGTCATGTAGGGATTGTAAAGAACTGAGTGAGTCCGTGGATATGACAACGTTATTATGTTCTGTGTCTGGTAGGCTGTTCAGTCCCAGTTTATGGCTTGCAGTTCAGCTGACAGCTGAATAAGTGCTTGTGTTGTCTGGAACTTTCCAGGAGAAGAAGTGTTCACCAATAATAGCAGCTACGCCAGTCCCATGTGGAGTTTTCGACACGTCAGTATATACAAAAAGGGAGTTACTATTTTCTATGCAAAAGGATTAAAAATATGACTTGTAAAACTGCCTAGAAGTTGGGTCATTCTTTTTGAATTTTGATAGATTAATTTTCAAATTACCTCGGGATATATGAACTTGTAGGGTTCATGAGAACTGGCGTTGTTGTTATTATTGTACTGGTCATATAGTCCATGGAACATAAGTGTAATGGTCTTTGTATTTTTGGGTGATGCTGATATTTTCTTAGTACTGTTTCGTCAGAGGTGTTTGGTGTGCATGGGCAGTTTAAAAATGTTGCTTTTAATGAAAATTTTATACAATTTAACAGAAGTCTATACTCCAATGGATGTTCTCCCTATTCAGTGCACAAACTGATTGCTGGACTTGATCTGAAAGCTCCGGTGGCGAGACGGAGCCCAGTGTTATGCACGGGATCTAGCATCTTCAAGGTACTGGGTCTGGCAGATGAGTGCACTATACTTCTGTATGTTCTCCAGTATGGACATGGTGTACGTTCGATAGAAGGTTAGCATTTAGCTTCTTTAAGCATTTTCTTTTGTTGCAAGAAAAGAAAATGTTGGCCACAATAAGGGTGCGTTCTGAAAGTAATGCAATTTTTTTTTTAATGTAATTTATTAAACAGATTTGCATAAGCACTTAAGATTCTTCAAAATATTGTCCTTGGGCCTTTATACATTGTTTTCAGCGAGTCTGCCATCACCTCTTCCTGGCCCTCCTTGACTGATTTTGCTGATTAACAAACTCATCTAATTGCTTCTTATGGGAAAGCTATATATGAAGTTTTGTACTTAAAGAACAAATAGTTTGGCTGTTATCATATTGTCAAACGTATTGTAGTGATATCCCAACTATCATAAAAAAAAATATCTTACTACTTCGTAGTAATATGAAATGATAACATAATAAAAATTTCCTTCCTCCTAAAATCAAGAAGGCATCTCCATGCCGGGAGACAGTCAGTTGTTTTTTCAGAGGGAAGAGTTTGCTCATGTG
Organism: Gonocerus acuteangulatus; assembly: GCA_946811695.1. NCBI lineage: Eukaryota > Metazoa > Arthropoda > Insecta > Hemiptera > Coreidae > Gonocerus > Gonocerus acuteangulatus. The sequence continues at coordinate 92,012,403 of OX328128.1, read as the reverse complement.
TTGGCTAAGAGTCTCAGACTAGATTATTAGAATGTTCATTAAGAAGTTTTTTGAAGAATAATATTAGGATCTATTGTGACCTGTGCTGTGCCAGTGGACGTAAGTGAATTTGTGTTAAATTGTATACATTTGATATTATTTCGTTTGTAGTTACGTTCGTATAGCTACTCATGTTTGATATTTGGAGATAACTCTAATTTGTATATGAAGAACCCAACACGACCCATTTCAAATAAACAAATTAAATTTTCATTTAATTTTATCATTTTAAAATTAATTAAAATAAAAATATTATAACAAATTGATGCAACCAACGTGTGGCTAAAATTAACATTTAAAAATATCATAACAGTATATTTATGTAAAGTTTAACTGGGATCATTTTTGGTATCTATTAGGGTAGGATTGATGGTGAAAATCGTTTTTAAATGCCACCTCAATATAGTTAAATTTCTTTGTAGCGTTGCAATAAAAAAATTCAGAGAGGAATAAAATTTTTGAATTCATTCACTCACCTTTCGAGCAGACCACAGTTTCTCGTCGGCCATCACCAAGCATTGCACACAGATTCGGACTTACAGAAACGGTGTTCAGGACATCATGGAAAACTAATCGTTCTCAACAAGGAAGTGTTGAAGTGGCTGGAGATATGATAAGAATTTGTCGCTATCTACTGATAACATTCAAGTACATCGCGTACTTGTACAATACACAGTTTGTCCTATGTGCAACCCTCTCCCATTCAAACGTTATCACTCAAGACTATCTCTATAAAGGTAAGGCATTTTCAATTCTTTATACTTTTGCAAGAATCTATATAAATAAAATAAGGATTTTGTCTGTACTTTGTTTCGAATCTACCCGTTTCCTGCATCAAAGACTTGAAATACACTATTAAAAGTTCTCAGAGCAAATGTTAAATGTATACTCTCAATACTCAAAATTTATGGACCTTATAATATGAAACATAAAAATTATAATAGACCAAAACATGACTTAATTTTAGGTACCTAATATATTGTATTATTATACATCTCTTTTATTGTATTTGTATTGGTATCGGTGATATAGGAGAAGTCTCCTCCTTATCCTTGGTTTTATTTTACATTGTAGCTGCCCGACGATGAACCTAAACAGTTCCGAAACATCACAAATATAAGTTAATGTTTTAAACAATTTTTTGGACAGCAACTCCCGCCAGTTACTTCAAGAATCTATTGATCTTTCCCTGTCATCGCCTTCAACTTATATATTATTTTATTATTACAGAGTGTCTACTCCATGAGAATGTCACAAAATTGAAAATAGGGCACAAAAAAGTCATGAATTTTGAAACCATGTCATGAAATCTCAGTTTTACCAGAGTCTAACGCAATACCAGGACTTTTGTGCATTCATAATTGTCACTTGTTTTTACGACAATGAATTTCTATCTGCCCCCACCCCCTTCCTCTGTTTAGATTCCTTTGTTGTAGCATTTACACATAAATTGTCCAGTATTTCCATATATTTGTATTTGTCTGTATTCATATTCAGAGTTTTTTCATGCAGAGTTAAATATTGAGATTGTGTACACATTAATTTACTAAATTATGTACATTGATAATAAATATTTAGTTAGTAATATTTATAGAAATTTTGAATTCTGCTTCCATTGTTCAATATTTTTGAGGCTGCTAACTCCATAGTCATTCTAACATTTTTATTATTATCGTTTCTTCACTTTTAAAACTAATTTAACAATCCTCTTTAACATATGATCTATATTTTATACAGTTTTATTCATTGTTTTTAATGTTGGTAAAATTGTAAGTTTAATGATATCAAGGTAATCCGTGTAATGTTACAAACAATTTTAAGCTAAAAGTTAATACTTTTTCTTTTTATGTGTAATTATTTTTTTAATGTGTATCAAATTTGCATTTCAAATCATGAAAAAGTCATTACATTAGCTTTCAAAAAAGTAGTAGACACCCTGTATTAATGAAGTTAGGAATTATTATGAGTATATGAAACTATTGCAATTGGAATTTTATTAAAAAATTCAAACATTATTAAATAATTTGTCGCCAGCCAAAAAACAAAGGTTGCATACGTAAAAATCCAAATTTCTGAGTTTTCAAAATTTGTTTAAAAAAAAAAAAAAATGTGTACAAGCAAAGAAAATTGGAGTTGTACTTTTTTTTCTAAAGAACCTTTAAAACGGGATATTTCTGGAACGGAGTGAGATAGAAATGTGTGGTTGGTAGTGTTGAACTAGATTTTTTGTCTAGTTTCACCTCCTGGGGTATTGCCATTAACTTGCGATACACTCTGTGTGTGGGTGTCTGGTTATACTTGTGATACACTCTGTGTGTATATGTGTATGTGTGTGGTTATACTTGTGATACACTCTGTGTGTGTGTCTGGTTATACTTGTGATACACTCTGTGTGTGTGTCTGGTTATACTTGTGATACACTCTGTGTGTGTGTCTGGTTATACTTCTGATACACTCTGTGTGTGTGTGTCTGGTTATACTTGTGATACACTCTGTGTGTGTGTGTCTGGTTATACTTGTGATACACTCTGTGTGTATATGTGTGTGTGTCTGGTTATACTTGGTATAAAGCATTATCTTTGCAAGAGTTTGTTAAACACTAAAATCGGTCCTCCGGGAGGGGGATTTAACCCGGACCCAAAGTAGTTATTTGCCCATCCCGGCTGTAATTTTTGTTGTATTACAACGAAACTCGGTATTGGTTGTGTTCATATATAGAGAAAAATGTGTTGTAAAAATAAACTAAATCGGTTCATTAGGAAGGGGGGTTTACTCCTGGCCCAAATTCCTAATTTGCTCATACTGGTCATAATTTCTGCTGTATTGTATTGAAACGTGATATATGTCCTGGGTTTCTAATAGGAAGAAGGGTTGTGAAAATGAACTAAATTGGTTAATCTGAACATAGGTTAGCAAAGCAAGGGGTTCTGACTTCTGCCATTAGGGGCGCTCTCCGCCAGACCCGGGACCAGATCACGGGCCCCCACTTCTCAGAGCCAGAATGAAAATTCTATACTTTGGGCATTTTAAAATTATTTTCATATTGAGTTTTGAGCAAAATGAGAATAAAAGCCGACAATCGGTGCTGCAAAGGTCACTTTCGGTACTTTTAGCGCGGTTCCTCCCTCCCCCATAGGGAGGAACCCCGCTTATAAGGTTGATACAATGAAACAATCCGGAAGTGCCGACTAGAAAATTTTGCGTTTCAGAACCCCTAGAGACCGAAAATGATGGTGGTTCAAATTTGTATATATATATATATATATATATATATATATATATATATATATATATATATATATATTTGTCTGTTCGCTCTCTAGGTCGAAGACGAATGGTCCGATTTTGATGAAATTTGGTACAAAAATCCGTCGTCCAATTTGAAAGGTCAAGTTCGTTAACCAGCGAAATCCGCCTACTGGAAGATGGCGTTTGGGGCGAAATTCGCGCAACAAAAATCGTAACGCTTACGTTTTTGAGTTCATAAGCTTCTAAGTACTCGTTTTATATGATTCCTAGGCTAGGAAAACGAATGAAGCCATTTTCAAGGCGATAGCTTTAACCGTTTTCGAGAAAATTGGAAAAATATTTTTTGAATACCGTTTTTGGTTTGGGTACTTGGAATCATGGGATTCAGTTGAAACATTTTCTGCATGTTCTACTTTCATCAAAACTAATATGTTGAAATTTTGGTTACGTTTGGAGTTATGGAAGGGTTAGAATAAAATATTTTATTAACAGACATAAAAAGTTTTAGTAACTTTGTTTAGTTTCCTTAATATCTCGAAAAAGGTTGAGAATCTTGGTAATCGGAAGATTACCATTAGAAAGCTTATTAAATGCTCTAAAAAAAAGGTTCTAATGAAAGTTTTGATTAGGCGATATCAATCGGAGAAATAAGAGCTTAAAACTTAAAAGTAATTGATTTCGCTTATTCGAACTGTTCTTTTTGTCTGTTTTTTATTCCGTGTTATTTTTTAATTGCTTATAGTTGGATAATGTATTTGAAAATAAAACAGGTTAAGAAAAATAACAAAAACAATTTATTGTTAGAAATATAGATTTCCAAGATTCCAAGACCTTGTCACTAGCGGGTCTGTTTCTACTGTAGCCGACCCTTCCAGGTAAGATTGTAAATCATGACCTTTCAAGACTTAACTACTCACAAGAATGGCGTTAGTGACCTTAAGGGTTGACACGCCATTATAATAATTAATTTTAAAAAAAAGACTGGTGGAACCAAAACAATAACTGCTTCTATTTTAATCTTTCCAAATTAGACTAGGGATATGAACGGAACCGCGCTAAGATGATGCAGTCCTGCGAGACGGACTTTTTTAGCACTTTCCTCCGAAGGAAAGTAGCTATTGAGGTTGGACTCATGACGGATTTTTTGAAAAATTTCTTCAAATCTTTATCGATCCTACCCAGTAGACACCGAAAATGACCCCCGTCAAAATTTATATATATATATATATATATATATATATATATATATATATATATATATATATATATAATGTCTGTTAACACGATAGCGGCCAGAGTTTTTGTTTTTTCGTCACGAAACTTGGTATATAGCATTCAATTAGCAAACGATTGAACGAGTTCGTTAACCACCAAAGTCGGTCCACCGGAAGGGGGGATTTCCCCCGAACCCAAAACACTAATTTGACTATGTCAGCCGTAATATTTGTTATATTTCAACGAAACTTGGTATTCGTAGTGGTAATATAGAGAGAAAAGTGAGATATAAAAATGAACTAAATCGGTTAATTAGAAGGGGGGGGGGGGTTTACTTCGGACCCACAATACCAATTCGCCACTACCAGCCGTGATTTTTGTTATATTTCGACGAAACTCGGTATTCGTAGTGGTAATCAACAGGTAAATATGTGTTGTAAAAATAAACTAAATCGGTTCATTACGAGAGGGGGTGTTCTCCGGACCCACAATACCAATTCGCCCCTACCAGCCGTGATTTTTGGTATATTTCGACGAAACTCGGTATTCGTAGTGGTAATCTACAGGTAAATATGTGTTGTAAAAATAAACTAAATCGGTTCATTAGAAGGGGGGGGGGGGTTTACTCCGGACCCAAATTCCAAATATACTCATACCGGTCGTAATTTCTGCTGAATTGTAACGAAACGCGGTATACGTCGTGGGTAACTCATGAGAAAGAAGTGTTGTAAAAATGAGCTGAATCGGTCAATCGGAAAGCGGGGGTTTAATTTGTAATATATTTCAATAGAAAAGCCCGCCAGCCGTAGGTTCACAAAGCCGCCGCTAGAGTGACTGTATTTTGTTCCTGCGTTAGATCAAAATACGATAATATGAGTTTTTTTTGTATTTATTACGTAGTGTAATAGGTACCATGTGTAAACATAACTCTGGAAGCAAATTAATAATTGATCAGTTACTCATTACAAATTTAAAAGAGAACTATTCATGTTTTTAATTTATTTATGTAGGATATTTTAAGCAAATTGTTCTGGAAAGCAGTCTACACTACCCAAATTCTGAGGAAAGTGCTTAGTGGTGCAGCTCCTGCGTGAAGGACTCTTTCGTCCTTGGGTTGTTGCCATACCCAGTTTTTTTTTTAAACCTCTTCATTTGTTGTCACTGTTCCTCGAAAAAAAAATAATAAAGCACTTTCCACTCCAAGCTTTCCTGAACACACCAACTATATGCAATATACGGAAAGGCGTTAAGCCGGCACCTACATTGGACCATTATTTCTCCCAATCCGATTTCGTTTGACAGGAGCGCTTTCTACCACAGACAGCAGCCGACGTGAGTGCCTATCTTGGTCCCGATCCGATTTAGTCACAGCTCGTCAGCAATAATCGCGTAGTGAAGCGAAAATGAGTGATTTATTTAAGAAATACCACCTAATAAGCATAGAAACCTTCGATTAGGTTGAATGTTGTAGGTAAGAGAAGCATTACAATACAATATTTTTCGGGTTGTCCTCTTCAGTGGGAGCGCACCGCGGCCGTGCGACCTATTGTGCTACCTGTTGAAGAGAAGCATTAGTATTCATATTTTAAAGATATTTATAAGAAAGATAGCTAGAAGGTTATAAGCATTGGAAAATTATAAACATTGGAAGGTTATGAGCATTGAATGGTTATAAACATCTTTCCACGTAAATAAATAAACAATGGAAACAAAAAACAAAAATGTGAATTTACAAACTTGTTCTAAATTTTATTAGCTTTCATTTAAAAAAAAAAAAAAAACATGGAAATCGGTTAAGATGTAGAGGCTGAAGACCTTTTTGAAACACAATATGTGGGTTGGCGCCATTTTACTTCGTCGGTCCGAAATCGGTTAAGAAATAAACATGTTTGAACGGCCGAGAATCGGTGGCCATCGGATCGGGACTAATGTAGGCACCTCCATTGAAATGCATGTGATTGTTTTTCTTCCGACAGTCAGTGTCGGCTAAAGGGGTGGGCTTGGGAAGGGCTTAGCCCCCCCCGCAAAATGAAACTTCACAATATTTTTCGATTGAGTTAGAAAAATAAATTGTTTAGACAAATTAATAGTAATAAGTTCTAATTAATTTATGTTCTTAGTTTATCAAATACTTCCTTAATGTTTTCCCGGTGCCTGGTTATAAAAATTTGATTCTACACCTCCAGACATGGCGGTAAGCCCATACTAAATTGCCCCGCCCCCCAGAAATTTTGGTGTAGTCCCCCAGACATTTTTGTCTAGCCCCCCCCAGAAATGTTTCTCTAGAGCCGCCTATGTCGACAGTCGGTGGCTATCGGATCAGATCGGGACCAATGAAGGTGCCCCCGAAGATGTGGCATTTTGCTAGCAACTGTTTATAAAGATGACCAATATTTACAAATTCTAAGCACATAATTGGTTTTGCTTATTGATTTCCTTCGGAAGATGTTTACGACTTTTTATTTTATTAGCACTTATTCTGTGTAAGGTTGTAAACAGAGCCGGGCTGAGTCACCCCCTCGCTGCCTGCTTAGTTCTAGTCAGACCTTCCAGCTGTGTGGATCTCTATACATTCAGGATCTGAGTAAGTTGTATTATTGATAATAATGAAATATCCTTGAATATAGATAGCAAATACATCTGCAAGTCCGTCCAATAGGAGCTCCAAAACTAGAAACAGTTTTCCGGTTAGTTTACGCCGTACAATACGTTTTATCCAAACCCCTGGCGTATATAGGAAATAATTTCGGAGGGGGGGGGGGAATTTAGGGGTTATGAAATATTATCAATCTAGATCTTGGAACAGTTAACCAACTACAACGCTATTACAGCCCAAAAAAAATATATATATATTTTTTTTTTTAACAAAGCTATCTTATTTAATTTATTATTATTAAGGTTATTTATGACACATTTTTACTGATGTAATCAAAATATCGGGGAGGGGGGGGGCTGTAGCTTGATAGGCTAACTCCCCCTTATAAACGCCCAGGATCCAAACAACACAAATTCAGAATGAGTCCGTGATCACACACCCCTGGGTGCCGAAGGGTGTGGCTTAGATTATCATAACAGTATTGACAGGTGGGAGAAATCGGTTTTTAAAACAGCTGATTTTCCTTTAACAGATTTATGTATCTTTATTTTCTCCGTTTTAGTCCCCGAAGGAATGTAGCCATTGTGGTTGCTCCCATAAAAAATATTTGAAAAATTCTTCTTAATCTTCACTGATCCGACAACTAGAAACCAAAAATGACGCCCGTCAAAATTTATATGTATCTATATATTCACAAACACACACACATATACTGAGAGTATCCACGCGTTTGGCCTCCGCGTCTTTTAGCGCGGTTCCTCCCTCCCCACATAGGGAGAAAACCCGCTTATGAGGTTGATCTCATGAAACGATCCGGAAGTGCCGACTAGAAAATTTATCGTTTCAGACCTTATAGATTACGAAAATATTCAAATTTGTGTGTGTGTATATATATATATTTTTAGTAATTATTTTTGTGTTGGACGATTTTTTTTTTTTTAGTTATTTTGTTTTTTACGGCGTCTTGACATCTAGGCCATTAGTGCCGACATCAAGGGTGCAGCGAGGAATTTTCCCAACGAGCCATGGGATGAAAACTTCCTGCCGCCGCACAGTGGGGCCAAACTAATTTTCGTGTTTCAAAAAGGCTACAGCCTTCAAATCTTAACCAATTTGAATGTATTTTGTTTTTAAAATGAAAGCTAATTAAATTTAGAACAGCCTTGTCAGACCAGATTTTTGTTTTTTGTTTCCACTGTTTATTAAATTACGTGTAAATAATTCACAAACTTATACAATCAAACATAAAATAATATTGTATTATTTATTTATTAAAAAAAAAAAAAAAATCGTCCAACACAAAAATAATTACTACGAAATTCTAATGATTAGGTGAGTTCTATTGCTTTAAATTTATTATTTTAATGTCTTTATAAAGTAATTGAATTTGATTTTTAGTTGGAGCAAAAAGTTTAGGAAATGTTTATTAAGTTTTATTGAAGCGTAGATCACGTTGATCATAAACTTTTCTGAAAACTTCAAAAACAATAGTGTGTTTTGCTCCATTCCTATTAACATTTTAGGAATTTAAAGGTACTTTTTGGAAATAAAATTTAATCCTCTACAACGTTTATATTAACTAATTTTTTCATTACGGACATACTTTCTATGTTATTGGCAGAAAAGTGACAAAAAACAAGGGTTTTATCGGTTTTTGGCTACTTGTTACTCATAGGTGCGCTTTAGCGGAAAAATGACAGATATAAAATCGACCTAAAATTCAACTCTCTACAATAATCCGTCGTAAAAATAACCCCTTTCCATTGGAGATTCCAGAGTTAGTGTCGCTGGAGAAGAACTGGAGAAAGTTGAGGGGTCGTGCATTAGGTCCAATGAAAGTTCATTCGACCACGTTAAAACCCACCAAGTTTCGTTTTTAAATTTCAAAAATTGTGGGAAAAAAGGGGCGTGTCAATCGAGTTTTGAACACCCTGTATATATATATATATATATATATATATATATATATATATATATATATATATATATATATATATATATGAAGCTAAAATGGAATACTACATTTTTCTAATAAGATGTGCCGTGTACAGAAGGCGATCCGTTACAATTTTATTATATCTATAGATATTAACAACATTAATAGTTTTTCTCCTTTATATTTGTAATGAACAGCTGACTCAATGTACAGCAGAAGCCGGATAGAGAGTCCATGCTCAGCGCTCCTAGAGGGAAAAGCATCAACCAACGCCCGTGCCGCTTAATTCAATTAAATACAAATTAAACCCCAACTCCTAATGAATCGATTTTTTTCTATTTTTGAAAAAACTCTTTCTCTTTAGATACCCAGGACGTATACCCTACTTCCTTACAATTCACGAGAAAGAACGGTCGCTATGAGCAAATTAGTAATTTTGATCCGGAGGACCCCCCCCCCCCCTTCTAAGGAACTGATTTAATTATTTTTTGCGAAATATTTTTCTCTGTAGATGATCGCAACGAATTCTGAGTTTTGTTTAAATATAACAAAAATTACGGCTTGTAGTGGGAAATTGGTAATTTTGGGTCCGGAGTAAACCCTCTTCCTAATGAAACGATTTAGTTTATTTTTGCAACACATTTTTCTATTAAGATGAGCACAAAGGATACCGAATTTCGTTGAAATTTAACAAACATTGACGCCAGTATGGGATAATAACTACTTTAGGTCCGGAGTAACCCCCCCCCCTTCAGATGGACCGATTTAGCTGGTTAACGAACTCGTGCAATCATTTGCTAGTGGAACTCTGGTGATAGTTCCTCAAATCTTCGATGTGATTATTTACATTGGCATAACTATTTTATTTATGAACCGATTGACATGAAACAAACACTAAATGTTAAGTGAAGCTCACCACAATATATTAGTGAAACCCGCAACTAAATCGGATTTAGAGTTAGTTTGCTCCTGATGAAGCATCTATTCGCGTGAAACATACAGAACTCCAATAAAAGGATATTAATGACAAGTTGAAGTTTTTAAAATTTATATTTGATCTTCCGCACTTATATAGGTATACTGATTTCTCGATTTTATTAGGAATTTTATATTTGGACGACTCATTTAGGACTAAATGTTTTCATTTAATATGGGGAACCAATGGCAAATAAGATGCAGAACATCTGTGAAAACACGAAGTATATTCTATGGAAAGCCCCATGCGTCAGAACTGACAAGAATGACAGTTCACTGATAACCATAGCTAACAATGTTATTATCTCATTATATTATCATCTCACTACGTTAACGAAGTGACACCTCCTGTGACTAAGTGTATGTTTATATGGTTGCATATATATATATATATATATATATATATATATATATATATATTTATATATTTATATATACACACACACACACATATATATACATATACATATACATACATATTTATATACACTAGCTCACGTGGCAAACGTTGTTTTGCCATTTAAATTATTTCTAATGATTTTTTCGGCAGTCAAATAAAAAATAACTAATCTATTTTGAGTGTGTGGGATGTGGTTTATGACTGAAAGAGGAATAGAGCGCTGTGAACGATGAAGGCCTATAAAACTAGCAAAATACCAAACATCCATTTTTTTAATTCATTGTACTTTATTATCTTAACTAATATATTTAAAATTATATCTCCATCACTAATTACGAAAATTAAAAAAATATATATATCAATCTCTTAATGGAATGTAGTGTAGGATATTTGTGGTTAGTCCATCTTTAGCCAAGACAAACACACTGGATGGTTTACCCAGGCAAGAACATGTCATGTATATTCGTCCGTGTGAAAAACACCATGTGCCCAAATCTTAGCCACAAACAGACATCGTTTGGCCTGGCGACTTATTGATGGTCAGTGCGAATGCCAATCTAATTGTAAATAGAACGCTTTTGAATTCAATTAGCAAATCTGTGGGAATAATAATTGCCGAAAACTGTGTAGGGAGTGAGTGAAAGCTTATTGTGTGAGAAAGACAGGAGACCGGCTTCGTTCTCATCCTTACTCCGTGCAGTGATGTGGGGTGGGTAAATACTCAGTGGGTAGGTAAATATAAATTGGGTATTCACCCGGGTATTTACCCACAGGGAAGGTAAATACCCAAAAAGTGGGTATTTTCAGTTTTTGAGCTTGATACAACTTCTTTGAATATTTTTTGGTGCAAACAAGGACTGAAACTTACCCATTTGATCATAAAAACTTAATGAATATTAATAATTACCCAGTAATATTTTAAAGAAAGTTAAAAGTCGGTCCGGGTATTTATGGGTAATTACAACTTAATGTAGGGGGCGAGGTTAGCTCAGTGGTAGAGCACTCGACTAATGAGCTGGAGGACCAGGTTCAAAACCCGAGCGCGTACTAAAGATTTTTTCTTCTAGTGCTGCCGTTCGAGGGTTGGATTTGGGGTCCCAGATCGTCCCTAGGCTCACCCAGCCTTTAATTAATAATGGGTACCTTGGATGCTAATGACTCGAGCAGTCGAAGCGGCCAAGGGGAAAATCAGGCGGCCGGAGCATAGTATTGACCACACTATCTCCCTAGTGTGCCGTATGGTCAAGAATCAGATACCTCTACAGTATCTGCCCCTCTGGGCCCTTGTGGCCTGTTACGGGACTGATTTTTTTTTTTTTTTTTTTTTTTTTTACAACTTAATGTATATCTATGAATTTTCATGATTACTTTTACAGTGGGGACGGTTAATTTATTTTAAAAAGGTTTTAATGAAGCCTATTCAATTATTAAGGACTTAAAATAAAAAAAAATAAAAAAGGGCCTAAAACATTTTTAATGTTTATTATAATAGTTCAAAATCATTTGAAGTTAAGTTTAAGTTTGTGATCCTTGTTAATATTATTTGAAATTATGCTCATACAGTAGTAACAACATTCCAGTAAGCGGAAATCATACCAGAAATGAAAAGGTAGCTTCTTGATGACAGAGTGTTTTGAGTCCGAGTTGGGGAAACTAGTTAACATCCTTGATCCAATTGTTGAACTTATCACTGCCATTCAGTTAAATGCCCCTTTGATCCACACAGTTCATAAGAGATTTAAGAATTACTGAAAACTCTTCAACAAGAAATCCCAGAATCTTCTCTTCAAACTAACGGAGGAAAAACTTGTGTTAACTAAATAGGAGAAACGCATTCAGTTTGGTGTTGGAAACGCACATCTTGCTGCAGACGTGTTGAACTCTTCCATTTGTTTTGTGTGTGAGTTAGGCAGAAGCATGGGATTGAAATCAGTTGATCTTCGGAAAGACATAGCTGGCTATAGGGACCAAGAGGGATTATGGCAAGGATCCTTTGTTTGGGAAGGTCTTGAAGACAATGACAAAGAAAATAATAAAGTAAGTCCCATGTTATGGTGGAGAGGCTTGAAAGGTACATGTGTTTTGATCAATGAGTAGGTAACTTAATTTGAGTTTTGAGAAATTGAGTATCAAATTTAGGCAAACAACTTGTTTTATTGGTAGTCCGAAGGTCCATGGCAAATTTTCAGGTAATAATTTATTATTTATTAAGCTCTCAGTGATCCTATTTTATAATTTATCATTGTTTTAATAGTTTCTCAGTGTTGCAATAGCTCTAAACTGGCAAGATCCATGACATTTTACAATATTCTATTACTAAGTCGCGGTTTAGTTAAATACCTGGGTATTTATGAAATTGGGTATTTACCCTTAAGAATAAATACCCGGTTATTTATGAAATTGGGTATTTACCCTGGGTATATACCCTGGGTATTTACCCTTAAGAATAAATACCCGGTTATTTATGAAATTGGGTATTTACCCTGGGTATATACCCTGGGTATTTACCCTTAAGAATAAATACCCGGGTATTTATGAAATTGGGTATTTACCCTGGGTATATACCCTGGGTATTTACCCTTAAGAATAAATACCCGGGTATTTTACAACACTGACTCCGTGCTGGCTGAGAAGTGACACCGGTAGACGCCTGGCGGGAATAACTCATCGAATGATAATTGATCAGTTATCGACCAAGAACAGTTGACAATTATTAAATGACTAATATCGCTATTAATATATAGGGATTGGTGTTAGAACGTTGAAAATTTAGGATGGTATGTATTTTTTAATGCCAAATCGTAAAATAGTAGTAATACAAACTTTTGTCCAAGAAATAAATAAGCAATGTTTGGAGGGGACCGCCCTTATCTCTTATGGGTATGAAAAATAGTTTGCATCCTTTTCTCAGACCTACCGAATTCCCTACGAAAAGAGATTAAGAAGCGAATTTTGATTAATCGGAGAAATAAGCGTTTAAAATGTCGAAAGTGTCCCTGGATCTTTGTTTAACTAGATTTTTAAATGGTTGTTCTTGTTTTTAATAACATTTAACAGTAAAATGAATATTTTGGTAGAACAAGGTAAGAAGCTGTGTTATAGCGTTTCAATGAGTTAAAGTTAAGACAGGGGATGGGCTAATTTCCACCTAGGATACTCATAGACTCCTCATGGGGGTGCCAAATCCTTCTCTTCCACATTTTATTTTATGTTTTTCAAGAAATATCAAAATCCACCAATAACTTTTTGTTTTTCGTTGACTAATGGCACTAGCCAATAGCCATGTTGAATGCACCGGTTCCCGTTGATCATCGAAGTTAAGCAACGTCCGGCGAATCCAGTACCTGAATGGGTGACCGACCACGTGCTGTTGGCATTATAAACGGATGGCAACCTGTAGATAGCCCGGCGTTCATAGCCCATAAGTTGATAAGCCGTCAAAAGAAAGAAAAGAAATTCTAATGGCATTAGGGATATGTACGGAAACAAGACATTTCTTGCAAAAAGCCAACACTTCCCGCGGTAATCGAACCCCCAATTTTTGGCCCCGTCTTCCAAAAATATTATTTCCAACAAGTGCTTAGTTTGAAGGAGTTGTATAAAACCTCCAAGGTATATCCCTATACATTAACTGCATTGAAATGTAAACATTTACCCAGCTGTTCTATAACTGGTGTTTCCAAGAATTCTCTTATATTTCCTTGTGCTGTTCTATTCATAGCTATGGTTCAACAGTTCAACTATTCTTCGATCACTTCTTGCAGTATGTCTAAAGCAAAAGGTTCTTTTTTCACCAAGACCACATCCAGTTACTTTGAAGGGTACTTACGAACTAGTTGGGCAGATCTCGAGAACTGGCTCTCCTTCAGGCTCATGCTTAGTGATCCAGATCATGAAATGACAACTCAAATGATGCTATCTCCATTATCAGCGCATTTCTATTGGTTCGTCCCTATGGGCAATTTCATTGGTTCTTCTTTCTTTCCTTCTATTTTTCATTTTTTATGTGTTCACTTGCTGTTAAGTTAGTGTTTTTATACAATTTATTGTTTCAGTTCTTCATTTTTTTTGTGTTTTAGTGTGTGTATTTGTGTCCTTTGTGCGATAACGAATATGTGTCCGATAAGATGACAAGGAAACAGCAACGAGAATAGAGATCCTTTTGAAGTAATGTTAAATTGCATATCGGCTCCTTTTCCACCGAAAAACCAGTTATCTACATTACCAACGAGTTGGATTAACTAGAGTTTCGATATAACTTTGAGCGAGCGGAAACGCATAGCAATTATGAAATTAATTTAAGTGCTAATATCATGTAATTTAGGAAATTAGTAGCACTTATTTTAATGGCATAATTGCTATGTGTTTCCGCTCCCTCAAGGTTATATATCTCTAGTTAATCCAACTCGTTGATGATATTAATACATGGTCTTGGTGCCATAAATCTTAATAATGGTCTTAATAAAGGGTCGCCGAACGGGAGCCACTTCTCGAGATCGGTGCAATTAGTAGGTACGTTAGTACCATATATATATATATATATATATATATATATATATATAAATAAAAGTATGTATACCTATATGCATATATCTATCTTTATAAAATAAAATCTTGTTGTTTTTCAGACTATGTCGCTGAGACTCTATTCGAAGACACTGGTGTTGCTGCCGAAACGGTGGGCGTCGGTGAGCCCATCACCTGAATGGCTCGCCAAGATCGGGTCCCGTCAAGTGGTCGGACAAGGAATCAACGGACAGCCTAGCTACCAGGACAGGCCGGACTTTCCATTTCCTGCTATCAGGTTCAAGGGGGATACGCCGGAACTGAAGGTGAGCTGGTTTGGATTTTAGTTAGATGGGGGTTCGAATCGCGCTATTTAGCAGGTCGAGATATTAGGGTGCTTACTCACTACCTTTGTAGGGAAGAGGCTTGCTGGCAATTCGAAATTTTCCATCTGGTTACCCCGAAATGATGCATGAACTCTTCCAAAACGTTTTGAAATGTATACTAGGTCATTACTGACGAGCTGTGACTAGATCGGATCGAATCGGGTCGGGAGACATACGGGTCCAATGTATGTGCAGCCTAAGAGCGAATCCCGGGTCTGAACTCCTCTCCTAGCATTTTATTACCTGTAAATCACTCGTATACATTAAAATTATAACATTGAATATCATTTGCATACTTTTTCAATCAGGTTTATGAATCAGCATTCCATAGAGTAAACATTCGCCTTTCCTGTCCTCAAGTACTTGTAGAACTTAGACTTGGATTTCCCGGATTTCGAGATTCCCCCTTTCTCTTCCAAGGGAAATTACATTAGTAAAAATATATTTTTAGAAAAAATTCAATATAGAATTGTTATTCTAGGTTCTTCGAGAAAAAGAGAAAGGAGACTGGAAGAAACTTACCATTCAAGAGAAAAAGGCTCTGTACAGGTTATTACATTTTTAAAATGATTTTATTATAATTGTTGACATTCGCATACGAAGCAATTACACAGCTCTGTAAACAACATTTCTTTAATCAGCTGCATAGAATCATTTAGCTGATTTTTATGTTTGTTTTGTGAAATTGAAAAAAATTAAAATGTAGAAAAATCACTCTAACGCGGCTTTGTGCATCCTTACTCCTCTCCTGATTAAATCCCATCTCACTGTATTTTCCCTATCACTCTAACGCGGCTTTGTGCATCCTTACTCCTGTCCTGATTAAATCCCATCTCACTGTATTTTCCCTATCACTCTAACGCGGCTTTGTGCATCCTTACTCCTCTCCTGATTAAATCCCATCTCACTGTATTTTCCCTATCACTCTAACGCGGCTTTGTGCATCCTTACTCCTCTCCTGATTAAATCCCATCTCACTGTATTTTCCCTATCACTCTAACGCGGCTTTGTGCATCCTTACTCCTCTCCTGATTAAATCCCATCTCACTGTATTTTCCCTATCACTCTAACGCGGCTTTGTGCATCCTTACTCCTCTCCTGATTAAATCCCATCTCACTGTATTTTCCCTATTGTCTGTCTTCCATTTCGTACCTTTCCTGGGAGTGATATGGCTAAATAATTATGCAAAAAAAAACTTATGCAATTAATAAAATTGACGACGTGACAGCAACTACCGAACTTGAGGTTTAGCGTTGAATAAACCTAAGTCGGCAATTCCGGATTGTATCTGTAGCGGAGCTTGTTTTAAATTATATTTTTCCGCGGGAGAAAAGCCCGCTGCACTAAAGTTTTAATGGAGCTTTCCCGCGGGAATAATTTTTACCGTTAGAGTTTTGTGAGTTAGTATCCAGATAGTGAGGAGATAACCGGAGGATTCGGCATCTCAGCAGATTAAGCCAAGTGTCGTTCTCCTAGCAATTTGTATCCTGCTGCCTGCTCCGAGAGATCCACCAAAACCAGCCCAACTTCTCGGTGCACTAGGATTTATCCGCAAGTACTGAACTTTTTACTAGATTTAAGGCAGCTTGCGATAACCCTAGGTTACCTTCTCAGTTCAAGCAGTACCAGCGAGATCCAAGCTCCCGGCTACCAACTCTCCGCATGGAGATCCGCACATCATCTCCAGTGACGTCATACCGTACTATTGAACTCCGATTCTAATTTATGAACACTTTTTATTTATGAACAATTATTTATTTCATTTATTAATTGACAGTGTCATTTTATTTATTTATTGAAGTTTAATTTTATTATTTTATTTATTCAAGAGGAATATATTTATTATTTTATGAACACGCCTATTATTTATTTATTCTTTGTTGGGACCTTCTGACCAATATACAGACAATTAATTAACCCCAACAAGTGGTGACCCCGATAGTGTTTATTGTTTTGTGTTTTTTTTAAATAAATTGTCAGCATGCCAGATGAGCAGGAGCAAGTCAAGCCGGACATATCTGCCTTCGCAGGCCCCACGTCGCGTCTACCCGGATTTTATAAATCAAACCCCACGCTATGGTTCTTGCAAGCAGACGCAGTTTTCGCTACGTCAAGAGTGACGTCTTCACAAATTAAATTCCAAGCCGTCGTGGCTGGGCTTGAACTTGACGTCTTGACGCAGGTGGCGGACCTACTCACCGGTAACTACGAAGATCCCTATAAACAGTTGCGTGACCGGTTGATTACAATTTATGGTGAGTCCGAGGCGCAGCGGATTAAGAAGCTTCTGCAGGACACACAGCTAGGGAGTCAACGCCCATCGCAGCTATATCGCCAGATGCTACAGTTAGCGGGATCTACAATCAGCCAGGAGATGGTTTTAACACTGTGGCGCAGAAATCTTCCTCCGCGTGTGCAGGAAATTTTAGCGGCCACCAAACAAGAAGATGTGGACGCACTAACTTCTGTCGCGGACAAAATAATGGAGGTTGAGCGACCAGAAGTCTACGCAGTCTCACCACCCGTAGCATCAACATCTGGTGATCCCATCACAAACGCAGCCATCATGGAGGAGCTGAGGCGTCTTCGCGCTGAGGTAGCTGATCTTCGGCGGCGAACAAGATCTTCCAGCGGTAGTCGACGGGACTCTTCTCGGGAGAGTGGACGCTCAAAGTCCCCAGGCCGGAAATTTTGCTTTTTCCACAGGAAATTCAGGAGCAGGGCTAGGAAATGCACACCGCCTTGCGACTGGAAATCTCAGGAGAAGGAGGATTTTTAGAGGGGCCAACGGAACAAGCGGCAGCCGTTGAAGCCCACCCACAACGCCGCCTGTTCATACTTGACAAACGGACAGGACTGAGATTCCTTGTGGACACTGGTGCTTCCATCTCCATCCTGCCTCGCGATCCCCACAAGCATCGGGAAACTTCTGAATACACCCTTGTTGCCGCGAATAACACCCCTATCCCAACCTACGGCGAGAGAACCCTACACCTGGACATTGGTCTCCGACGCGTATACCCTTGGACTTTCGTCATAGCAGATGTCAGACGTCCAATCCTTGGAGCGGACTTCCTTTTTCACCACGGTCTTTCCGTTGATATACGGCGCATGCAGATCACGGATCAAAACACAGGCCTCAAATCCGACGGAAAGGTCTCCACAGTCTCAGTGCCTTCGATCTCCACGATTCCCGGCAGTTGTCCCTACGCCCATCTCCTTCGAGAGTTTCCAGGCATCACAAGGCCTACTCCTCTTCGTGGACCTCCTAGAGACATTGTCGAGCACCAGATCGAGACTAAAGGCCACCCGGTTAGCAGCAAGTCCAGACGCCTTCCTCCTGAGAAGTACTCCGTCGTAAAGGAGGAGTTCCAACGGATGATTAATGAAGGCCGACCGTCGAAAAGCTCCCGGTCAAGCCCGCTTCATGTCGTCACCAAGAAGGATGGCAGTCTGAGAGTATGTGGCGATTACCGGCGTTTGAACGATCTAACCATCCCAGACAGGTACGCTGTGCCCAACTTAATGGATTTTACCACAAGTCTCGATGGGAAATCCATTTTCAGTACTCTGGACATCAAACACGCCTATCACCACATACCTATTGCTTCTCAGGACGTAGAAAAGACAGCGGTGATTACTCCTTTTGGCCTGTTCGAGTTTCTGCGGATGACTTTCGGCCTGAAGAACGCCGCGCAGACCTGGCAGCGATTCGTAGATTCTATGCTCCGAGATCTCCCATTCGTCTTCCCGTACTTGGATGATTTCCTGGTGGCTTCTACAACTCCCGAGGAACACGAGAACCATCTACGAGAAATCTTTAATCGTTTGGACGAGTTCAACCTGTCACTAAACGTCGGAAAGTGCATCTTTGGTCAGCGAGAGGTGGACTTTCTCGGATATAAGGTCGACGCCCAAGGAATTTACCCACTTTCAAACAAAGTGCAGGCTATCAAAGACTTTCCTCGCCCCGAAACCATCTGCCAACTCAGGCGTTTTCTGGGTATGCTAAACTTTTATAGGAAGAGCTTACCTCATGCCGCACATACCCAGGCGCCTCTAAACCAACTCCTGCATAACGCCAAGAAGCGAGATAAGACGCCAATCGTTTGGACACCCGAGACCGCCGAAGCCTTCGAGAAGAGCAAGCTGAGCCTAGCAGAAGCGGCAAAGCTAGCACACCCATCGGCTACCGGCGAGCTTTCTTTAGTTTGCGATGCTTCAGATCATGGTATAGGTGCAGTCCTTCAACAGAGGAAAGAGGGTGAATGGCGACCATTAGGTTTCTTTTTGATATCCCTGACTCAAACTCAGAGGAATTACTCAACCTCTGACCGCGAACTTCTCGCTATCTATGAGGCCATAAAGCATTTCCGACCTCCCATCGAAGGACTCAATTTCTTCATAGTCACCGACCACAAACCCATAACTCATGCCTTCTCCCAGCGGTCGGAAACGGCATCGCCCCGTCGAATACGCCATCTTAATTTAATTAGCCAGTTTACAACCGACATCCGTTTCCAACCTGGCAGTGACAACATCGTGGCTGACGCTCTATCCCGAATAGAGGAAGTTGATTTGCCTTCTAACATGGAAGACTTAGCAGCAGCACAGCGGAAGGACGACACGATCGAGACCCTCAAGAAGAACCCGAGCATCCAACTCAAGCTTTTTCCTTTACCTGGTAGTGACAAGTTGCTTCTCTGCGAGACGTCTAAAGATAACGCCCGTCCCTACGTTCCACCAGGATATCGTCGCTCTACATATGAAAGGCTGCATGGTCTCAGCCATCCAGGAGTTAGGGCGACACGAAAACTCGTTACGCAGCGATATTTCTGGCCTGACGTGAAGAAGACCTGGGCAAATGGGCGAAAGCTTGTGTGCCAAAGAGCCAAGGTGCAACGACACACAGCCGCACCCCTCGGAACTTTCAAACCCGCAGATCGGTTCTATCATGTCCACTTAGACATTGTAGGACCTCTGCTACCATCCGATGGCATGCGTTATCTCCTTACAATGGTGGACCGCACGACGAGCTGGCCTGAGGCAGTTCCGATCTCCGACATAACGGCAACAACTGTCGCCGAAACCTTCTACAGCGCATGGATCGCACGTTTTGGAACACCTCAAAGGATTACCACCGATCAGGGCAGGCAATTTGAGGCAGAACTGTTCCTTCGATTGAGTGCACTCCTGGGCATCAGCAAGTTACGGACTACGTCTTACCACCCGCAGAGTAATGGATGCGTTGAACGGTGGCACCGCAGCCTTAAAGCTGCCTTGATGGCACACCTCTCATCGACCAGGTGGAAACGTGTCCTACCCACAGTCCTGCTTGGACTAAGGTCAGTGTTCCGTGAGGACATGAGCGGTAGCGTAGCTGAGGCAGTGTACGGCAGCCCTCTCCGACTACCAGGCGATTTCCTCGGAGCCCCAGAAACTCAGGAACCTCATGCAGCACTTCAATCACTGAAGGAAGATTTACGCCGTTTAACGCCAGCGGAGCCCCGAGCCTCAAACAAGAAGACATTCCGGCATAAAGAGCTAGACACCTGCACGCATGTTTTCCTACGAGAAGATGCCATTCGTAAACCCCTCGTACCACCGTATACAGGACCGCACAAGGTTCAGAAAAGAGGAGAAAAGATCTTTACCCTGCTGGTTGGTGACAGGGAAGTAAACGTCTCTGTCGACCGCGTCAAGCCGGCTTATCTCCTCGAGGAAGACAACCCGGAAAGGATGGACCCATCGAAGCTTCCGAGTCCCCCTCATTCACCAGCATCAAAGTTGGAGACGTCCAGCCAGCCGACTCAACGACTGGAAGTAAACGCATCTCCACATGAAAAGCCTTCATACCGGACCAGGACAGGGCGTCTAGTGAAACCCCCGCGCAGACTTAGCTTCAGTGACTCCGTCACTAGGGGGGGAGTGCTGTAGCGGAGCTTGTTTTAAATAATATTTTTCCGCGGGAGAAAAGCCCGCTGCACTAAAGTTTTAATGGAGCTTTCCCGCGGGAATAATTTTTACCGTTAGAGTTTTGTGAGTTAGTATCCAGATAGTGAGCAGATAACCGGAGGATTCGGCATCTCAGCAGATTAAGCCAAGTGTCGTTCTCCTAGCAATTTGTATCCTGCTGCCTGCTCCGAGAGATCCACCAAAACCAGCCCAACTTCTCGGTGCACTAGGATTTATCCGCAAGTACTGAACTTTTTACTAGATTTAAGGCAGCTTGCGATAACCCTAGGTTACCTTCTCAGTTCAAGCAGTACCAGCGAGATCCAAGCTCCCGGCTACCAACTCTCCGCATGGAGATCCGCACATCATCTCCAGTGACGTCATACCTTACTATTGAACTCCGATTCTAATTTATGAACACTTTTTATTTATGAACAATTATTTATTTCATTTATTAATTGACAGTGTCATTTTATTTATTTATTGAAGTTTAATTTTATTATTTTATTTATTCAAGAGGAATATATTTATTATTTTATGAACACGCCTATTATTTATTTATTCTTTGTTGGGACCTTTTGACCAATATACAGACAATTAATTAACCCCAACATATCATAAGGTCAACCCCATAAGCGGCTTTCCTCCCTATGGGATGGAACAATTTCCCATGAGCTGAACACTTCCCATCAGCTGAGAAATCTCCCATGAGCTGAACACTTCCCATCAGCGAAGCTGTCTCCCATCAGCTGGGCTATCTCCCATCAGCTGAACACTCTCACGTCAGCTGAAATAACTCCCCTGCTGATCACCTCCCGTCAGCTACACACTCCCATCAGCTGACCATTCACCCATCACATGAACAACCTCCCATCAGTTGAACACTTCCCATCAGCTGAACAACCTCCCATCAGTTGAACACTTCACATCTGCTGAACAACCTCGCGTCAGCTGAAATAACTCCCCTGCTGATCTCTTCCCGTCAGCTACACACCCCCATCAGCTGAACACCTTTCGTCAGCTACACACCCCCGTCCGCTGAAATAGTTCCCTAGCTGAACACATCCCATCAGCTGCACACCCCCATCAGCTGAGCAATCTCATCAGCTCTACAACCTCCCATCACCTGAGCAATCTCCCGTTAGCTGAAAAAACTCCCAAGCTGAACACATCTCATCAGCTGAGCAATCTCCCATCAGCTGAGCAATCTCCCATCAGCTGAGCAATCTCCCATCAGCTGAGCAATCTCCCATCAGCTGAGCAATCTCCCATCAGCTGAGCAATCTCCCATCAGCTGAGCAATCTCCCATAAGCTGAGCAACCTCCCATCAGCTGAGCAATCTCCCATCAGCTGAGCAATCTCCTATCAGCTGAGCAATCTCCCATCAGCTGAGCAATCTCCCATCAGCTGAACAACCTCCCGTCAGCTGAAATAACTCCCCTGATGGTAACTTCCTGTCAGCTGCACACCCCCATCAGCTGAGCAATCTCCCATTAGCTGAACACCTTCCATTAGCTGAACACTTTCCATTAGCTGAGCTTTCTCCCATCAGCTGAAATAAATCCCCTGCCGATCACCTCCCGTCTGTTACACACCCCCATCACCTGAACAACCTCCCGTCAGCTGAAATAACTCCCCTGCTGATCACTTCCCATCAGCTGGACACCCACATCAGCTGAGCTATCTCCCATCAGCTGAACAATCTCCCGTCAGCAGAAATAACTCCCCTGCTGATCGCCTCCCGTCAGCCACACACCCCCATCAGCTGAACAATCTCTCATGAGCCGAGCAATCTCCCATCAGTTTAGCAATCTTTCATCAGCTGAACAATCTCCCGTCAGCTGAGCAGTCTCCCATCACCTGAGCAATCTTCCATCACCTGAGCAATCTCCCGTTAGCTGAAATAACCCCCTAGCTGAACACACCCGATCAACTGAACAATCTCCCATCAGCTGAGCACTCTCCCATCAGCTGAGCAATCTCCCATCAGCTGAGCAATCTCCCATCAGCTGAGCAATCTCCCATCATCTGAGCAATCTCCCATGAGCTGAACAATCTCCCATCAGCTGAGCAATCTCCCATCAGCTGAGCAATCTTCCATGAGCTGAGCAATCTTCCATGAGCTGAGCAATGTCCCATCAGCTGAAACACCACCGATCGACTGAAATACTTTAAATACAATTTTCAATAATAAATATTTATTTATTAAATTTTAACGGGAAGGTCCGAAGCGCCCCAATGTCAAGAAACATCATACTTTGATTACTTGTCAATCGATGAGCAATAATAAATAATTTATTTTATTTATATTTTAACGTCCATTTATTATTACTACAAATTTTATGACGGGTTATCTACAGGTTACCACCCTTTTCTAGCCAGGATAGGGGTGATGCCTTTTCTTTTTTCGAAAGAAAAGCCACCACCCCTAGTGGGCATCGAACCCACGACCTTTAACCAATAATAAATAAAAAACCTTCTTAGCAACCAAAAACTGTTTCCAAACAACTCCCCGTTTACATTGTTAGGATTATCTATTTCATTAAACGCTAGACTTTCTATCGCCAATTCTCTCTGCAACAAGATCTCTTCTTGCAGAGCCTCCTTCGGCCAGACCTACGCCGAGATGGCAGCACCTACAGGTGAATGGAAGCATGTACTTGGCTGGGTTCTGGTCTTCGTATCCGCTGGTTTGTGGTTGCAGATGTACATCAAATTCTACGGTGAGTAATCTATATATATTAATCAACGATGATGTCGGTCAACGAATCCATGTTGGTGGGGAAGATATTGTAGAACAGGGGGGGGGGGCTCAAACTGGGGGGGGGGGGCTCAAACTTGAACTGTTAGCGATCGAACTAAATATTGTTAGACTAGGATCTATCGACTCTGAGAGGCTGCAGATATTGCTGTCCAGTCCAGGGCCAGATCACGGGCCCCCTACACATATTGTTAGACTAGGATCTATCGACTCTGAGAGGCTGCAGATATTGCTGTCCAGTCCAGGACCAGATCACGGGCCCCCTACACATATTGTTAGACTAGGATCTATCGACTCTGAGAGGCTGCAGATATTGCTGTCCAGTCCAGGACCAGATCACGGGCCCCCTACACATATTGTTAGACTAGGATCTATCGACTCTGAGAGGCTGCAGATATTGCTGTCCAGTCCAGGACCAGATCACGGGCCCCTACACATATTGTTAGACTAGGATCTATCGCCTCTGAGAGGCTGCAGATATTGCAGTCCAGTCCAGGACCAGATCACGGGCCCCCTACACATATTGTTAGACTAGGATCTATCGACTCTGAGAGGCTGCAGATATTGCAGTCCAGTCCAGGACCAGATCACGGACCCCTACACATATTGTTAGACTAGGATCTATCGACTCTGAGAGGCTGCAGATATTGCAGTCCAGTCCAGGACCAGATCACGGGCCCCCTACACATATTGTTAGACTAGGATCTATCGACTCTGAGAGGCTGCAGATATTGCAGTCCAGTCCAGGACCAGATCACGGGCCCCCTACACATATTGATAAACCACCTCCCCTTCTCACGAAGAAATCATACTTCCTTCCTAGTTATTATTATTTTAATTTTAACGACCATTATTATTAACGAAGAATTTTAGGACGAGTTATCTACAGGTTACCATCCTTTTCTAGCCAGGATAGGGCTGATGCCTTTTCTTTTTTCTAAAGAAAAGCCACCACTCCATAGTGGAAATCGAATCGACAATCCTTAGCTCAGAGTGTTAAGTGCTCACGCCTTAACACTCACGGCCACCGGGCCTCCACCCTCCTAGTTACTCTTAATGGTTGAAATGTATAATAAATTAACATTAATCTGCAATGTATTGTTTTACAAAAAATGTAATATGTTCTCAAAATCATCATAAAAAAAAAAAAAAAATCTTAATACAAGTAGCGTGTACACTTTGGGATTTCAAATCCACAAAACTGAAAATCCAAGTACTTTGGAGATTGTTAAATTATTTTCATCTTGGGTTTTGAGAGAAATGAGAATAAAAGCCGACAATCGGTGCAGCAAAGGTCACTTTCGGTACTTGTAGTTTTATTACGACTCCTGATGAAATATACTATTCTGGGACTGCACTTGTTTTGTCGTTTATGTACAAAAAAAATATAGATCCCATTCCAACAATTATAGGCTATTCCGGCATATATTTCTAAAATACATTCTTTTTTCAAGTTCATAACCTATATTTTTTTTTTCAAATTAGCGAGGCCCGGCCCGAGCAACCGCGACGCCCGGGCCGGGGACAACAGTACCCGGCAGTCCCACCCCATGTGGTGGCTCGGGGATGTTTCGTGGTAAAGATTATAGTTTTCCAAACAATATGCATTTTTTAGTCTAGGTAAGTATAGGTCTGCTCTAACAAAAACATCGATATATATATATATATATATATATATATATATATATATATATATATATATATATAAATCAGGTGTTGGTTTGCTTGTCTGTCTGTTTGTTCCTTATACAAATCCACGCCGTTTGACCGATTTTGACAAGAATTGGCACACAGGTAGCTCTTGATCCGGGGAGTGCCATAGGCTAGGTCAAAATCGCCTATCAGGTGTCTGTCTGTATGTTTGCTCTTGATACAAATTCACACCGTTTGACCAATTTTGACGAAACTTAGTATACAGGTAGGGGTCTAGGACTCACAGTTCGAATGTGACGGGTTCGAAACTGTGAACCCGAACTGTTACAGATTTGCGCTATTAGAGTTTAATATTACTTATTTGGGTTCTAATTAATTTGTGCTTTTCTAGATGCAGAAAGTAGGTGTAGCATGATAGGTCGGGTAACAGCTAGTAGGTGTAGCATAGCACGTCGGGTAACAGCTAGTAATTATTAAGAATTACGAATTTATTGGTTCTTACAAGACAAATTAGTTGTAGAGTCTCTAACGTGGATGTTAAAGATATATATATAAACACACACACACACACACACACACACACATATATATATATATATATATATATATATATATATATATACATACTTATGTAATATTCTCTTTTTGAGACTCACGATTTCTTTTGCAGTCTATGATCCAAAAGAGCTACCAAAGAGTTACACGGAAGAGAGCCGACAGGCACAGCTGAAGAGGATGCTAGCTGTAAGGATGAACCCTATTGATGGAATCGCTTCAAAATACGACTACGAGAAGGAGGAATGGAAGAAGTAAACAAACCTGTCTTTTATATAACCTGTAGTCATGTATGACAAACTTAATAGTCAATAAATTATATATACACACGTCTATAATTTAATCATTTTCCTCTCCTTAAATGTTCCATTTGTATCTATTAGATTTGGTTTTTAATTTCGATTCCTGCAGAGAATTGTATATTCTCATGGCCGTATAAAGAAAATAATTTGGGGGGGGGGCTGGGATAAATTCCGGGGTATGGAATAGTTTTAGCCAACTAAAACACTTAAAATAAAATATGTTTTATGAACTAAGTAATCTTATTTAATTTATTTTAAAAGGTTTTATGACACATTTTTACCGATGAAATCAAAATTTCGGGGGGGGGGGCTGCAACCCCCTCAACCAGTAGGTCTTTACTACTCAGTGTTGCCAGAATGTCTTTACTACTCAGTGTTGTCATCAGGTCTTTAATACTCAGTGTTGCCAGTAGGTATTTACTATTCAGTGTTGCCATCAGGCCTTTAATACTCAGTGTTGCCAGTAGGTATTTACTATTCAGTGTTGCCATCAGGCCTTTAATAGTCAGTGTTGCCTTTAGTAACCTATGTAAATAAAACAAAGATTATACCTGTACATAGAATCGACCCATTTCATACTTTTCTTTCCTCTTCTTAGGGGGCCAGGCTAGCTCAGTGGTAGAGCACTGGACTAATTAGATTAGATAAGATTTTTATCTTCTGGTTTCTTCGTTTATTGGTTGGATTCGGCCTCCCTGACCGTCCCTAGGCCAACCCAGCCTTTTAATAATTTATTAATTCGATTTAAACGTTTTTGCTGAAATTTCTTTTATACGCCAGTCAATTCAGAGTACATATAGCACTAGTATTTCTAAAGTGACACAACTCAAAATAAAACTCAACTGAAAATGTGTAGATGGAACTCAACTCTTGCCTATGTAGATGGAATAGCATTAAGACAGGAAGAGTGATACAAGTGCCCTCTGGTGTAGAAGCTCTAAAGCTAGGTACATACACTCTTGCCTATGTAGAGGGAATAGCATTAAGACAGGAAGAGTGACACAAGTACCCTCTGGTGTAGAAGCTCTGAAGCTAGGTACATACACTCTTGCCTATGTAGAGGGAATAGCATTAAGACAGGAAGAGTGACACAAGTACCCTCTGGTGTAGAAGCTCTGAAGCTAGGTACATACACTCTTGCCTATGTAGATGAAATAGCATAAAGACAGGAAGAGTGACACAAGTACCCTCTGGTGTAGAAGCTCTGAAGCTAGGTACATACACTCTTGCCTATGTAGATGGAATAGCATTAAGTCAGGAAGAGTGACACAAGTACCCTCTGGTGTAGAAGCTCTGAAGCTAGGTACATAGACTCTTGCCTATGTAGATGGAATAGCATTAAGACAGGAAGAGTGACACAAGTTCCCTCTGGTGTAGAAGCTCTGAAGCTAGGTACATAGACTCTTGCCTATGTAGATGGAATAGCATTAAGACAGGAAGAGTGACACAAGTACCCTCTGGTGTAGAAGCTCTGAAGCTAGGTACATACACTCTTGCCTATGTAGATGAAATAGCATAAAGACAGGAAGAGTGACACAAGTACCCTCTGGTGTAGAAGCTCTGAAGCTAGGTACATACACTCTTGCCTATGTAGATGGAATAGCATTAAGTCAGGAAGAGTGACACAAGTACCCTCTGGTGTAGAAGCTCTGTAGCTAGGTACATACACTCTTGCCTATGTAGATGGAATAGCATTAAGACAGGAAGAGTGACACAAGTTCCCTCTGGTGTAGAAGCTCTGAAGCTAGGTACATAGACTCTTGCCTATGTAGATGGAATAGCATTAAGACAGGAAGAGTGACACAAGTTCCCTCTGGTGTAGAAGCTCTGAAGCTAGGTACATACACTCTTGCCTATGTAGATGGAATAGCATTAGGACAGGAAGAGTGACACAAGTTCCCTCTGGTGTAGAAGCTCTGAAGCTAGGTACATACACTCTTGCCTATGTAGATGGAATAGCATTAAGACAGGAAGAGTGACACAAGTTCCCTCTGGTGTAGAAGCTCTGTAGCTAGGTACATACACTCTTGCCTATGTAGATGGAATAGCATTAAGACAGGAAGAGTGACACAAGTTCCCTCTGGTGTAGAAGCTCTGAAGCTAGGTACATAGACTCTTGCCTATGTAGAGGGAATAGCATTAAGACAGGAAGAGTGATACAAGTTCCCTCTGGTGTAGAAGCTCTGAAGCTAGGTACATACACTCTTGCCTATGTAGATGGAATAGCATTAAGACAGGAAGAGTGACACAAGTTCCCTCTGGTGTAGAAGCTCTGAAGCTAGGTACATAGACTCTTGCCTATGTAGAGGGAATAGCATTAAGACAGGAAGAGTGATACAAGTTCCCTCTGGTGTAGAAGCTCTGATGCTAGGTACATACACTCTTGCCTATGTAGATGGAATAGCATTAAGAAAGGAAGAGTGACACAAGTTCCCTCTGGTGTAGAAGCTCTGAAGCGAGATACATACAGTTTCCATGGTTGATAAAGAGATATTTACCATGTCTTTCATAGTCAGAACTATAACAGTGTGAATAAAACCGATTTTTGAATTGTCTCACATTAGAAATACTAGTGGGATATAATTGGAAGTAAACACACACACAAGTGTTTTAATGACAGATGGGTGATGAAACGATTTTATTTCTCTTCAACATTTCCTTACGTCATCATCGGATCGACATCATCTGCGGGTTTAGGATAGCGGCAACCATTAAAAATAAATAAATCTCAGAATTGTTGTTAAATTAATTTATTGACAATAACAAACAAATAAATACTACAATATGTCGGTAAATATTAAAAATAAAATTACAAAAATAGTTCAACAATATATATGTTATCTTATTATTAGATATTCTAAGGTATAATCAATTTTTTTTTTAAAACTACTCAAAATTCTAAATCAATATATATAATTAGAGCTTAACATTTTGTGTAGTATATTTATATAATCACACAAATATTTCATAAAACCCTATAATTACAATCATAAAATGACATTTGTGCATAAATCTAAATTAAAAATTAAAAATTGTTTTATTCCTTTTATGTTTTGTAAGTAGATCACTGAATATGGGTTTAGAATTAATAAAGGGATTTAACACTTTATTAAATATATATATATATATATATATATATATATATATATATATATATATATATATATATATCATTAAATTTATAGTTATAGATGATACGTCAACTGAAAAGCAACTCAAACAGTTGTATGTTTGTTGGCACCAGTGCGCATAAGCACACTGGTGCCAACAAACGGATATCCTTCCGCGCCACACGTACAAAGAAGAGATGGCGACTAGTGAAGAAAGGGCAAGATTTTGACCGGTGTAGATCCAACAGACAAAACTGTTCGTCTTACTCTTCCATTTGAAGTATCATGGAGCTCTAATAAATATTAAAAACTCTTAAAAGCCTGATATTCATATTGAAACACCATATATTCATATTCAATTAACACCATAAAATAGAAAATGGCTTACCGCAAGATATGTGCTGCCATTATAAAGGTTCATAAACAGACCAAGCACAAGTTGACATGAATTTAAACATTAACCACCGCTCTCTAGATATTTGTTAATTTAACACGGTGCCTTTAGTAAATTATTTAGAAAAATATTCCCTTTGTGCATTTGCTGTTAATAGTTCAAAGAACAAGCCATTTTGATGTTCGTTCGGTGAACGATGAGAATTTGAAAACCACAAAGATAACTTACTAGCTATTTTTATCGATATGATATCGATCATTCTGTTAGAGGTATAGCGAAGAGGTAGATTAGAGTTTGTAAGCCTGCCGGATCATGAGGTCGAAATATGCGTCAGTGTCTATAGATGCGCTGATCCCTGCGTAGTAGTTCATAAACTCTTCAGGCGTAATCTGTAAATAAAAATAGATTAACGGATATTAACTATAACTTACAATAAAATAATCGTTTGTGAAATATAACGAGAAAATCCCATAATATTGGTACCTTCTTGTTTGGTACCTTCCAA
This sequence comes from Gonocerus acuteangulatus, assembly GCA_946811695.1. Lineage (NCBI taxonomy): Eukaryota > Metazoa > Arthropoda > Insecta > Hemiptera > Coreidae > Gonocerus > Gonocerus acuteangulatus. The sequence continues at coordinate 91,981,864 of OX328128.1, read as the reverse complement.
CTTTAGGAATTTTCTCGTATTCGGTGCATACGAATGAAATAATACATAAAAATTTGAAAAGGAAAAAAAAGTAACATAAAACATCAAAAATGGAAACAATTAAATATATCTATAGGATACAAAACAAAAACAAAAAGAAAGAAAGATTTAAGGTCTCTATAAAATAGTAGTTTAAAATATAAATAAATGAAACTATAAAAAACGGCCGTCACGCAGGAGCTGCATAGCTACGAATATTCTTCAGCAAGGAATAATATGCTTAAGCTAACCTATATCATTATAAAACAGTTTTTTTTTTTTTTTTTTAAATTTGTAACACGAATGTTTAGGGGGCGCGGATTATATAAGAGTATACATCCTTTTCTAGACAGGATGAGGCAGATGCCTTTTCTTTTTATTAAAAAAAAGCCACTAATTTTTAATGAACCACTGACTTAATTATTAAATTTTTAATTATTTTGTTTGTGTAGGAAGTGTCAACTCACACAGGTTAACATTTTGTCTAAAAAAAACCAGTGGAAGTGGTATGGTTCTTGGGGGGTTTTTGGGTCGCTGATTACAATGAGGGGGTGTTCTTGAGGTGCCTGAGTCCGAACCAGTAGTTTGTTTGACTCGCACTTCCTCCCAGAAAATGTTTTTTTTGCTATTAGACCTTGAAATGACCTCTATGAAAAGGCGTAAAGGTCAAACAAGCTACGGATTCGGACTCAGGAAACATACCCATGAATGTTTTCAGATTTTTCCTACGAGATTTTCTCTATTTTATCATCAAATGACCTTGAATCCGACGAGATGAAGGCTAACCAACCCGTTCGTCGTAATCAGCGACCCCTGAACCCCTAAATGAGCCATACCACTCTGGGTGTTTTGCTTAGATCAAATGTTAAGTGTTCGTTGACATGTTGACATGTATACTTAGGCCAGCACAATTAATTATTGTACTATAAAAATTGTACGTATCGTCGATACAAATGCAAAGTATCGAATGTGAAAAAACGCATTTTTTATTTTAAATCTTTACTGATTGCTGTTGGACTGATGGATGGCAAACTATCGAATCTAAGTTCACTCAGTGAAAGGGATAGTAACCACTGTCAAAAGGTAGAATCTGCCTACTATTTGACTGTCCAAAAGCAGAGTAATAAATAAAAGTATTTTCACTCTTGAAAGTGGTGATTTTCACATTCGTTAGTTTGCATTTGTATCGACGATATCTAAAATAAACACGAATTAAAAAATGAAATAATAAAAAAAAAGTTGTTCCATTTTTTTACAGCATATTTTTGTTTCCCTTACCACTCCGTCTACACATCCCTTTTCGAAATTCGCCAAGAACGTGGTGAGTATCTGATCCTCCGTCTCTTCGCCGCTAAGATACTTGGGGTGACTTCGGACGCTGTACACACCACGCAGATCTTCTAGGGTTATCACGCCGTCCTTGGTCTTGTCCAACTTCTCGAAGGCTTCGTTCACCGATTTCTTCCTTGCTTCTGACATATTGGGCTGAAATTAGATAACAGGGCTATATAGTTTACATTTTCATTAGAGTACGTTACATTTAAAAGTTTACATTACGAAGAGAAATGGTTCATTATTTGCTGTATCGTCAGAATAGGTGGTTACGGTTGTGCTTTCTCTTCAGCATAGGTGGTTATGTGTGTGCTGTACCTGCAGCATACGTGGTTAAGTGTGTGATGTGTCGTCAGCATAGGTGGTTAAGAGTGTGATGCGTCGTCAGGATAGGTGGTTATCTGTGTGCTCTATCATCAGCATAGGTGGTTAAGTGTGTGATGTGTCGTCTACATAGGTGGTTAACTGTGTGATGTGTCGTCCTGCATACGTGGTTAAGAGTGTGATGTGTCGTCTGCATACGTGGTTGTGTGTGATGTGTCGTCTGCATAGGTGATTAAGTGTGTGATGTGTCGTCCTGCATAGGTGGTTAAATATGTGCTGGGATGGGTGGGGATGTCTGCGATATACACAAGGAGGATAGAGGACAGAGTTAGTTTTCTGGAACAAGTTTCAACTGAATACTTTGAAAAGTCGTTCTTTGAATGTTTCTCGTAAACGGTTACAAAAAATGGTTTCATTCGTTTTCCTACGTTAAAAAAACTATAAAACGAGTCCCGACATGTTTATAAACTCGAAAACGTAAGCTTAAAGAATGTTTTCGCGCGAATTTAGCTCCAAAAATCATGTTACGGTAGACGGATTCTGCTGGTTAGCAATCTGGATCTTTTAAACTAGACGAATGATTTTTGCACCAAATGTCGTTTAAATCGGACCATTTTTGAATCGGCGAGAGAGCGAACAGCAAATATATGTAGGTGTTCTGGTAGGCACAATCTGTTGGTTATTGAACTTTTTTGAGAGAGAAATTACTATTCTTCCGAATTTCGAAAGGTATATATATATCAACGGGGATCATTTTCGGTATCCAATTCGTAGTTAAAAAAAATCTTTGATACGTGCAACCTACATTCGTTCGGAACTCGGGCTAGCTACCTTGTCTATCGAGGGTGCCTTTTCAAGAGATTATCCACCAAGTGGGAATCGAACCCACGAACTAAAGCATACTGTGTCCACACACGGCCTTCGGGCCTCCAATTTGTTTGAACAAGCCTGGAATATAATCCGCCCCTACTCAGAAGCCGTCGATAACCTGATTCACTCGGACATCAATAATTCTTAATATTGACGCGACTCCCTCTCGTCGGTTATCTTATCTCGTCCAAATATTGGCTCCTACCTCCAATATTCGGCCTTTTGTATCTCTATCACTCCCATGGATTAGGGCATACAATGGGCAGATTAAAGGCGATGAAGTTTGATTTTGGTGTAAATTAATTTATTTTTTGTACACATTCCGGCATGAAATTCAAGCCTTCATAAGACCTGTAAAACCAGTAGTACAGAGTTAACATATGTATATATATATATATATATATATATATATATATATATATATATATATATATATATACACACATACAAAAAAAAGATTCAAACAACAAAAACATTATACAGTAAGTGAGTGCTATAGCTAGACCTTAAAGTAGAGCCAGACCAACACTGGGCCTAGATGGGTAACATGGATACAGATATAATCTTAATAAATACATTATGAAAATAGGCTCAGCGATGAGAAGAAGGACAACTATACCTCAGGGATGTATAATCATTGTGGCCTGTGGTTTATCAAGGTAAGTGTTGTAGAAAGGAGTGGATGGAGAGGAGGTAGAGTTCTTGACCAGCCATTAAGTTGAGGATGGTAGTAGAGGATCAAGGGATGGAAGGAGGTGTCATAATAGTGTGGTGATAATAAGAACCATTGCTGCCAGTGGTTTATCAAGGTAAGTGTTGTAGAAAGGAGTGGATGGGAGAGGAGGTAGAGTTCTTGACCAGCCATTAAGTTGAGGATGGTAGTAGAGGATCAAGGGATGGAAGGAGGTGTCATAATAGTGTTGTGATAATAAGAACCATTGCTGCTTGTGGTTTATCAAGGTAAGTGTTGTAGGAAGGAATGGATGGGAGAGGAGGTAGAGTTCTTGACCAGCCATTAAGTTGAGGATGGTAGTAGAGGATCAAGGGATGGAAGGAGGTGTCATAATAGTGTGGTGATAATAAGAACCAATGCTGCTTGTGGTTTATCAAGGTAAGTGTTGTAGAAAGGAGTGGATGGAGAGGAGGTAGAGTTCTTGACCAGCCATTAAGTTGAGGATGGTAGTAGAGGATCAAGGGATGGAAGGAGGTGGCATAATAGTGTGGTGATAATAAGAACCATTGGTGCTTGTGGTTTATCAAGGTAAGTGTTGTAGAAAGGAGTGGATGGAGAGGAGGTAGAGTTCTTGACCAGCCATTAAGTTGAGGATGGTAGTAGAGGATCAAGGGATGGAAGGAGGTGGCATAATAGTGTGGTGATAATAAGAACCATTGCTGCCTGTGGTTTATCAAGGTAAGTGTTGTAGAAAGGAGTGGATGGGAGAGGAGGTAGTGTTCTTGACCAGTCATTAAGTTGAGGATGGTAGTAGAGGATCAAGGGATGGAAGGAGGTGTCATAATAGTGTGGTGATAATAAGAACCATTGCTGCCTGTGGTTTATCAAGGTAAGTGTTGTAGGAAGGAATGGATGGGAGAGGAGGTAGAGTTCTTGACCAGCCATTAAGTTGAGGATGGTAGTAGAGGATCAAGGGATGGAAGGAGGTGGCATAATAGTGTGGTGATAATAAGAACCATTGCTGCCTGTGGTTTATCAAGGTAAGTGTTGTAGGAAGGAATGGATGGAGAGGAGGTAGAGTTCTTGACCAGCCATTAAGTTGAGGATGGTAGTAGAGGATCAAGGGATGGAAGGAGGTGTCATAATAGTGTGGTGATAATAAGAACCATTGCTGCTTGTGGTTTATCAAGGTAAGTGTTGTAGAAAGGAATGGATGGGAGAGGAGGTAGTGTTCTTGACCAGCCATTAAGTTGAGGATGGTAGTAGAGGATCAAGGGATGGAAGGAGGTGTCATAATAGTGTGGTGATAATAAGAACCATTGCTGCTTGTGGTTTATCAAGGTAAGTGTTGTAGAAAGGAATGGATGGAGAGGAGGTAGAGTTCTTGACCAGCCATTAAGTTGAGGATGGTAGTAGAGGATCAAGGGATGGAAGGAGGTGGCATAATAGTGTGGTGATAATAAGAACCATTGCTGCTTGTAGTTTATCAAGGTAAGTGTTGTAGGAAGGAATGGATGGAGAGGAGGTAGAGTTCTTGACCAGCCATTAAGTTGAGGATGGTAGTAGAGGATCAAGGGATGGAAGGAGGTGTCATAATAGTGTGGTGATAATAAGAACCATTGCTGCTTGTGGTTTATCAAGGTAAGTGTTGTAGAAAGGAGTGGATGGGAGAGGAGGTAGAGTTCTTGACCAGCCATTAAGTTGAGGATGGTAGTAGAGGATCAAGGGATGGAAGGAGGTGGCATAATAGTGTGGTGATAATAAGAACCATTGCTGCTTGTGGTTTATCAAGGTAAGTGTTGTAGAAAGGAATGGATGGAGAGGAGGTAGAGTTCTTGACCAGCCATTAAGTTGAGGGTGGTAGTAGAGGATCAAGGGATGGAAGGAGGTGTCATAATAGTGTGGTGATAATAAGAACCATTGCTGCTTGTGGTTTATCAAGGTAAGTGTTGTAGAAAGGAATGGATGGGAGAGGAGGTAGAGTTCTTGACCAGCCATTAAGTTGAGGATGGTAGTAGAGGATCAAGGGATGGAAGGAGGTGTCATAATAGTGTGGTGATAATAAGAACCATTGCTGCTTGTGGTTTATCAAGGTAAGTGTTGTAGAAAGGAATGGATGGGAGAGGAGGTAGAGTTCTTGACCAGTCATTAAGTTGAGGATGGTAGTAGAGGATCAAGTGATGGAAGGAGGTGTCATAATAGTGTGGTGATAATAAGAACCATTGCTGCTTGTGGTTTATCAAGGTAAGTGTTGTAGAAAGGAGTGGATGGGAGAGGAGGTAGAGTTCTTGACCAGCCATTAGGTTGAGGATGGTAGTAGAGGATCAAGGGATGGAAGGAGGTGTCATAATAGTGTGGTGATAATAAGAACCATTGCTGCCTGTGGTTTATCAAGGTAAGTGTTGTAGAAAGGAGTGGATGGGAGAGGAGGTAGAGTTCTTGACCAGCCATTGAGTTGAGGATGGTAGTAGAGGATCAAGGGATGGAAGGAGGTGTCATAATAGTGTGGTGATAATAAGAACCATTGCTGCCTGTGGTTTATCAAGGTAAGTGTTGTAGAAAGGAGTGGATGGGAGAGGAGGTAGAGTTCTTGACCAGCCATTAGGTTGAGGATGGTAGTAGAGGATCAAGGGATGGAAGGAGGTGTCATAATAGTGTGGTGATAATAAGAACCATTGCTGCCTGTGGTTTATCAAGGTAAGTGTTGTAGAAAGGAGTGGATGGGAGAGGAGGTAGAGTTCTTGACCAGCCATTAAGTTGAGGATGGTAGTAGAGGATCAAGGGATGGAAGGAGGTGTCATAATCGTGTGGTGATAATAAGAACCATTGCTGCCTGTGGTTTATCAAGGTAAGTGTTGTAGAAAGGAGTGGATGGGAGAGGAGGTAGAGTTCTTGACCAGCCATTAAGTTGAGGATGGTAGTAGAGGATCAAGGGATGGAAGGAGGTTTCATAATAGTGTGGTGATAATAAGAACCATTGCTGCTTGTGGTTTATCAAGGTAAGTGTTGTAGAAAGTAGAGGATGGGAGAGGAGGTAGAGTTCTTGACCAGCCATTAAGTTGAGGATGGTAGTAGAGGATCAAGGGATGGAAGGAGGTGGCATAATAGTGTGGTGATAATAAGAACCATTGCTGCCTGTGATTTATCAAGGTAAGTGTTGTAGAAAGGAGTGGATGGGAGAGGAGGTAGAGTTCTTGACCAGCCATTAAGTTGAGGATGGTAGTAGAGGATCAAGGGATGGATGGAGGTGTCATAATAGTGTGGTGATAATAAGAACCATTGCTGCTTGTGGTTTATCAAGGTAAGTGTTGTAGAAAGGAGTAGATGGGAGAGGAGGTAGAGTTCTTGACCAGCCATTAAGTTGAGGATGGTAGTAGAGGATCAAGGGATGGAAGGAGGTGTCATAATAGTGTGGTGATAATAAGAACCATTGCTGCCTGTGGTTTATCAAGGTAAGTGTTGTAGGAAGGAGTGGATGGAGAGGAGGTAGAGTTCTTGACCAGCCATTAAGTTGAGGATGGTAGTAGAGGATCAAGGGATGGAAGGAGGTGTCATAATAGTGTGGTGATAATAAGAACCATTGCTGCTTGTGGTTTATCAAGGTAAGTGTTGTAGAAAGGAATGGATGGAGAGGAGGTAGAGTTCTTGACCAGCCATTAAGTTGAGGATGGTAGTAGAGGATCAAGGGATGGAAGGAGGTGGCATAATAGTGTGATGATAATAAGAACCATTGCTGCTTGTGGTTTATGAAGGTAAGTGTTGTAGAAAGGAGTGGATGGGAGAGGAGGTAGAGTTCTTGACCAGCCATTAGGTTGAGGATGGTAGTAGAGGATCAAGGGATGGAGGGAGGTGTCATAATAGTGTGGTGATAATAAGAACCATTGCTGCTTGTGGTTTATCAAGGTAAGTGTTGTAGGAAGGAGTGGATGGAGAGGAGGTAGAGTTCTTGACCAGCCATTAAGTTGAGGATGGTAGTAGAGGATCAAGTGATGGAAGGAGGTGTCATAATAGTGTGGTGATAATAAGAACCATTGCTGCTTGTGGTTTATCAAGGTAAGTGATGTAGAAAGGAGTGGATGGGAGAGGAGGTAGAGTTCTTGACCAGCCATTAAGTTGAGGATGGTAGTAGAGGATCAAGGGATGGAAGGAGGTGTCATAATAGTGTGGTGATAATAAGAACCATTGCTGCTTGTGGTTTATCAAGGTAAGTGTTGTAGAAAGGAGTGGATGGAGAGGAGGTAGAGTTCTTGACCAGCCATTAAGTAGAGGATGGTAGTAGAGGATCAAGTGATGGAAGGAGGTGTCATAATAGTGTGGTGATAATAAGAACCATTGCTGCTTGTGGTTTATCAAGGTAAGTGATGTAGAAAGGAGTGGATGGGAGAGGAGGTAGAGTTCTTGACCAGTCATTAAGTTGAGGATTGTAGTAGAGGATCAAGGGATGGAAGGAGGTGTCATAATAGTGTGGTGATAATAAGAACCATTGCTGCTTGTGGTTTATCAAGGTAAGTGTTGTAGAAAGGAGTGGATGGAGAGGAGGTAGAGTTCTTGACCAGCCATTAAGTAGAGGATGGTAGTAGAGGATCAAGTGATGGAAGGAGGTGTCATAATAGTGTGGTGATAATAAGAACCATTGCTGCTTGTGGTTTATCAAGGTAAGTGTTGTAGGAAGGAATGGATGGAGAGGAAGTAGAGTTCTTGACCAGCCATTAAGTTGAGGATGGTAGTAGAGGATCAAGGGATGGAAGGAGGTGTCATAATAGTGTGGTGATAATAAGAACCATTGCTGCTTGTGATTTATCAAGGTAAGTGTTGTAGAAAGGAGTGGATGGAGAGGAGGTAGAGTTCTTGACCAGCCATTAAGTTGAGGGTGGTAGTAGAGGATCAAGGGATGGAAGGAGGTGTCATAATAGTGTGGTGATAATAAGAACCATTGCTGCCTGTGGTTTATCAAGGTAAGTGTTGTAGGAAGGAGTGGATGGGAGAGGAGGTAGAGTTCTTGACCAGCCATTAAGTTGAGGATGGTAGTAGAGGATCAAGTGATGGAAGGAGGTGTCATAATAGTGTGGTGATAATAAGAACCATTGCTGCTTGTGGTTTATGAAGGTAAGTGTTGTAGAAAAGAGTGGATGGAGAGGAGGTAGAGTTCTTGACCAGCCATTAAGTTGAGGATGGTAGTAGAGGATCAAGGGATGGAAGGAGGTGTCATAATAGTGTGGTGATAATAAGAACCATTGCTGCTTGTGGTTTATCAAGGTAAGTGTTGTAGAAAGGAATGGATGGAGAGGAGGTAGAGTTCTTGACCAGCCATTAAGTTGAGGATGGTAGTAGAGGATCAAGGGATGGAAGGAGGTGGCATAATAGTGTGGTGATAATAAGAACCATTGCTGCCTGTGGTTTATCAAGGTATGTGTTGTAGAAAGGAATGGATGGAGAGGAGGTAGAGTTCTTGACCAGCCATTAAGTTGAGGATGGTAGTAGAGGATCAAGGAATGGAGGGAGGTGTCATAATAGTGTGGTGATAATAAGAACCATTGCTGCTTGTGGTTTATCAAGGTAAGTGTTGTAGAAAGGAGTGGATGGGAGAGGAGGTAGAGTTCTTGACCAGCCATTAAGTTGAGGATGGTAGTAGAGGATCAAGGGATGGAAGGAGGTGTCATAATAGTGTGGTGATAATAAGAACCATTGCTGCTTGTGGTTTATCAAGGTAAGTGTTGTAGAAAGGAATGGATGGAGAGGAGGTAGAGTTCTTGACCAGCCATTAAGTTGAGGATGGTAGTAGAGGATCAAGTGATGGAAGGAGGTGTCATAATAGTGTGGTGATAATAAGAACCATTGCTGCCTGTGGTTTATCAAGGTAAGTGTTGTAGAATGGAGTGGATGGAGAGGAGGTAGAGTTCTTGACCAGCCATTAAGTTGAGGATGGTAGTAGAGGATCAAGGGATGGAAGGAGGTGTCATAATAGTGTGGTGATAATAAGAACCATTGGTGCTTGTGGTTTATCAAGGTAAGTGTTGTAGGAAGGAGTGGATGGGAGAGGAGGTAGAGTTCTTGACCAGCCATTAAGTTGAGGATGGTAGTAGAGGATCAAGTGATGGAAGGAGGTGTCATAATAGTGTGGTGATAATAAGAACCATTGCTGCTTGTGGTTTATCAAGGTAAGTGTTGTAGGAAGGAGTGGATGGGAGAGTAGGTAGAGTTCTTGACCAGCCATTAAGTTGAGGGTGGTAGTAGAGGATCAAGGGATGGAAGGAGGTGTCATAATAGTGTAGTGATAATAAGAACCATTGCTGCTTGTGGTTTATCAAGGTAAGTGTTGTAGAAAGGAGTGGATGGGAGAGGAGGTAGAGTTCTTGACCAGCCATTAAGTTGAGGATGGTAGTAGAGGATCAAGGGATGGAAGGAGGTGTCATAATAGTGTGGTGATAATAAGAACCATTGCTGCCTGTGGTTTATCAAGGTAAGTGTTGTAGAAAGGAATGGATGGGAGAGGAGGTAGAGTTCTTGACCAGCCATTAAGTTGAGGATGGTAGTAGAGGATCAAGGGATGGAAGGAGGTGGCATAATAGTGTGGTGATAATAAGAACCATTGCTGCTTGTGGTTTATCTAGGTAAGTGTTGTAGAATGGAGTGGATGGAGAGGAGGTAGAGTTCTTGACCAGCCATTAAGTTGAGGATGGTAGTAGAGGATCAAGGGATGGAAGGAGGTGGCATAATAGTGTGGTGATAATAAGAACCATTGCTGCTTGTGGTTTATCAAGGTAAGTGTTGTAGAAAGGAATGGATGGGAGAGGAGGTAGAGTTCTTGACCAGCCATTAAGTTGAGGATGGTAGTAGAGGATTAAGGGATGGAAGGAGGTGTCATAATAGTGTGGTGATAATAAGAACCATTGCTGCTTGTGGTTTATCAAGGTAAGTGTTGTAGAAAGGAGTGGATGGAGAGGAGGTAGAGTTCTTGACCAGTCATTAAGTTAAGGATGGTAGTAGAGGATCAAGGGATGGAAGGAGGTGGCATAATAGTGTGGTGATAATAAGAACCATTGCTGCTTGTGGTTTATGAAGGTAAGTGTTGTAGAAAGGAGTGGATGGGAGAGGAGGTAGAGTTCTTGACCAGCCATTAAGTTGAGGATGGTAGTAGAGGATCAAGGGATGGAAGGAGGTGGCATAATAGTGTGGTGATAATAAGAACCATTGCTGCTTGTGGTTTATGAAGGTAAGTGTTGTAGAAAGGAGTGGATGGGAGAGGAGGTAGAGTTCTTGACCAGCCATTAAGTTGAGGATTGTAGTAGAGGATCAAGGGATGGAAGGAGGTGTCATAATAGTGTGGTGATAATAAGAACCATTGCTGCTTGTGGTTTATCAAGGTAAGTGTTGTAGGAAGGAGTGGATGGGCGAGGAGGTAGAGTTCTTGACCAGCCATTAAGTTGAGGATGGTAGTAGAGGATCAAGGGATGGAAGGAGGTGGCATAATAGTGTGGTGATAATAAGAACCATTGCTGCTTGTGGTTTATCAAGGTAAGTGTTGTAGAAAGGAATGGATGGGAGAGGAGGTAGTGTTCTTGACCAGCCATTAAGTTGAGGATGGTAGTAGAGGATCAAGGGATGGAAGGAGGTGTCATAATAGTGTGGTGATAATAAGAACCATTGCTGCTTGTGGTTTATCAAGGTAAGTGTTGTAGAAAGGAGTGGATGGAGAGGAGGTAGAGTTCTTGACCAGCCATTAAGTTGAGGGTGGTAGTAGAGGATCAAGTGATGGAAGGAGGTGTCATAATAGTGTGGTGATAATAAGAACCATTGCTGCTTGTGGTTTATCAAGGTAAGTGTTGTAGAAAGGAGTGGATGGAGAGGAGGTAGAGTTCTTGACCAGCCATTAAGTTGAGGGTGGTAGTAGAGGATCAAGTGATGGAAGGAGGTGTCATAATAGTGTGGTGATAATAAGAACCATTGCTGCTTGTGGTTTATCAAGGTAAGTGTTGTAGAAAGGAATGGATGGAGAGGAGGTAGAGTTCTTGACCAGCCATTAAGTTGAGGATGGTAGTAGAGGATCAAGTGATGGAAGGAGGTGTCATAATAGTGTGGTGATAATAAGAACCATTGCTGCTTGTGGTTTATCAAGGTAAGTGTTGTAGAAAGGAGTGGATGGAGAGGAGGTAGAGTTCTTGACCAGCCATTAAGTTGAGGGTGGTAGTAGAGGATCAAGTGATGGAAGGAGGTGGCATAATAGTGTGGTGATAATAAGAACCATTGCTGCTTGTGGTTTATCAAGGTAAGTGTTGTAGAAAGGAATGGATGGAGAGGAGGTAGAGTTCTTGACCAGCCATTAAGTTGAGGATGATAGTAGAGGATCAAGTGATGGAAGGAGGTGTCATAATAGTGTGGTGATAATAAGAACCATTGCTGCTTGTGGTTTATCAAGGTAAGTGTTGTAGAAAGGAGTGGATGGAGAGGAGGTAGAGTTCTTGACCAGCCATTAAGTTGAGGATGGTAGTAGAGGATCAAGTGATGGAAGGAGGTGTCATAATAGTGTGGTGATAATAAGAACCATTGCTGCTTGTGGTTTATCAAGGTAAGTGTTGTAGAAAGGAATGGATGGAGAGGAGGTAGAGTTCTTGACCAGCCATTAAGTTGAGGATGCTAGTAGAGGATCAAGGGATGGAAGGAGGTGTAAAATAGTGTGGTGATAATAAGAACCATTGCTGCCTGTGGTTTATCAAGGTAAGTGTTGTAGAAAGGAATGGATGGGAGAGGAGGTAGAGTTCTTGACCAGCCATTAAGTTGAGGATGGTAGTAGAGGATCAAGGGATGGAAGGAGGTGTCATAATAGTGTGGTGATAATAAGAACCATTGCTGCCTGTGGTTTATCAAGGTAAGTGTAGTAGAAAGGAATGGATGGAGAGGAGGTAGAGTTCTTGACCAACCATTAAGTAGAGGATGGTAGTAGAGGATCAAGGGATGGAAGGAGGTGTCATAATAGTGTGGTGATAATAAGAACCATTGCTGCTTGTGGTTTATCAAGGTAAGTGTTGTAGAAAGGAATGGATGGGAGAGGAGGTAGAGTTCTTGACCAGCCATTAAGTTGAGGATGGTAGTAGAGGATCAAGGGATGGAAGGAGGTGGCATAATAGTGTGGTGATAATAAGAACCATTGCTGCCTGTGGTTTATCAAGGTAAGTGTTGTAGAAAGGAGTGGATGGGAGAGGAGGTAGAGTTCTTGACCAGCCATTAAGTTGAGGATGGTAGTAGAGGATCAAGGGATGGAAGGAGGTGTCATAATAGTGTGGTGATAATAAGAACCATTGCTGCTTGTCGTTTATCAAGGTAAGTGTTGTAGGAAGGAGTGGATGGGAGAGGAGGTAGAGTTCTTGACCAGCCATTAAGTTGAGGATGCTAGTAGAGGATCAAGGGATGGAAGGAGGTGTCATAATAGTGTGGTGATAATAAGAACCATTGCTGCCTGTGGTTTATCAAGGTAAGTGTTGTAGGAAGGAGTGGATGGAGAGGAGGTAGAGTTCTTGACCAGCCATTAAGTTGAGGATGGTAGTAGAGGATCAAGGGATGGAAGGAGGTGTCATAATAGTGTGGTGATAATAAGAACCATTGCTGCTTGTGGTTTATCAAGGTAAGTGTTGTAGAAAGGAATGGATGGGAGAGGAGGTAGAGTTCTTGGCCAGCCATTAAGTTGAGGATGGTAGTAGAGGATCAAGGGATGGAAGGAGGTGGCATAATAGTGTGGTGATAATAAGAACCATTGCTGCCTGTGGTTTATCAAGGTAAGTGTTGTAGAAAGGAGTGGATGGGAGAGGAGGTAGAGTTCTTGACCAGCCATTAAGTTGATGATGGTAGTAGAGGATTAAGGGATGGAAGGAGGTGTCATAATAGTGTGGTGATAATAAGAACCATTGCTGCTTGTGGTTTATCAAGGTAAGTGTTGTCGGAAGGAGTGGATGGGAGAGGAGGTAGAGTTCTTGACCAGCCATTAAGTTGAGGATGGTAGTAGAGGATCAAGGGATGGAAGGAGGTGTTATAATAGTGTGGTGATAATAAGAACCATTGCTACCTGTGGTTTATCAAGGTAAGTGTTGTAGGAAGGAGTGGATGGGAGAGGAGGTAGAGTTCTTGACCAGCCATTAGGTTGAGGATGGTAGTAGAGGATCAAGGGATGGAAGGAGGTGTCATAATAGTGTGGTGATAATAAGAACCATTGCTGCTTGTGGTTTATCAAGGTAAGTGTTGTAGAAAGGAGTGGATGGGAGAGGAGGTAGAGTTCTTGACCAGCCATTAAGTTGAGGATGGTAGTAGAGGATCAAGGGATGGAAGGAGGTGTTATAATAGTGTGGTGATAATAAGAACCATTGCTACCTGTGGTTTATCAAGGTAAGTGTTGTAGGAAGGAGTGGATGGGAGAGGAGGTAGAGTTCTTGACCAGCCATTAAGTTGAGGGTGGTAGTAGAGGATCAAGTGATGGAAGGAGGTGTCATAATAGTGTGGTGATAATAAGAACCATTGCTGCTTGTGGTTTATCAAGGTAAGTGTTGTAGAAAGGAATGGATGGAGAGGAGGTAGAGTTCTTGACCAGCCATTAAGTTGAGGATGGTAGTAGAGGATCAAGTGATGGAAGGAGGTGTCATAATAGTGTGGTGATAATAAGAACCATTGCTGCTTGTGGTTTATCAAGGTAATTGTTGTAGAAAGGAGTGGATGGAGAGGAGGTAGAGTTCTTGACCAGCCATTAAGTTGAGGGTGGTAGTAGAGGATCAAGTGATGGAAGGAGGTGGCATAATAGTGTGGTGATAATAAGAACCATTGCTGCTTGTGGTTTATCAAGGTAAGTGTTGTAGAAAGGAATGGATGGAGAGGAGGTAGAGTTCTTGACCAGCCATTAAGTTGAGGATGATAGTAGAGGATCAAGTGATGGAAGGAGGTGTCATAATAGTGTGGTGATAATAAGAACCATTGCTGCTTGTGGTTTATCAAGGTAAGTGTTGTAGAAAGGAGTGGATGGAGAGGAGGTAGAGTTCTTGACCAGCCATTAAGTTGAGGGTGGTAGTAGAGGATCAAGTGATGGAAGGAGGTGTCATAATAGTGTGGTGATAATAAGAACCATTGCTGCTTGTGGTTTATCAAGGTAAGTGTTGTAGAAAGGAATGGATGGAGAGGAGGTAGAGTTCTTGACCAGCCATTAAGTTGAGGATGCTAGTAGAGGATCAAGGGATGGAAGGAGGTGTAAAATAGTGTGGTGATAATAAGAACCATTGCTGCCTGTGGTTTATCAAGGTAAGTGTTGTAGAAAGGAATGGATGGGAGAGGAGGTAGAGTTCTTGACCAGCCATTAAGTTGAGGATGGTAGTAGAGGATCAAGGGATGGAAGGAGGTGTCATAATAGTGTGGTGATAATAAGAACCATTGCTGCCTGTGGTTTATCAAGGTAAGTGTAGTAGAAAGGAATGGATGGAGAGGAGGTAGAGTTCTTGACCAACCATTAAGTAGAGGATGGTAGTAGAGGATCAAGGGATGGAAGGAGGTGTCATAATAGTGTGGTGATAATAAGAACCATTGCTGCTTGTGGTTTATCAAGGTAAGTGTTGTAGAAAGGAATGGATGGGAGAGGAGGTAGAGTTCTTGACCAGCCATTAAGTTGAGGATGGTAGTAGAGGATCAAGGGATGGAAGGAGGTGGCATAATAGTGTGGTGATAATAAGAACCATTGCTGCCTGTGGTTTATCAAGGTAAGTGTTGTAGAAAGGAGTGGATGGGAGAGGAGGTAGAGTTCTTGACCAGCCATTAAGTTGAGGATGGTAGTAGAGGATCAAGGGATGGAAGGAGGTGTCATAATAGTGTGGTGATAATAAGAACCATTGCTGCTTGTCGTTTATCAAGGTAAGTGTTGTAGGAAGGAGTGGATGGGAGAGGAGGTAGAGTTCTTGACCAGCCATTAAGTTGAGGATGCTAGTAGAGGATCAAGGGATGGAAGGAGGTGTCATAATAGTGTGGTGATAATAAGAACCATTGCTGCCTGTGGTTTATCAAGGTAAGTGTTGTAGGAAGGAGTGGATGGAGAGGAGGTAGAGTTCTTGACCAGCCATTAAGTTGAGGATGGTAGTAGAGGATCAAGGGATGGAAGGAGGTGTCATAATAGTGTGGTGATAATAAGAACCATTGCTGCTTGTGGTTTATCAAGGTAAGTGTTGTAGAAAGGAATGGATGGGAGAGGAGGTAGAGTTCTTGGCCAGCCATTAAGTTGAGGATGGTAGTAGAGGATCAAGGGATGGAAGGAGGTGGCATAATAGTGTGGTGATAATAAGAACCATTGCTGCCTGTGGTTTATCAAGGTAAGTGTTGTAGAAAGGAGTGGATGGGAGAGGAGGTAGAGTTCTTGACCAGCCATTAAGTTGATGATGGTAGTAGAGGATTAAGGGATGGAAGGAGGTGTCATAATAGTGTGGTGATAATAAGAACCATTGCTGCTTGTGGTTTATCAAGGTAAGTGTTGTCGGAAGGAGTGGATGGGAGAGGAGGTAGAGTTCTTGACCAGCCATTAAGTTGAGGATGGTAGTAGAGGATCAAGGGATGGAAGGAGGTGTTATAATAGTGTGGTGATAATAAGAACCATTGCTACCTGTGGTTTATCAAGGTAAGTGTTGTAGGAAGGAGTGGATGGGAGAGGAGGTAGAGTTCTTGACCAGCCATTAGGTTGAGGATGGTAGTAGAGGATCAAGGGATGGAAGGAGGTGTCATAATAGTGTGGTGATAATAAGAACCATTGCTGCTTGTGGTTTATCAAGGTAAGTGTTGTAGAAAGGAGTGGATGGGAGAGGAGGTAGAGTTCTTGACCAGCCATTAAGTTGAGGATGGTAGTAGAGGATCAAGGGATGGAAGGAGGTGTTATAATAGTGTGGTGATAATAAGAACCATTGCTACCTGTGGTTTATCAAGGTAAGTGTTGTAGGAAGGAGTGGATGGGAGAGGAGGTAGAGTTCTTGACCAGTCATTAAGTTGAGGATGGTAGTAGAGGATCAAGGGATGGAAGGAGGTGTCATAATAGTGTGGTGATAATAAGAACCATTGCTGCTTGTGGTTTATCAAGGTAAGTGTTGTAGAAAGGAGTGGATGGGAGAGGAGGTAGAGTTCTTGACCAGTCATTAAGTTGAGGATGGTAGTAGAGGATCAAGGGATGGAAGGAGGTGTCATAATAGTGTGGTGATAATAAGAACCATTGCTGCTTGTGGTTTATCAAGGTAAGTGTTGTAGGAAGGAGTGGATGGGAGAGGAGGTAGAGTTCTTGACCAGCCATTAAGTTGAGGATGGTAGTAGAGGATCAAGGGATGGAAGGAGGTGTCATAATAGTGTGGTGATAATAAGAACCATTGCTGCTTGTGGTTTATCAAGGTAAGTGTTGTAGAAAGGAATGGATGGAGAGGAGGTAGAGTTCTTGACCAGCCATTAAGTTGAGGATGGTAGTAGAGGATCAAGGGATGGAAGGAGGTGTCATAATAGTGTGGTGATAATAAGAACCATTGCTGCTTGTGGTTTATCAAGGTAAGTGTTGTAGAAAGGAGTGGATGGAGAGGAGGTAGAGTTCTTGACCAGCCATTAGGTTGAGGATGGTAGTAGAGGATCAAGGGATGGAAGGAGGTGTCATAATAGTGTGGTGATAATAAGAACCATTGCTGCCTGTGGTTTATCAAGGTAAGTGTTGTAGAAAGGAGTGGATGGGAGAGGAGGTAGAGTTCTTGACCAGCCATTAAGTTGAGGATGGTAGTAGAGGATCAAGGGATGGAAGGAGGTGGCATAATAGTGTGGTGATAATAAGAACCATTGCTGCTTGTGGTTTATCAAGGTAAGTGTTGTAGAAAGGAGTGGATGGGAGAGGAGGTAGAGTTCTTGACCAGTCATTAAGTTGAGGATGGTAGTAGAGGATCAAGGGATGGAAGGAGGTGTCATAATAGTGTGGTGATAATAAGAACCATTGCTGCTTGTGGTTTATCAAGGTAAGTGTTGTAGAAAGGAGTGGATGGCAGAGGAGGTAGAGTTCTTGACCAGCCATTAAGTTGAAGATGGTAGTAGAGGATCAAGGGATGGAAGGAGGTGTCATAATAGTGTGGTGATAATAAGAACCATTGCTGCCTGTGGTTTATCAAGGTAAGTGTTGTAGGAAGGAGTGGATGGAGAGGAGGTAGAGTTCTTGACCAGCCATTAAGTTGAGGATGGTAGTAGAGGATCAAGGGATGGAAGGAGGTGTCATAATAGTGTGGTGATAATAAGAACCATTGCTGCTTGTGGTTTATCAAGGTAAGTGTTGTAGAAAGGAATGGATGGAGAGGAGGTAGAGTTCTTGACCAGCCATTAAGTTGAGGATGGTAGTAGAGGATCAAGGGATGGAAGGAGGTGTCATAATAGTGTGGTGATAATAAGAACCATTGCTGCTTGTGGTTTATCAAGGTAAGTGTTGTAGAAAGGAGTGGATGGAGAGGAGGTAGAGTTCTTGACCAGCCATTAGGTTGAGGATGGTAGTAGAGGATCAAGGGATGGAAGGAGGTGTCATAATAGTGTGGTGATAATAAGAACCATTGCTGCCTGTGGTTTATCAAGGTAAGTGTTGTAGAAAGGAGTGGATGGGAGAGGAGGTAGAGTTCTTGACCAGCCATTAAGTTGAGGATGGTAGTAGAGGATCAAGGGATGGAAGGAGGTGGCATAATAGTGTGGTGATAATAAGAACCATTGCTGCTTGTGGTTTATCAAGGTAAGTGTTGTAGAAAGGAGTGGATGGGAGAGGAGGTAGAGTTCTTGACCAGTCATTAAGTTGAGGATGGTAGTAGAGGATCAAGGGATGGAAGGAGGTGTCATAATAGAGTGGTGATAATAAGAACCATTGCTGCTTGTGGTTTATCAAGGTAAGTGTTGTAGAAAGGAGTGGATGGGAGAGGAGGTAGAGTTCTTGACCAGCCATTAAGTTGAGGATGGTAGTAGAGGATCAAGGGATGGAAGGAGGTGTCATAATAGTGTGGTGATAATAAGAACCATTGCTGCTTGTGGTTTATCAAGGTAAGTGTTGTAGAAAGGAGTGGATGGGAGAGGAGGTAGAGTTCTTGACCAGCCATTAAGTTGAGGATGGTAGTAGAGGATCAAGGGATGGAAGGAGGTGGCATAATAGTGTGGTGATAATAAGAACCATTGCTGCCTGTGGTTTATCAAGGTAAGTGTTGTAGGAAGGAGTGGATGGAGAGGAGGTAGAGTTCTTGACCAGCCATTAAGTTGAGGATGGTAGTAGAGGATCAAGGGATGGAAGGAGGTGTCATAATAGTGTGGTGATAATAAGAACCATTGCTGCTTGTGGTTTATCAAGGTAAGTGTTGTAGAAAGGAATGGATGGGAGAGGAGGTGGAGTTCTTGACCAGCCATTAAGTTGAGGATGGTAGTAGAGGATCAAGGGATGGAAGGAGGTGTCATAATAGTGTGGTGATAATAAGAACCATTGCTGCTTGTGGTTTATCAAGGTAAGTGTTGTAGAAAGGAATGGATGGAGAGGAGGTAGAGTTCTTGACCAGCCATTAAGTTGAGGATGGTAGTAGAGGATCAAGGGATGGAAGGAGGTGTCATAATAGTGTGGTGATAATAAGAACCATTGCTGCTTGTGGTTTATCAAGGTAAGTGTTGTAGGAAGGAGTGGATGGAGAGGAGGTAGAGTTCTTGACCAGCCATTAAGTTGAGGATGGTAGTAGAGGATCAAGGGATGGAAGGAGGTGTCATAATAGTGTTGTGATAATAAGAACCATTGCTGCTTGTGGTTTATCAAGGTAAGTGTTGTAGAAAGGAGTGGATGGGAGAGGAGGTAGAGTTCTTGACCAGCCATTAAGTTGAGGATGGTAGTAGAGGATCAAGGGATGGAAGGAGGTGTCATAATAGTGTGGTGATAATAAGAACCATTGCTGCCTGTGGTTTATCAAGGTAAGTGTTGTAGAAAGGAGTGGATGGGAGAGGAGGTAGAGTTCTTGGCCAGCTATTAAGTTGAGGATGGTAGTAGAGGATCAAGTGATGGAAGGAGGTGTCATAATAGTGTGGTGATAATAAGAACCATTGCTGCTTGTGGTTTATCAAGGTAAGTGTTGTAGAAAGGAGTGGATGGGAGAGGAGGTAGAGTTCTTGACCAGCCATTAAGTTGAGGATGGTAGTAGAGGATCAAGGGATGGAAGGAGGTGTCATAATAGTGTGGTGATAATAAGAACCATTGCTGCCTGTGGTTTATCAAGGTAAGTGTTGTAGAAAGGAGTGGATGGAGAGGAGGTAGAGTTCTTGACCAGCCATTAAGTTGAGGATGGTAGTAGAGGATCAAGTAATGGAAGGAGGTGTCATAATAGTGTGGTGATAATAAGAACCATTGCTGGTTGTGGTTTATCAAGGTAAGTGTTGTAGAAAGGAGTGGATGGGAGAGGAGGTAGAGTTCTTGACCAGCCATTAAGTTGAGGAAGGTAGTAGAGGATCAAGGGATGGAAGGAGGTGTCATAATAGTGTGGTGATAATAAGAACCATTGCTGCTTGTGGTTTATCAAGGTAAGTGTTGTAGAAAGGAGTGGATGGAGAGGAGGTAGAGTTCTTGACCAGCCATTAAGTTGAGGATGGTAGTAGAGGATCAAGTGATGGAAGGAGGTGTCATAATAGTGTGGTGATAATAAGAACCATTGCTGCTTGTGGTTTATCAAGGTAAGTGTTGTAGAAAGGAGTGGATGGGAGAGGAGGTAGAGTTCTTGACCAGTCATTAAGTTGAGGATGGTAGTAGAGGATCAAGGGATGGAAGGAGGTGTCATAATAGTGTGGTGATAATAAGAACCATTGCTGCTTGTGGTTTATCAAGGTAAGTGTTGTAGAAAGGAGTGGATGGGAGAGGAGGTAGAGTTCTTGACCAGCCATTAAGTTGAGGAAGGTAGTAGAGGATCAAGGGATGGAAGGAGGTGACATAATAGTGTGGTGATAATAAGAACCATTGCTGCTTGTGGTTTATCAAGGTAAGTGTTGTAGAAAGGAGTGGATGGAGAGGAGGTAGAGTTCTTGACCAGCCATTAGGTTGAGGATGGTAGTAGAGGATCAAGGGATGGAGGGAGGTGTCATAATAGTGTGGTGATAATAAGAACCATTGCTGCTTGTGGTTTATCAAGGTAAGTGTTGTAGAAAGGAATGGATGGAGAGGAGGTAGAGTTCTTGACCAGCCATTATGTTGAGGATGGTAGTAGAGGATCAAGGGATGGAAGGAGGTGTCATAATAGTGTGGTGATAATAAGAACCATTGCTACCTGTGATTTATCAAGGTAAGTGTTGTAGAAAGGAGTGGATGGGAGAGGAGGTAGAGTTCTTGACCAGCCATTAAGTTGAGGAAGGTAGTAGAGGATCAAGGGATGGAAGGAGGTGACATAATAGTGTGGTGATAATAAGAACCATTGCTGCTTGTGGTTTATCAAGGTAAGTGTTGTAGAAAGGAGTGGATGGGAGAGGAGGTAGAGTTCTTGACCAGCCATTAAGTTGAGGATGGTAGTAGAGGATCAAGGGATGGAAGGAGGGGTCATAATAGTGTGGTGATAATAAGAACCATTGCTGCCTGTGGTTTATCAAGGTAAGTGTTGTAGAAAGGAGTGGATGGAGAGGAGGTAGAGTTCTTGACCAGCCATTAAGTTGAGGATGGTAGTAGAGGATCAAGTAATGGAAGGAGGTGTCATAATAGTGTGGTGATAATAAGAACCATTGCTGGTTGTGGTTTATCAAGGTAAGTGTTGTAGAAAGGAGTGGATGGGAGAGGAGGTAGAGTTCTTGACCAGCCATTAAGTTGAGGAAGGTAGTAGAGGATCAAGGGATGGAAGGAGGTGTCATAATAGTGTGGTGATAATAAGAACCATTGCTGCTTGTGGTTTATCAAGGTAAGTGTTGTAGAAAGGAGTGGATGGAGAGGAGGTAGAGTTCTTGACCAGCCATTAAGTTGAGGATGGTAGTAGAGGATCAAGTGATGGAAGGAGGTGTCATAATAGTGTGGTGATAATAAGAACCATTGCTGCTTGTGGTTTATCAAGGTAAGTGTTGTAGAAAGGAGTGGATGGGAGAGGAGGTAGAGTTCTTGACCAGTCATTAAGTTGAGGATGGTAGTAGAGGATCAAGGGATGGAAGGAGGTGTCATAATAGTGTGGTGATAATAAGAACCATTGCTGCTTGTGGTTTATCAAGGTAAGTGTTGTAGAAAGGAGTGGATGGGAGAGGAGGTAGAGTTCTTGACCAGCCATTAAGTTGAGGAAGGTAGTAGAGGATCAAGGGATGGAAGGAGGTGACATAATAGTGTGGTGATAATAAGAACCATTGCTGCTTGTGGTTTATCAAGGTAAGTGTTGTAGAAAGGAGTGGATGGAGAGGAGGTAGAGTTCTTGACCAGCCATTAGGTTGAGGATGGTAGTAGAGGATCAAGGGATGGAGGGAGGTGTCATAATAGTGTGGTGATAATAAGAACCATTGCTGCTTGTGGTTTATCAAGGTAAGTGTTGTAGAAAGGAATGGATGGAGAGGAGGTAGAGTTCTTGACCAGCCATTATGTTGAGGATGGTAGTAGAGGATCAAGGGATGGAAGGAGGTGTCATAATAGTGTGGTGATAATAAGAACCATTGCTACCTGTGATTTATCAAGGTAAGTGTTGTAGAAAGGAGTGGATGGGAGAGGAGGTAGAGTTCTTGACCAGCCATTAAGTTGAGGAAGGTAGTAGAGGATCAAGGGATGGAAGGAGGTGACATAATAGTGTGGTGATAATAAGAACCATTGCTGCTTGTGGTTTATCAAGGTAAGTGTTGTAGAAAGGAGTGGATGGAGAGGAGGTAGAGTTCTTGACCAGCCATTAGGTTGAGGATGGTAGTAGAGGATCAAGGGATGGAGGGAGGTGTCATAATAGTGTGGTGATAATAAGAACCATTGCTGCTTGTGGTTTATCAAGGTAAGTGTTGTAGAAAGGAATGGATGGAGAGGAGGTAGAGTTCTTGACCAGCCATTATGTTGAGGATGGTAGTAGAGGATCAAGTGATGGAAGGAGGTGTCATAATAGTGTGGTGATAATAAGAACCATTGCTGCTTGTGGTTTATCAAGGTAAGTGTTGTAGAAAGGAGTGGATGGAGAGGAGGTAGAGTTCTTGACCAGCCATTAAGTTGAGGATGGTAGTAGAGGATCAAGGGATGGAAGGAGGTGTCATAATAGTGTGGTGATAATAAGAACCATTGCTGCTTGTGGTTTATCAAGGTAAGTGTTGTAGAAAGGAGTGGATGGAGAGGAGGTAGAGTTCTTGACCAGCCATTAAGTTGAGGATGGTAGTAGAGGATCAAGGGATGGAAGGAGGTGTCATAATAGTGTGGTGATAATAAGAACCATTGCTGCCTGTGGTTTATCAAGGTAAGTGTTGTAGAAAGGAGTGGATGGGAGAGGAGGTAGAGTTCTTGACCAGCCATTAAGTTGAGGGTGGTAGTAGAGGATCAAGGGATGGAAGGAGGTGTCATAATAGTGTGGTGATAATAAGAACCATTGCTGCTTGTGGTTTATCAAGGTAAGTGTTGTAGAAAGGAGTGGATGGAGAGGAGGTAGAGTTCTTGACCAGCCATTAAGTTGAGGATGGTAGTAGAGGATCAAGGGATGGAAGGTGGTGGCATAATAGTGTGGTGATAATAAGAACCATTGCTGCCTGTGGTTTATCAAGGTAAGTGTTGTAGAAAGGAGTGGATGGGAGAGGAGGTAGAGTTCTTGACCAGCCATTAGGTTGAGGATGGTAGTAGAGGATCAAGGGATGGAAGGAGGTGGCATATTAGTGTGGTGATAATAAGAACCATTGCTGCTTGTGGTTTATCAAGGTAAGTGTTGTAGAAAGGAATGGATGGAGAGGAGGTAGAGTTCTTGACCAGCCATTAAGTTGAGGATGGTAGTAGAGGATCAAGGGATGGAAGGAGGTGGCATAATAGTGTGGTGATAATAAGAACCATTGCTGCTTGTGGTTTATCAAGGTAAGTGTTGTAGAAAGGAGTGGATGGGAGAGGAGGTAGAGTTCTTGACCAGCCATTAAGTTGAGGATGGTAGTAGAGGATCAAGGGATGGAAGGAGGTGTCATAATAGTGTGGTGATAATAAGAACCATTGCTGCTTGTGGTTTATCAAGGTAAGTGTTGTAGAAAGGAGTGGATGGGAGAGGAGGTAGAGTTCTTGACCAGCCATTAAGTTGAGGATGGTAGTAGAGGATCAAGGGATGGAAGGAGGTGGCATAATAGTGTGGTGATAATAAGAACCATTGCTCCCTGTGGTTTATCAAGGTAAGTGTTGTAGAAAGGAGTGGATGGGAGAGGAGGTAGAGTTCTTGACCAGCCATTAAGTTGAGGATGGTAGTAGAGGATCAAGGGATGGAAGGAGGTGTCATAATAGTGTGGTGATAATAAGAACCATTGCTGCTTGTGGTTTATCAAGGTAAGTGTTGTAGGAAGGAGTGGATGGGAGAGGAGGTAGAGTTCTTGACCAGCCATTAAGTTGAGGATGGTAGCAGAGGATCAAGGGATGGAAGGAGGTGTCATAATAGTGTGGTGATAATATGAACCATTGCTACCTGTGGTTTATCAAGGTAAGTGTTGTAGGAAGGAGTGGATGGGAGAGGAGGTAGAGTTCTTGACCAGTCATTAAGTTGAGGATGGTAGTAGAGGATCAAGGGATGGAAGGAGGTGTCATAATAGTGTGGTGATAATAAGAACCATTGCTGCCTGTGGTTTATCAAGGTAAGTGTTGTAGGAAGGAGTGGATGGAGAGGAGGTAGAGTTCTTGACCAGCCATTAAGTTGAGGATGGTAGTAGAGGATCAAGGGATGGAAGGAGGTGTCATAATAGTGTGGTGATAATAAGAACCATTGCTGCTTGTGGTTTATCAAGGTAAGTGTTGTAGAAAGGAATGGATGGGAGAGGAGGTGGAGTTCTTGACCAGCCATTAAGTTGAGGATGGTAGTAGAGGATCAAGGGATGGAAGGAGGTGGCATAATAGTGTGGTGATAATAAGAACCATTGCTGCTTGTGGTTTATCAAGGTAAGTGTTGTAGAAAGCTATGGATGGGAGAGGAGGTAGAGTTCTTGACCAGTCATTAAGTTGAGGATGGTAGTAGAGGATCAAGGGATGGAAGGAGGTGTCATAATAGTGTGGTGATAATAAGAACCATTGCTGCCTGTGGTTTATCAAGGTAAGTGTTGTAGAAAGGAGTGGATGGGAGAGGAGGTAGAGTTCTTGACCAGCCATTAAGTTGAGGATGGTAGTAGAGGATCAAGGGATGGAAGGAGGTGTCATAATAGTGTGGTGATAATAAGAACCATTGCTGCTTGTGGTTTATCAAGGTAAGTGTTGTAGGAAGGAGTGGATGGGAGAGGAGGTAGAGTTCTTGACCAGTCATTAAGTTGAGGATGGTAGTAGAGGATCAAGGGATGGAAGGAGGTGTCATAATAGTGTGGTGATAATAAGAACCATTGCTGCCTGTAGTTTATCAAGGTAAGTGTTGTAGGAAGGAGTGGATGGAGAGGAGGTAGAGTTCTTGACCAGCCATTAAGCTGAGGATGGTAGTAGAGGATCAAGGGATGGAAGGAGCTGTCATAATAGTGTGGTGATAATAAGAACCATTGCTGCTTGTGGTTTATCAAGGTAAGTGTTGTAGAAAGGAATGGATGGGAGAGGAGGTAGAGTTCTTGACCAGCCATTAAGTTGAGGATGGTAGTAGAGGATCAAGGGATGGAAGGAGGTGGCATAATAGTTTGGTGATAATAAGAACCATTGCTGCTTGTGGTTTATCAAGGTAAGTGTTGTAGAAAGGAGTGGATGGGAGAGGAGGTAGAGTTCTTGACCAGCCATTAAGTTGAGGATGGTAGTAGAGGATCAAGGGATGGAAGGAGGTGTCATAATAGTGTGGTGATAATAAGAACCATTGCTGCTTGTGGTTTATCAAGGTAAGTGTTGTAGAAAGGAGTGGATGGGAGAGGAGGTAGAGTTCTTGACCAGCCATTAAGTTGAGGATGGTAGTAGAGGATCAAGGGATGGAAGGAGGTGGCATAATAGTGTGGTGATAATAAGAACCATTGCTCCCTGTGGTTTATCAAGGTAAGTGTTGTAGAAAGGAGTGGATGGGAGAGGAGGTAGAGTTCTTGACCAGCCATTAAGTTGAGGATGGTAGTAGAGGATCAAGGGATGGAAGGAGGTGTCATAATAGTGTGGTGATAATAAGAACCATTGCTGCTTGTGGTTTATCAAGGTAAGTGTTGTAGGAAGGAGTGGATGGGAGAGGAGGTAGAGTTCTTGACCAGCCATTAAGTTGAGGATGGTAGCAGAGGATCAAGGGATGGAAGGAGGTGTCATAATAGTGTGGTGATAATATGAACCATTGCTACCTGTGGTTTATCAAGGTAAGTGTTGTAGGAAGGAGTGGATGGGAGAGGAGGTAGAGTTCTTGACCAGTCATTAAGTTGAGGATGGTAGTAGAGGATCAAGGGATGGAAGGAGGTGTCATAATAGTGTGGTGATAATAAGAACCATTGCTGCTTGTGGTTTATCAAGGTAAGTGTTGTAGAAAGGAATGGATGGGAGAGGAGGTGGAGTTCTTGACCAGCCATTAAGTTGAGGATGGTAGTAGAGGATCAAGGGATGGAAGGAGGTGGCATAATAGTGTGGTGATAATAAGAACCATTGCTGCTTGTGGTTTATCAAGGTAAGTGTTGTAGAAAGCTATGGATGGGAGAGGAGGTAGAGTTCTTGACCAGTCATTAAGTTGAGGATGGTAGTAGAGGATCAAGGGATGGAAGGAGGTGTCATAATAGTGTGGTGATAATAAGAACCATTGCTGCCTGTGGTTTATCAAGGTAAGTGTTGTAGAAAGGAGTGGATGGGAGAGGAGGTAGAGTTCTTGACCAGCCATTAAGTTGAGGATGGTAGTAGAGGATCAAGGGATGGAAGGAGGTGTCATAATAGTGTGGTGATAATAAGAACCATTGCTGCTTGTGGTTTATCAAGGTAAGTGTTGTAGGAAGGAGTGGATGGGAGAGGAGGTAGAGTTCTTGACCAGTCATTAAGTTGAGGATGGTAGTAGAGGATCAAGGGATGGAAGGAGGTGTCATAATAGTGTGGTGATAATAAGAACCATTGCTGCCTGTAGTTTATCAAGGTAAGTGTTGTAGGAAGGAGTGGATGGAGAGGAGGTAGAGTTCTTGACCAGCCATTAAGCTGAGGATGGTAGTAGAGGATCAAGGGATGGAAGGAGCTGTCATAATAGTGTGGTGATAATAAGAACCATTGCTGCTTGTGGTTTATCAAGGTAAGTGTTGTAGAAAGGAATGGATGGGAGAGGAGGTAGAGTTCTTGACCAGCCATTAAGTTGAGGATGGTAGTAGAGGATCAAGGGATGGAAGGAGGTGGCATAATAGTTTGGTGATAATAAGAACCATTGCTGCCTGTGGTTTATCAAGGTAAGTGTTGTAGAAAGGAGTGGATGGGAGAGGAGGTAGAGTTCTTGACCAGCCATTAAGTTGAGGATGGTAGTAGAGGATCAAGGGATGGAAGGAGGTGTCATAATAGTGTGGTGATAATAAGAACCATTGCTGCTTGTGGTTTATCAAGGTAAGTGTTGTAGGAAGGAGTCGATGGGAGAGGAGGTAGAGTTCTTGACCAGCCATTAGGTTGAGGATGGTAGTAGAGGATCAAGGGATGGAAGGAGGTGTCATAATAGTGTGGTGATAATAAGAACCATTGCTGCCTGTGGTTTATCAAGGTAAGTGTTGTAGAAAGGAGTGGATGGGAGAGGAGGTAGAGTTCTTGACCAGCCATTATGTTGAGGATGGTAGTAGAGGATCAAGTGATGGAAGGAGGTGTCATAATAGTGTGGTGATAATAAGAACCATTGCTGCTTGTGGTTTATCAAGGTAAGTGTTGTAGAAAGGAGTGGATGGAGAGGAGGTAGAGTTCTTGACCAGCCATTAAGTTGAGGATGGTAGTAGAGGATCAAGGGATGGAAGGAGGTGTCATAATAGTGTGGTGATAATAAGAACCATTGCTGCTTGTGGTTTATCAAGGTAAGTGTTGTAGAAAGGAGTGGATGGAGAGGAGGTAGAGTTCTTGACCAGCCATTAAGTTGAGGATGGTAGTAGAGGATCAAGGGATGGAAGGAGGTGTCATAATAGTGTGGTGATAATAAGAACCATTGCTGCCTGTGGTTTATCAAGGTAAGTGTTGTAGAAAGGAGTGGATGGGAGAGGAGGTAGAGTTCTTGACCAGCCATTAAGTTGAGGGTGGTAGTAGAGGATCAAGGGATGGAAGGAGGTGTCATAATAGTGTGGTGATAATAAGAACCATTGCTGCTTGTGGTTTATCAAGGTAAGTGTTGTAGAAAGGAGTGGATGGAGAGGAGGTAGAGTTCTTGACCAGCCATTAAGTTGAGGATGGTAGTAGAGGAT
Organism: Gonocerus acuteangulatus; assembly: GCA_946811695.1. Classification (NCBI taxonomy): domain Eukaryota; kingdom Metazoa; phylum Arthropoda; class Insecta; order Hemiptera; family Coreidae; genus Gonocerus; species Gonocerus acuteangulatus. Next base: position 91,954,185 of record OX328128.1, on the reverse strand, counting down.
CAAGGGATGGAAGGTGGTGGCATAATAGTGTGGTGATAATAAGAACCATTGCTGCCTGTGGTTTATCAAGGTAAGTGTTGTAGAAAGGAGTGGATGGGAGAGGAGGTAGAGTTCTTGACCAGCCATTAGGTTGAGGATGGTAGTAGAGGATCAAGGGATGGAAGGAGGTGGCATATTAGTGTGGTGATAATAAGAACCATTGCTGCTTGTGGTTTATCAAGGTAAGTGTTGTAGAAAGGAATGGATGGAGAGGAGGTAGAGTTCTTGACCAGCCATTAAGTTGAGGATGGTAGTAGAGGATCAAGGGATGGAAGGAGGTGGCATAATAGTGTGGTGATAATAAGAACCATTGCTGCTTGTGGTTTATCAAGGTAAGTGTTGTAGAAAGGAGTGGATGGGAGAGGAGGTAGAGTTCTTGACCAGCCATTAAGTTGAGGATGGTAGTAGAGGATCAAGGGATGGAAGGAGGTGTCATAATAGTGTGGTGATAATAAGAACCATTGCTGCTTGTGGTTTATCAAGGTAAGTGTTGTAGAAAGGAGTGGATGGGAAAGGAGGTAGAGTTCTTGACCAGCCATTAAGTTGAGGATGGTAGTAGAGGATCAAGGGATGGAAGGAGGTGGCATAATAGTGTGGTGATAATAAGAACCATTGCTCCCTGTGGTTTATCAAGGTAAGTGTTGTAGAAAGGAGTGGATGGGAGAGGAGGTAGAGTTCTTGACCAGCCATTAAGTTGAGGATGGTAGTAGAGGATCAAGGGATGGAAGGAGGTGTCATAATAGTGTGGTGATAATAAGAACCATTGCTGCTTGTGGTTTATCAAGGTAAGTGTTGTAGGAAGGAGTGGATGGGAGAGGAGGTAGAGTTCTTGACCAGCCATTAAGTTGAGGATGGTAGCAGAGGATCAAGGGATGGAAGGAGGTGTCATAATAGTGTGGTGATAATATGAACCATTGCTACCTGTGGTTTATCAAGGTAAGTGTTGTAGGAAGGAGTGGATGGGAGAGGAGGTAGAGTTCTTGACCAGTCATTAAGTTGAGGATGGTAGTAGAGGATCAAGGGATGGAAGGAGGTGTCATAATAGTGTGGTGATAATAAGAACCATTGCTGCCTGTGGTTTATCAAGGTAAGTGTTGTAGGAAGGAGTCGATGGAGAGGAGGTAGAGTTCTTGACCAGCCATTAAGTTGAGGATGGTAGTAGAGGATCAAGGGATGGAAGGAGGTGTCATAATAGTGTGGTGATAATAAGAACCATTGCTGCTTGTGGTTTATCAAGGTAAGTGTTGTAGAAAGGAATGGATGGGAGAGGAGGTGGAGTTCTTGACCAGCCATTAAGTTGAGGATGGTAGTAGAGGATCAAGGGATGGAAGGAGGTGGCATAATAGTGTGGTGATAATAAGAACCATTGCTGCTTGTGGTTTATCAAGGTAAGTGTTGTAGAAAGCTATGGATGGGAGAGGAGGTAGAGTTCTTGACCAGTCATTAAGTTGAGGATGGTAGTAGAGGATCAAGGGATGGAAGGAGGTGTCATAATAGTGTGGTGATAATAAGAACCATTGCTGCCTGTGGTTTATCAAGGTAAGTGTTGTAGAAAGGAGTGGATGGGAGAGGAGGTAGAGTTCTTGACCAGCCATTAAGTTGAGGATGGTAGTAGAGGATCAAGGGATGGAAGGAGGTGTCATAATAGTGTGGTGATAATAAGAACCATTGCTGCTTGTGGTTTATCAAGGTAAGTGTTGTAGGAAGGAGTGGATGGGAGAGGAGGTAGAGTTCTTGACCAGTCATTAAGTTGAGGATGGTAGTAGAGGATCAAGGGATGGAAGGAGGTGTCATAATAGTGTGGTGATAATAAGAACCATTGCTGCTTGTGGTTTATCAAGGTAAGTGTTGTAGAAAGGAGTGGATGGAGAGGAGGTAGAGTTCTTGACCAGCCATTAAGTTGAGGATGGTAGTAGAGGATCAAGGGATGGAAGGAGGTGTCATAATAGTGTGGTGATAATAAGAACCATTGCTGCTTGTGGTTTATCAAGGTAAGTGTTGTAGAAAGGAGTGGATGGAGAGGAGGTAGAGTTCTTGACCAGCCATTAAGTTGAGGATGGTAGTAGAGGATCAAGGGATGGAAGGAGGTGTCATAATAGTGTGGTGATAATAAGAACCATTGCTGCCTGTGGTTTATCAAGGTAAGTGTTGTAGAAAGGAGTGGATGGGAGAGGAGGTAGAGTTCTTGACCAGCCATTAAGTTGAGGGTGGTAGTAGAGGATCAAGGGATGGAAGGAGGTGTCATAATAGTGTGGTGATAATAAGAACCATTGCTGCTTGTGGTTTATCAAGGTAAGTGTTGTAGAAAGGAGTGGATGGAGAGGAGGTAGAGTTCTTGACCAGCCATTAAGTTGAGGATGGTAGTAGAGGATCAAGGGATGGAAGGTGGTGGCATAATAGTGTGGTGATAATAAGAACCATTGCTGCCTGTGGTTTATCAAGGTAAGTGTTGTAGAAAGGAGTGGATGGGAGAGGAGGTAGAGTTCTTGACCAGCCATTAGGTTGAGGATGGTAGTAGAGGATCAAGGGATGGAAGGAGGTGGCATATTAGTGTGGTGATAATAAGAACCATTGCTGCTTGTGGTTTATCAAGGTAAGTGTTGTAGAAAGGAATGGATGGAGAGGAGGTAGAGTTCTTGACCAGCCATTAAGTTGAGGATGGTAGTAGAGGATCAAGGGATGGAAGGAGGTGGCATAATAGTGTGGTGATAATAAGAACCATTGCTGCTTGTGGTTTATCAAGGTAAGTGTTGTAGAAAGGAGTGGATGGGAGAGGAGGTAGAGTTCTTGACCAGCCATTAAGTTGAGGATGGTAGTAGAGGATCAAGGGATGGAAGGAGGTGTCATAATAGTGTGGTGATAATAAGAACCATTGCTGCTTGTGGTTTATCAAGGTAAGTGTTGTAGAAAGGAGTGGATGGGAGAGGAGGTAGAGTTCTTGACCAGCCATTAAGTTGAGGATGGTAGTAGAGGATCAAGGGATGGAAGGAGGTGGCATAATAGTGTGGTGATAATAAGAACCATTGCTCCCTGTGGTTTATCAAGGTAAGTGTTGTAGAAAGGAGTGGATGGGAGAGGAGGTAGAGTTCTTGACCAGCCATTAAGTTGAGGATGGTAGTAGAGGATCAAGGGATGGAAGGAGGTGTCATAATAGTGTGGTGATAATAAGAACCATTGCTGCTTGTGGTTTATCAAGGTAAGTGTTGTAGGAAGGAGTGGATGGGAGAGGAGGTAGAGTTCTTGACCAGCCATTAAGTTGAGGATGGTAGCAGAGGATCAAGGGATGGAAGGAGGTGTCATAATAGTGTGGTGATAATATGAACCATTGCTACCTGTGGTTTATCAAGGTAAGTGTTGTAGGAAGGAGTGGATGGGAGAGGAGGTAGAGTTCTTGACCAGTCATTAAGTTGAGGATGGTAGTAGAGGATCAAGGGATGGAAGGAGGTGTCATAATAGTGTGGTGATAATAAGAACCATTGCTGCCTGTGGTTTATCAAGGTAAGTGTTGTAGGAAGGAGTGGATGGAGAGGAGGTAGAGTTCTTGACCAGCCATTAAGTTGAGGATGGTAGTAGAGGATCAAGGGATGGAAGGAGGTGTCATAATAGTGTGGTGATAATAAGAACCATTGCTACTTGTGGTTTATCAAGGTAAGTGTTGTAGAAAGGAATGGATGGGAGAGGAGGTGGAGTTCTTGACCAGCCATTAAGTTGAGGATGGTAGTAGAGGATCAAGGGATGGAAGGAGGTGGCATAATAGTGTGGTGATAATAAGAACCATTGCTGCTTGTGGTTTATCAAGGTAAGTGTTGTAGAAAGCTATGGATGGGAGAGGAGGTAGAGTTCTTGACCAGTCATTAAGTTGAGGATGGTAGTAGAGGATCAAGGGATGGAAGGAGGTGTCATAATAGTGTGGTGATAATAAGAACCATTGCTGCCTGTGGTTTATCAAGGTAAGTGTTGTAGAAAGGAGTGGATGGGAGAGGAGGTAGAGTTCTTGACCAGCCATTAAGTTGAGGATGGTAGTAGAGGATCAAGGGATGGAAGGAGGTGTCATAATAGTGTGGTGATAATAAGAACCATTGCTGCTTGTGGTTTATCAAGGTAAGTGTTGTAGGAAGGAGTGGATGGGAGAGGAGGTAGAGTTCTTGACCAGTCATTAAGTTGAGGATGGTAGTAGAGGATCAAGGGATGGAAGGAGGTGTCATAATAGTGTGGTGATAATAAGAACCATTGCTGCCTGTAGTTTATCAAGGTAAGTGTTGTAGGAAGGAGTGGATGGAGAGGAGGTAGAGTTCTTGACCAGCCATTAAGCTGAGGATGGTAGTAGAGGATCAAGGGATGGAAGGAGCTGTCATAATAGTGTGGTGATAATAAGAACCATTGCTGCTTGTGGTTTATCAAGGTAAGTGTTGTAGAAAGGAATGGATGGGAGAGGAGGTAGAGTTCTTGACCAGCCATTAAGTTGAGGATGGTAGTAGAGGATCAAGGGATGGAAGGAGGTGGCATAATAGTTTGGTGATAATAAGAACCATTGCTGCCTGTGGTTTATCAAGGTAAGTGTTGTAGAAAGGAGTGGATGGGAGAGGAGGTAGAGTTCTTGACCAGCCATTAAGTTGAGGATGGTAGTAGAGGATCAAGGGATGGAAGGAGGTGTCATAATAGTGTGGTGATAATAAGAACCATTGCTGCTTGTGGTTTATCAAGGTAAGTGTTGTAGGAAGGAGTCGATGGGAGAGGAGGTAGAGTTCTTGACCAGCCATTAGGTTGAGGATGGTAGTAGAGGATCAAGGGATGGAAGGAGGTGTCATAATAGTGTGGTGATAATAAGAACCATTGCTGCCTGTGGTTTATCAAGGTAAGTGTTGTAGAAAGGAGTGGATGGGAGAGGAGGTAGAGTTCTTGGCCAGCCATTAAGTTGAGGATGGTAGTAGAGGATCAAGTGATGGAAGGAGGTGTCATAATAGTGAGGTGATAATAAGAACCATTGCTGCGTGTGGTTTATCAAGGTAAGTGTTGTAGAAAGGAGTGGATGGGAGAGGAGGTAGAGTTCTTGACCAGCCATTAGGTTGAGGATGGTAGTAGAGGATCAAGGGATGGAAGGAGGTGTCATAATAGTGTGGTGATAATAAGAACCATTGCTGCCTGTGGTTTATCAAGGTAAGTGTTGTAGAAAGGAGTGGATGGGAGAGGAGGTAGAGTTCTTGGCCAGCCATTAAGTTGAGGATGGTAGTAGAGGATCAAGTGATGGAAGGAGGTGTCATAATAGTGTGGTGATAATAAGAACCATTGCTGCTTGTGGTTTATCAAGGTAAGTGTTGTAGAAAGGAGTGGATGGGAGAGGAGGTAGAGTTCTTGACCAGCCATTAAGTTGAGGATGGTAGTAGAGGATCAAGGGATGGAAGGAGGTGTCATAATAGTGTGGTGATAATAAGAACCATTGCTGCTTGTGGTTTATCAAGGTAAGTGTTGTAGAAAGGAGTGGATGGAGAGGAGGTAGAGTTCTTGACCAGCCATTAAGTTGAGGATGGTAGTAGAGGATCAAGTGATGGAAGGAGGTGTCATAATAGTGTGGTGATAATAAGAACCATTGCTGCTTGTGGTTTATCAAGGTAAGTGTTGTAGAAAGGAGTGGATGGGAGAGGAGCTAGAGTTCTTGACCAGCCATTAAGTTGAGGAAGGTAGTAGAGGATCAAGGGATGGAAGGAGGTGTCATAATAGTGTGGTGATAATAAGAACCATTGCTGCTTGTGGTTTATCAAGGTAAGTGTTGTAGAAAGGAGTGGATGGAGAGGAGGTAGAGTTCTTGACCAGCCATTAGGTTGAGGATCGTAGTAGAGGATCAAGGGATGGAGGGAGGTGTCATAATAGTGCGGTGATAATAAGAACCATTGCTGCTTGTGGTTTATCAAGGTAAGTGTTGTAGAAAGGAATGGATGGAGAGGAGGTAGAGTTCTTGACCAGCCATTAAGTTGAGGATGGTAGTAGAGGATCAAGTGATGGAAGGAGGTGTCATAATAGTGTGGTGATAATAAGAACCATTGCTGCCTGTGGTTTATCAAGGTAAGTGTTGTAGAAACGAGTGGATGGGAGAGGAGGTAGAGTTCTTGACCAGCCATTAAGTTGAGGGTGGTAGTAGAGGATCAAGGGATGGAAGGAGGTGTCATAATAGTGTGGTGATAGTAAGAACCATTGCTGCTTGTGGTTTATCAAGGTAAGTGTTGTAGAAAGGAGTGGATGGAGAGGAGGTAGAGTTCTTGACCAGCCATTAAGTTGAGGATGGTAGTAGAGGATCAAGGGATGGAAGGAGGTGGCATAATAGTGTGGTGATAATAAGAACCATTGCTGCCTGTGGTTTATCAAGGTAAGTGTTGTAGAAAGGAGTGGATGGGAGAGGAGGTAGAGTTCTTGACCAGCCATTAGGTTGAGGATGGTAGTAGAGGATCAAGGGATGGAAGGAGGTGGCATAATAGTGTGGTGATAATAAGAACCATTGCTGCTTGTGGTTTCTCAAGGTAAGTGTTGTAGAAAGGAGTGGATGGGAGAGGAGGTAGAGTTCTTGACCAGCCATTAAGTTGAGGATGGTAGTAGAGGATCAAGGGATGGAAGGAGGTGTCATAATAGTGTGGTGATAATAAGAACCATTGCTGCTTGTGGTTTATCAAGGTAAGTGTTGTAGAAAGGAGTGGATGGGAGAGGAGGTAGAGTTCTTGACCAGCCATTAAGTTGAGGACGGTAGTAGAGGATCAAGGGATGGAAGGAGGGGGCATAATAGTGTGGTGATAATAAGAACCATTGCTGCTTGTGGTTTATCAAGGTAAGTGTTGTAGAAAGGAGTGGATGGAGAGGAGGTAGAGTTCTTGACCAGCCATTAAGTTGAGGGTGGTAGTAGAGGATCAAGTGATGGAAGGAGGTGTCATAATAGTGTGGTGATAATAAGAACCATTGCTGCTTGTGGTTTATCAAGGTAAGTGTTGTAGGAAGGAGTGGATGGGAGAGGAGGTAGAGTTCTTGACCAGTCATTAAGTTGAGGATGGTAGTAGAGGATCAAGGGATGGAAGGAGGTGTCATAATAGTGTGGTGATAATAAGAACCATTGCTGCCTGTGGTTTATCAAGGTAAGTGTTGTAGGAAGGAGTGGACGGAGAGGAGGTAGAGTTCTTGACCAGCCATTAAGTTGAGGATGGTAGTAGAGGATCAAGGGATGGAAGGAGGTGTCATAATAGTGTGGTGATAATAAGAACCATTGCTGCTTGTGGTTTATCAAGGTAAGTGTTGTAGGAAGGAGTGGATGGGAGAGGAGGTAGAGTTCTTGACCAGCCATTAAGTTGAGGATGGTAGTAGAGGATCAAGGGATGGAAGGAGGTGTCATAATAGTGTGGTGATAATAAGAACCATTGCTGCCTGTGGTTTATCAAGGTAAGTGTTGTAGAAAGGAGTGCATGGGAGAGGAGGTAGAGTTCTTGACCAGCCATTAAGTTGAGGATGGTAGTAGAGGATCAAGGGATGGAAGGAGGTGTCATAATAGTGTGGTGATAATAAGAACCATTGCTGCTTGTGGTTTATCAAGGTAAGTGTTGTAGAAAGGAGTTGATGGAGAGGAGGTAGAGTTCTTGACCAGCCATTAAGTTGAGGATGGTAGTAGAGGATCAAGGGATGGAAGGAGGTGTCATAATAGTGTGGTGATAATAAGAACCATTGCTGCTTGTGGTTTATCAAGGTAAGTGTTGTAGAAAGGAGTGGATGGGAGAGGAGGTAGAGTTCTTGACCAGCCATTAAGTTGAGGATGGTAGTAGAGGATCAAGGGATGGAAGGAGGTGTCATAATAGTGTGGTGATAATAAGAACCATTGCTGCCTGTGGTTTATCTTGGTACGAGTAAGTGTTGTAGAAAGGAGTGGATGGGAGAGGAGGTAGAGTTCTTGGCCAGCCATTAAGTTGAGGATGGTAGTAGAGGATCAAGTGATGGAAGGAGGTGTCATAATAGTGTGGTGATAATAAGAACCATTGCTGCTTGTGGTTTATCAAGGTAAGTGTTGTAGAAAGGAGTGGATGGGAGAGGAGGTAGAGTTCTTGACCAGCCATTAAGTTGAGGATGGTAGTAGAGGATTAAGGGATGGAAGGAGGTGTCATAATAGTGTGGTGATAATAAGAACCATTGCTGCTTGTGGTTTATCAAGGTAAGTGTTGTAGAAAGGAGTGGATGGAGAGGAGGTAGAGTTCTTGACCAGCCATTAAGTTGAGGATGGTAGTAGAGGATCAAGTGATGGAAGGAGGTGTCATAATAGTGTGGTGATAATAAGAACCATTGCTGCTTGTGGCAAGGTAAGTGTTGTAGAAAGGAGTGGATGGAGAGGAGGTAGAGTTCTTGACCAGCCATTAAGTTGAGGATGGTAGTAGAGGATCAAGGGATGGAAGGAGGTGTCATAATAGTGTGGTGATAATAAGAACCATTGCTGCTTGTGGTTTATCAAGGTAAGTGTTGTAGAAAGGAGTGGATGGAGAGGAGGTAGAGTTCTTGACCAGCCATTAAGTTGAGGATGGTAGTAGAGGATCAAGTGATGAAAGGAGGTGTCATAATAGTGTGGTGATAATAAGAACCATTGCTGCTTGTGGCAAGGTAAGTGTTGTAGAAAGGAGTGGATGGAGAGGAGGTAGAGTTCTTGACCAGCCATTAAGTTGAGGATGGTAGTAGAGGATCAAGGGATGGAAGGAGGTGTCATAATAGTGTGGTGATAATAAGAACCATTGCTGCCTGTGGTTTATCAAGGTAAGTGTTGTAGAAAGGAGTGGATGGGAGAGGAGGTAGAGTTCTTGACCAGCCATTAAGTTGAGGGTGGTAGTAGAGGATCAAGGGATGGAAGGAGGTGTCATAATAGTGTGGTGATAATAAGAACCATTGCTGCCTGTGGTTTATCAAGGTAAGTGTTGTAGAAAGGAGTGGATGGGAGAGGAGGTAGAGTTCTTGACCAGCCATTAAGTTGAGGATGGTAGTAGAGGATCAAGGGATGGAAGGAGGTGGCATAATAGTGTGGTGATAATAAGAACCATTGCTGCTTGTGGTTTATCAAGGTAAGTGTTGTAGAAAGGAATGGATGGAGAGGAGGTAGAGTTCTTGACCAGCCATTAAGTTGAGGATGGTAGTAGAGGATCAAGGGATGGAAGGAGGTGTCATAATAGTGTGGTGATAATAAGAACCATTGCTGCCTGTGGTTTATCAAGGTAAGTGTTGTAGAAAGGAGTGGATGGGAGAGGAGGTAGAGTTCTTGACCAGCCATTAAGTTGAGGATGGTAGTAGAGGATCAAGGGATGGAAGGAGGTGTCATAATAGTGTGGTGATAATAAGAACCATTGCTGCTTGTGGTTTATCAAGGTAAGTGTTGTAGAAAGGAGTGGATGGGAGAGGAGGTAGAGTTCTTGACCAGCCATTAAGTTGAAGATGGTAGTAGAGGATCAAGGGATGGAATGAGGTGTCATAATAGTGTGGTGATAATAAGAACCATTGCTGCTTGTGGTTTATCAAGGTAAGTGTTGTAGAAAGGAGTGCATGGGAGAGGAGGTAGAGTTCTTGACCAGCCATTAAGTTGAGGATGGTAGTAGAGGATCAAGGGATGGAAGGAGGTGGCATAATAGTGTGGTGATAATAAGAACCATTGCTGCTTGTGGTTTATCAAGGTAAGTGTTGTAGAAAGGAGTGGATGGGAGAGGAGGTAGAGTTCTTGACCAGTCATTAAGTTGAGGATGGTAGTAGAGGATCAAGGGATGGAAGGAGGTGTCATAATAGTGTGGTGATAATAAGAACCATTGCTGCTTGTGGTTTATCAAGGTAAGTGTTGTAGAAAGGAGTGGATGGGAGAGGAGGTAGAGTTCTTGACCAGCCATTAAGTTGAAGATGGTAGTAGAGGATCAAGGGATGGAAGGAGGTGGCATAATAGTGTGGTGATAATAAGAACCATTGCTACCTGTGGTTTATCAAGGTAAGTGTTGTAGAAAGGAGTGGATGGAGAGGAGGTAGAGTTCTTGACCAGCCATTAAGTTGAGGATGGTAGTAGAGGATCAAGGGATGGAAGGAGGTGGCATAATAGTGTGGTGATAATAAGAACCATTGCTGCCTGTGGTTTATCAAGGTAAGTGTTGTAGAAAGGAGTGGATGGGAGAGGAGGTAGAGTTCTTGACCAGTCATTAAGTTGAGGATGGTAGTAGAGGATCAAGGGATGGAAGGAGGTGGCATAATAGTGTGGTGATAATAAGAACCATTGCTGCTTGTGGTTTATCAAGGTAAGTGTTGTAGAAAGGAGTGGATGGAGAGGAGGTAGAGTTCTTGACCAGCCATTAGGTTGAGGATGGTAGTAGAGGATCAAGGGATGGAGGGAGGTGTCATAATAGTGTGGTGATAATAAGAACCATTGCTGCTTGTGGTTTATCAAGGTAAGTGTTGTAGAAAGGAATGGATGGAGAGGAGGTAGAGTTCTTGACCAGCCATTAAGTTGAGGATGGTAGTAGAGGATCAAGTGATGGAAGGAGGTGTCATAATAGTGTGGTGATAATAAGAACCATTGCTGCCTGTGGTTTATCAAGGTAAGTGTTGTAGAAACGAGTGGATGGGAGAGGAGGTAGAGTTCTTGACCAGCCATTAAGTTGAGGGTGGTAGTAGAGGATCAAGGGATGGAAGGAGGTGTCATAATAGTGTGGTGATAATAAGAACCATTGCTGCTTGTGGTTTATCAAGGTAAGTGTTGTAGAAAGGAGTGGATGGAGAGGAGGTAGAGTTCTTGACCAGCCATTAAGTTGAGGATGGTAGTAGAGGATCAAGGGATGGAAGGAGGTGGCATAATAGTGTGGTGATAATAAGAACCATTGCTGCCTGTGGTTTATTAAGGTAAGTGTTGTAGAAAGGAGTGGATGGGAGAGGAGGTAGAGTTCTTGACCAGCCATTAGGTTGAGGATGGTAGTAGAGGATCAAGGGATGGAAGGAGGTGGCATATTAGTGTGGTGATAATAAGAACCATTGCTGCTTGTGGTTTATCAAGGTAAGTGTTGTAGAAAGGAATGGATGGAGAGGAGGTAGAGTTCTTGACCAGCCATTAAGTTGAGGATGGTAGTAGAGGATCAAGGGATGGAAGGAGGTGGCATAATAGTGTGGTGATAATAAGAACCATTGCTGCTTGTGGTTTCTCAAGGTAAGTGTTGTAGAAAGGAGTGGATGGGAGAGGAGGTAGAGTTCTTGACCAGCCATTAACTTGAGGATGGTAGTAGAGGATCAAGGGATGGAAGGAGGTGTCATAATAGTGTGGTGATAATAAGAACCATTGCTGCTTGTGGTTTATCAAGGTAAGTGTTGTAGAAAGGAGTGGATGGGAGAGGAGGTAGAGTTCTTGACCAGCCATTAAGTTGAGGACGGTAGTAGAGGATCAAGGGATGGAAGGAGGGGGCATAATAGTGTGGTGATAATAAGAACCATTGCTGCTTGTGGTTTATCAAGGTAAGTGTTGTAGAAAGGAGTGGATGGAGAGGAGGTAGAGTTCTTGACCAGCCATTAAGTTGAGGGTGGTAGTAGAGGATCAAGTGATGGAAGGAGGTGTCATAATAGTGTGGTGATAATAAGAACCATTGCTGCTTGTGGTTTATCAAGGTAAGTGTTGTAGGAAGGAGTGGATGGGAGAGGAGGTAGAGTTCTTGACCAGTCATTAGGTTGAGGATGGTAGTAGAGGATCAAGGGATGGAAGGAGGTGTCATAATAGTGTGGTGATAATAAGAACCATTGCTGCCTGTGGTTTATCAAGGTAAGTGTTGTAGGAAGGAGTGGATGGAGAGGAGGTAGAGTTCTTGACCAGCCATTAAGTTGAGGATGGTAGTAGAGGATCAAGGGATGGAAGGAGGTGTCATAATAGTGTGGTGATAATAAGAACCATTGCTGCTTGTGGTTTATCAAGGTAAGTGTTGTAGGAAGGAGTGGATGGGAGAGGAGGTAGAGTTCTTGACCAGCCATTAAGTTGAGGATGGTAGTAGAGGATCAAGGGATGGAAGGAGGTGTCATAATAGTGTGGTGATAATAAGAACCATTGCTGCCTGTGGTTTATCAAGGTAAGTGTTGTAGGAAGGAGTGGATGGAGATGAGGTAAAGTTCTTGACCAGCCATTAAGTTGAGGATGGTAGTAGAGGATCAAGGGATGGAAGGAGGTGTCATAATAGTGTGGTGATAATAAGAACCATTGCTGCTTGTGGTTTATCAAGGTAAGTGTTGTAGAAAGGAGTTGATGGAGAGGAGGTAGAGTTCTTGACCAGCCATTAAGTTGAGGATGGTAGTAGAGGATCAAGGGATGGAAGGTGGTGTCATAATAGTGTGGTGATAATAAGAACCATTGCTGCTTGTGGTTTATCAAGGTAAGTGTTGTAGAAAGGAGTGGATGGGAGAGGAGGTAGAGTTCTTGACCAGTCATTAAGTTGAGGATGGTAGTAGAGGATCAAGGGATTGAAGGAGGTGTAATAATAGTGTGGTGATAATAAGAACCATTGCTGCTTGTGGTTTATCAAGGTAAGTGTTGTAGGAAGGAGTGGATGGGAGAGGAGGTAGAGTTCTTGACCAGCCATTAAGTTGAGGATGGTAGTAGAGGATCAAGGGATGGAAGGAGGTGTCATAATAGTGTGGTGATAATAAGAACCATTGCTGCTTGTGGTTTATCAAGGTAAGTGTTGTAGGAAGGAGTGGATGGAGAGGAGGTAGAGTTCTTGACCAGCCATTAAGTTGAGGAATGTAGTAGAGGACCAAGGGATGGAAGGAGGTGTCATAATAGTGTGGTGATAATAAGAACCATTGCTGCCTGTGGTTTATCAAGGTACGAGTAAGTGTTGTAGAAAGGAGTGGATGGGAGAGGAGGTAGAGTTCTTGGCCAGCCATTAAGTTGAGGATGGTAGTAGAGGATCAAGGGATGGAAGGAGGTGTCATAATAGTGTGGTGATAATAAGAACCATTGCTGCTTGTGGTTTATCAAGGTAAGTGTTGTAGAAAGGAGTGGATGGGAGAGGAGGTAGAGTTCTTGACCAGCCATTAAGTTGAGGACGGTAGTAGAGGATCAAGGGATGGAAGGAGGGGGCATAATAGTGTGGTGGTAATAAGAACCATTGCTGCTTGTGGTTTATCAAGGTAAGTGTTGTAGAAAGGAGTGGATGGAGAGGAGGTAGAGTTCTTGACCAGCCATTAAGTTGAGGGTGGTAGTAGAGGATCAAGTGATGGAAGGAGGTGTCATAATAGTGTGGTGATAATAAGAACCATTGCTGCTTGTGGTTTATCAAGGTAAGTGTTGTAGGAAGGAGTGGATGGGAGATGAGGTAAAGTTCTTGACCAGTCATTAAGTTGAGGATGGTAGTAGAGGATCAAGGGATGGAAGGAGGTGTCATAATAGTGTGGTGATAATAAGAACCATTGCTGCTTGTGGTTTATCAAGGTAAGTGTTGTAGAAAGGAGTTGATGGAGAGGAGGTAGAGTTCTTGACCAGCCATTAAGTTGAGGATGGTAGTAGAGGATCAAGGGATGGAAGGAGGTGTCATAATAGTGTGGTGATAATAAGAACCATTGCTGCTTGTGGTTTATCAAGGTAAGTGTTGTAGAAAGGAGTGGATGGGAGAGGAGGTAGAGTTCTTGACCAGCCATTAAGTTGAGGATGGTAGTAGAGGATCAAGGGATGGAAGGAGGTGTCATAATAGTGTGGTGATAATAAGAACCATTGCTGCCTGTGGTTTATCAAGGTACGAGTAAGTGTTGTAGAAAGGAGTGGATGGGAGAGGAGGTAGAGTTCTTGGCCAGCCATTAAGTTGAGGATGGTAGTAGAGGATCAAGTGATGGAAGGAGGTGTCATAATAGTGTGGTGATAATAAGAACCATTGCTGCTTGTGGTTTATCAAGGTAAGTGTTGTAGAAAGGAGTGGATGGGAGAGGAGGTAGAGTTCTTGACCAGCCATTAAGTTGAGGATGGTAGTAGAGGATTAAGGGATGGAAGGAGGTGTCATAATAGTGTGGTGATAATAAGAACCATTGCTGCTTGTGGTTTATCAAGGTAAGTGTTGTAGAAAGGAGTGGATGGAGAGGAGGTAGAGTTCTTGACCAGCCATTAAGTTGAGGATGGTAGTAGAGGATCAAGTGATGGAAGGAGGTGTCATAATAGTGTGGTGATAATAAGAACCATTGCTGCTTGTGGCAAGGTAAGTGTTGTAGAAAGGAGTGGATGGAGAGGAGGTAGAGTTCTTGACCAGCCATTAAGTTGAGGATGGTAGTAGAGGATCAAGGGATGGAAGGAGGTGTCATAATAGTGTGGTGATAATAAGAACCATTGCTGCTTGTGGTTTATCAAGGTAAGTGTTGTAGAAAGGAGTGGATGGAGAGGAGGTAGAGTTCTTGACCAGCCATTAAGTTGAGGATGGTAGTAGAGGATCAAGTGATGGAAGGAGGTGTCATAATAGTGTGGTGATAATAAGAACCATTGCTGCTTGTGGCAAGGTAAGTGTTGTAGAAAGGAGTGATGGAGAGGAGGTAGAGTTCTTGACCAGCCATTAAGTTGAGGATGGTAGTAGAGGATCAAGGGATGGAAGGAGGTGTCATAATAGTGTGGTGATAATAAGAACCATTGCTGCTTGTGGTTTATCAAGGTAAGTGTTGTAGAAAGGAGTGGATGGGAGAGGAGGTAGAGTTCTTGACCAGCCATTAAGTTGAAGATGGTAGTAGAGGATCTAGGGATGGAATGAGGTGTCATAATAGTGTGGTGATAATAAGAACCATTGCTGCTTGTGGTTTATCAAGGTAAGTGTTGTAGAAAGGAGTGCATGGGAGAGGAGGTAGAGTTCTTGACCAGCCATTAAGTTGAGGATGGTAGTAGAGGATCAAGGGATGGAAGGAGGTGGCATAATAGTGTGGTGATAATAAGAACCATTGCTGCTTGTGGTTTATCAAGGTAAGTGTTGTAGAAAGGAGTGGATGGGAGAGGAGGTAGAGTTCTTGACCAGTCATTAAGTTGAGGATGGTAGTAGAGGATCAAGGGATGGAAGGAGGTGTCATAATAGTGTGGTGATAATAAGAACCATTGCTGCCTGTGGTTTATCAAGGTAAGTGTTGTAGGAAGGAGTGGATGGAGAGGAGGTAGAGTTCTTGACCAGCCATTAAGTTGAGGATGGTAGTAGAGGATCAAGGGATGGAAGGAGGTGTCATAATAGTGTGGTGATAATAAGAACCATTGCTGCTTGTGGTTTATCAAGGTAAGTGTTGTAGGAAGGAGTGGATGGGAGAGGAGGTAGAGTTCTTGACCAGCCATTAAGTTGAGGATGGTAGTAGAGGATCAAGGGATGGAAGGAGGTGTCATAATAGTGTGGTGATAATAAGAACCATTGCTGCCTGTGGTTTATCAAGGTAAGTGTTGTAGGAAGGAGTGGATGGAGATGAGGTAAAGTTCTTGACCAGCCATTAAGTTGAGGATGGTAGTAGAGGATCAAGGGATGGAAGGAGGTGTCATAATAGTGTGGTGATAATAAGAACCATTGCTGCTTGTGGTTTATCAAGGTAAGTGTTGTAGAAAGGAGTTGATGGAGAGGAGGTAGAGTTCTTGACCAGCCATTAAGTTGAGGATGGTAGTAGAGGATCAAGGGATGGAAGGAGGTGTCATAATAGTGTGGTGATAATAAGAACCATTGCTGCTTGTGGTTTATCAAGGTAAGTGTTGTAGAAAGGAGTGGATGGGAGAGGAGGTAGAGTTCTTGACCAGTCATTAAGTTGAGGATGGTAGTAGAGGATCAAGGGATTGAAGGAGGTGTAATAATAGTGTGGTGATAATAAGAACCATTGCTGCTTGTGGTTTATCAAGGTAAGTGTTGTAGGAAGGAGTGGATGGGAGAGGAGGTAGAGTTCTTGACCAGCCATTAAGTTGAGGATGGTAGTAGAGGATCAAGGGATGGAAGGAGGTGTCATAATAGTGTGGTGATAATAAGAACCATTGCTGCTTGTGGTTTATCAAGGTAAGTGTTGTAGGAAGGAGTGGATGGAGAGGAGGTAGAGTTCTTGACCAGCCATTAAGTTGAGGAATGTAGTAGAGGACCAAGGGATGGAAGGAGGTGTCATAATAGTGTGGTGATAATAAGAACCATTGCTGCCTGTGGTTTATCAAGGTACGAGTAAGTGTTGTAGAAAGGAGTGGATGGGAGAGGAGGTAGAGTTCTTGGCCAGCCATTAAGTTGAGGATGGTAGTAGAGGATCAAGGGATGGAAGGAGGTGTCATAATAGTGTGGTGATAATAAGAACCATTGCTGCTTGTGGTTTATCAAGGTAAGTGTTGTAGAAAGGAGTGGATGGGAGAGGAGGTAGAGTTCTTGACCAGCCATTAAGTTGAGGACGGTAGTAGAGGATCAAGGGATGGAAGGAGGGGGCATAATAGTGTGGTGGTAATAAGAACCATTGCTGCTTGTGGTTTATCAAGGTAAGTGTTGTAGAAAGGAGTGGATGGAGAGGAGGTAGAGTTCTTGACCAGCCATTAAGTTGAGGGTGGTAGTAGAGGATCAAGTGATGGAAGGAGGTGTCATAATAGTGTGGTGATAATAAGAACCATTGCTGCTTGTGGTTTATCAAGGTAAGTGTTGTAGGAAGGAGTGGATGGGAGATGAGGTAAAGTTCTTGACCAGTCATTAAGTTGAGGATGGTAGTAGAGGATCAAGGGATGGAAGGAGGTGTCATAATAGTGTGGTGATAATAAGAACCATTGCTGCTTGTGGTTTATCAAGGTAAGTGTTGTAGAAAGGAGTTGATGGAGAGGAGGTAGAGTTCTTGACCAGCCATTAAGTTGAGTATGGTAGTAGAGGATCAAGGGATGGAAGGAGGTGTCATAATAGTGTGGTGATAATAAGAACCATTGCTGCTTGTGGTTTATCAAGGTAAGTGTTGTAGAAAGGAGTGGATGGGAGAGGAGGTAGAGTTCTTGACCAGTCATTAAGTTGAGGATGGTAGTAGAGGATCAAGGGATTGAAGGAGGTGTAATAATAGTGTGGTGATAATAAGAACCATTGCTGCTTGTGGTTTATCAAGGTAAGTGTTGTAGGAAGGAGTGGATGGGAGAGGAGGTAGAGTTCTTGACCAGCCATTAAGTTGAGGATGGTAGTAGAGGATCAAGG
Source organism: Gonocerus acuteangulatus (assembly GCA_946811695.1). Lineage (NCBI taxonomy): Eukaryota > Metazoa > Arthropoda > Insecta > Hemiptera > Coreidae > Gonocerus > Gonocerus acuteangulatus. The sequence continues at coordinate 91,937,005 of OX328128.1, read as the reverse complement.
GATGGAAGGAGGTGTCATAATAGTGTGGTGATAATAAGAACCATTGCTGCTTGTGGTTTATCAAGGTAAGTGTTGTAGGAAGGAGTGGATGGAGAGGAGGTAGAGTTCTTGACCAGCCATTAAGTTGAGGAATGTAGTAGAGGACCAAGGGATGGAAGGAGGTGTCATAATAGTGTGGTGATAATAAGAACCATTGCTGCCTGTGGTTTATCAAGGTACGAGTAAGTGTTGTAGAAAGGAGTGGATGGGAGAGGAGGTAGAGTTCTTGGCCAGCCATTAAGTTGAGGATGGTAGTAGAGGATCAAGGGATGGAAGGAGGTGTCATAATAGTGTGGTGATAATAAGAACCATTGCTGCTTGTGGTTTATCAAGGTAAGTGTTGTAGAAAGGAGTGGATGGGAGAGGAGGTAGAGTTCTTGACCAGCCATTAAGTTGAGGACGGTAGTAGAGGATCAAGGGATGGAAGGAGGGGGCATAATAGTGTGGTGGTAATAAGAACCATTGCTGCTTGTGGTTTATCAAGGTAAGTGTTGTAGAAAGGAGTGGATGGAGAGGAGGTAGAGTTCTTGACCAGCCATTAAGTTGAGGGTGGTAGTAGAGGATCAAGTGATGGAAGGAGGTGTCATAATAGTGTGGTGATAATAAGAACCATTGCTGCTTGTGGTTTATCAAGGTAAGTGTTGTAGGAAGGAGTGGATGGGAGATGAGGTAAAGTTCTTGACCAGTCATTAAGTTGAGGATGGTAGTAGAGGATCAAGGGATGGAAGGAGGTGTCATAATAGTGTGGTGATAATAAGAACCATTGCTGCTTGTGGTTTATCAAGGTAAGTGTTGTAGAAAGGAGTTGATGGAGAGGAGGTAGAGTTCTTGACCAGCCATTAAGTTGAGGATGGTAGTAGAGGATCAAGGGATGGAAGGAGGTGTCATAATAGTGTGGTGATAATAAGAACCATTGCTGCTTGTGGTTTATCAAGGTAAGTGTTGTAGAAAGGAGTGGATGGGAGAGGAGGTAGAGTTCTTGACCAGCCATTAAGTTGAGGATGGTAGTAGAGGATCAAGGGATGGAAGGAGGTGTCATAATAGTGTGGTGATAATAAGAACCATTGCTGCCTGTGGTTTATCAAGGTACGAGTAAGTGTTGTAGAAAGGAGTGGATGGGAGAGGAGGTAGAGTTCTTGGCCAGCCATTAAGTTGAGGATGGTAGTAGAGGATCAAGTGATGGAAGGAGGTGTCATAATAGTGTGGTGATAATAAGAACCATTGCTGCTTGTGGTTTATCAAGGTAAGTGTTGTAGAAAGGAGTGGATGGGAGAGGAGGTAGAGTTCTTGACCAGCCATTAAGTTGAGGATGGTAGTAGAGGATTAAGGGATGGAAGGAGGTGTCATAATAGTGTGGTGATAATAAGAACCATTGCTGCTTGTGGTTTATCAAGGTAAGTGTTGTAGAAAGGAGTGGATGGAGAGGAGGTAGAGTTCTTGACCAGCCATTAAGTTGAGGATGGTAGTAGAGGATCAAGTGATGGAAGGAGGTGTCATAATAGTGTGGTGATAATAAGAACCATTGCTGCTTGTGGCAAGGTAAGTGTTGTAGAAAGGAGTGGATGGAGAGGAGGTAGAGTTCTTGACCAGCCATTAAGTTGAGGATGGTAGTAGAGGATCAAGGGATGGAAGGAGGTGTCATAATAGTGTGGTGATAATAAGAACCATTGCTGCTTGTGGTTTATCAAGGTAAGTGTTGTAGAAAGGAGTGGATGGAGAGGAGGTAGAGTTCTTGACCAGCCATTAAGTTGAGGATGGTAGTAGAGGATCAAGTGATGGAAGGAGGTGTCATAATAGTGTGGTGATAATAAGAACCATTGCTGCTTGTGGCAAGGTAAGTGTTGTAGAAAGGAGTGGATGGAGAGGAGGTAGAGTTCTTGACCAGCCATTAAGTTGAGGATGGTAGTAGAGGATCAAGGGATGGAAGGAGGTGTCATAATAGTGTGGTGATAATAAGAACCATTGCTGCCTGTGGTTTATCAAGGTAAGTGTTGTAGAAAGGAGTGGATGGGAGAGGAGGTAGAGTTCTTGACCAGCCATTAAGTTGAGGGTGGTAGTAGAGGATCAAGGGATGGAAGGAGGTGTCATAATAGTGTGGTGATAATAAGAACCATTGCTGCTTGTGGTTTATCAAGGTAAGTGTTGTAGAAAGGGGTGGATGGAGAGGAGGTAGAGTTCTTGACCAGCCATTAAGTTGAGGATGGTAGTAGAGGATCAAGGGATGGAAGGAGGTGTCATAATAGTGTGGTGATAATAAGAACCATTGCTGCCTGTGGTTTATCAAGGTAAGTGTTGTAGAAAGGAGTGGATGGGAGAGGAGGTAGAGTTCTTGACCAGCCATTAAGTTGAGGATGGTAGTAGAGGATCAAGGGATGGAAGGAGGTGGCATAATAGTGTGGTGATAATAAGAACCATTGCTGCTTGTGGTTTATCAAGGTAAGTGTTGTAGAAAGGAATGGATGAAGAGGAGGTAGAGTTCTTGACCAGCCATTAAGTTGAGGATGGTAGTAGAGGATCAAGGGATGGAAGGAGGTGTCATAATAGTGTGGTGATAATAAGAACCATTGCTGCCTGTGGTTTATCAAGGTAAGTGTTGTAGAAAGGAGTGGATGGGAGAGGAGGTAGAGTTCTTGACCAGCCATTAAGTTGAGGATGGTAGTAGAGGATCAAGGGATGGAAGGAGGTGTCATAATAGTGTGGTGATAATAAGAACCATTGCTGCTTGTGGTTTATCAAGGTAAGTGTTGTAGAAAGGAGTGGATGGGAGAGGAGGTAGAGTTCTTGACCAGCCATTAAGTTGAAGATGGTAGTAGAGGATCAAGGGATGGAATGAGGTGTCATAATAGTGTGGTGATAATAAGAACCATTGCTGCTTGTGGTTTATCAAGGTAAGTGTTGTAGAAAGGAGTGCATGGGAGAGGAGGTAGAGTTCTTGACCAGCCATTAAGTTGAGGATGGTAGTAGAGGATCAAGGGATGGAAGGAGGTGGCATAATAGTGTGGTGATAATAAGAACCATTGCTGCTTGTGGTTTATCAAGGTAAGTGTTGTAGAAAGGAGAGGATGGGAGAGGAGGTAGAGTTCTTGACCAGTCATTAAGTTGAGGATGGTAGTAGAGGATCAAGGGATGGAAGGAGGTGTCATAATAGTGTGGTGATAATAAGAACCATTGCTGCTTGTGGTTTATCAAGGTAAGTGTTGTAGAAAGGAGTGGATGGGAGAGGAGGTAGAGTTCTTGACCAGCCATTAAGTTGAAGATGGTAGTAGAGGATCAAGGGATGGAAGGAGGTGGCATAATAGTGTGGTGATAATAAGAACCATTGCTACCTGTGGTTTATCAAGGTAAGTGTTGTAGAAAGGAGTGGATGGAGAGGAGGTAGAGTTCTTGACCAGCCATTAAGTTGAGGATGGTAGTAGAGGATCAAGGGATGGAAGGAGGTGGCATAATAGTGTGGTGATAATAAGAACCATTGCTGCCTGTGGTTTATCAAGGTAAGTGTTGTAGAAAGGAGTGGATGGGAGAGGAGGTAGAGTTCTTGACCAGTCATTAAGTTGAGGATGGTAGTAGAGGATCAAGGGATGGAAGGAGGTGGCATAATAGTGTGGTGATAATAAGAACCATTGCTGCTTGTGGTTTATCAAGGTAAGTGTTGTAGAAAGGAGTGGATGGAGAGGAGGTAGAGTTCTTGACCAGCCATTAGGTTGAGGATGGTAGTAGAGGATCAAGGGATGGAGGGAGGTGTCATAATAGTGTGGTGATAATAAGAACCATTGCTGCTTGTGGTTTATCAAGGTAAGTGTTGTAGAAAGGAATGGATGGAGAGGAGGTAGAGTTCTTGACCAGCCATTAAGTTGAGGATGGTAGTAGAGGATCAAGTGATGGAAGGAGGTGTCATAATAGTGTGGTGATAATAAGAACCATTGCTGCCTGTGGTTTATCAAGGTAAGTGTTGTAGAAACGAGTGGATGGGAGAGGAGGTAGAGTTCTTGACCAGCCATTAAGTTGAGGGTGGTAGTAGAGGATCAAGGGATGGAAGGAGGTGTCATAATAGTGTGGTGATAATAAGAACCATTGCTGCTTGTGGTTTATCAAGGTAAGTGTTGTAGAAAGGAGTGGATGGAGAGGAGGTAGAGTTCTTGACCAGCCATTAAGTTGAGGATGGTAGTAGAGGATCAAGGGATGGAAGGAGCTGGCATAATAGTGTGGTGATAATAAGAACCATTGCTGCCTGTGGTTTATTAAGGTAAGTGTTGTAGAAAGGAGTGGATGGGAGAGGAGGTAGAGTTCTTGACCAGCCATTAGGTTGAGGATGGTAGTAGAGGATCAAGGGATGGAAGGAGGTGGCATATTAGTGTGGTGATAATAAGAACCATTGCTGCTTGTGGTTTATCAAGGTAAGTGTTGTAGAAAGGAATGGATGGAGAGGAGGTAGAGTTCTTGACCAGCCATTAAGTTGAGGATGGTAGTAGAGGATCAAGGGATGGAAGGAGGTGGCATAATAGTGTGGTGATAATAAGAACCATTGCTGCTGGTGGTTTCTCAAGGTAAGTGTTGTAGAAAGGAGTGGATGGGAGAGGAGGTAGAGTTCTTGACCAGCCATTAACTTGAGGATGGTAGTAGAGGATCAAGGGATGGAAGGAGGTGTCATAATAGTGTGGTGATAATAAGAACCATTGCTGCTTGTGGTTTATCAAGGTAAGTGTTGTAGAAAGGAGTGGATGGGAGAGGAGGTAGAGTTCTTGACCAGCCATTAAGTTGAGGACGGTAGTAGAGGATCAAGGGATGGAAGGAGGGGGCATAATAGTGTGGTGATAATAAGAACCATTGCTGCTTGTGGTTTATCAAGGTAAGTGTTGTAGAAAGGAGTGGATGGAGAGGAGGTAGAGTTCTTGACCAGCCATTAAGTTGAGGGTGGTAGTAGAGGATCAAGTGATGGAAGGAGGTGTCATAATAGTGTGGTGATAATAAGAACCATTGCTGCTTGTGGTTTATCAAGGTAAGTGTTGTAGGAAGGAGTGGATGGGAGAGGAGGTAGAGTTCTTGACCAGTCATTAAGTTGAGGATGGTAGTAGAGGATCAAGGGATGGAAGGAGGTGTCATAATAGTGTGGTGATAATAAGAACCATTGCTGCCTGTGGTTTATCAAGGTAAGTGTTGTAGGAAGGAGTGGATGGAGAGGAGGTAGAGTTCTTGACCAGCCATTAAGTTGAGGATGGTAGTAGAGGATCAAGGGATGGAAGGAGGTGTCATAATAGTGTGGTGATAATAAGAACCATTGCTGCTTGTGGTTTATCAAGGTAAGTGTTGTAGGAAGGAGTGGATGGGAGAGGAGGTAGAGTTCTTGACCAGTCATTAAGTTGAGGATGGTAGTAGAGGATCAAGGGATGGAAGGAGGTGGCATAATAGTGTGGTGATAATAAGAACCATTGCTGCTTGTGGTTTATCAAGGTAAGTGTTGTAGAAAGGAGTGGATGGAGAGGAGGTAGAGTTCTTGACCAGCCATTAGGTTGAGGATGGTAGTAGAGGATCAAGGGATGGAGGGAGGTGTCATAATAGTGTGGTGATAATAAGAACCATTGCTGCTTGTGGTTTATCAAGGTAAGTGTTGTAGAAAGGAATGGATGGAGAGGAGGTAGAGTTCTTGACCAGCCATTAAGTTGAGGATGGTAGTAGAGGATCAAGTGATGGAAGGAGGTGTCATAATAGTGTGGTGATAATAAGAACCATTGCTGCCTGTGGTTTATCAAGGTAAGTGTTGTAGAAACGAGTGGATGGGAGAGGAGGTAGAGTTCTTGACCAGCCATTAAGTTGAGGGTGGTAGTAGAGGATCAAGGGATGGAAGGAGGTGTCATAATAGTGTGGTGATAATAAGAACCATTGCTGCTTGTGGTTTATCAAGGTAAGTGTTGTAGAAAGGAGTGGATGGAGAGGAGGTAGAGTTCTTGACCAGCCATTAAGTTGAGGATGGTAGTAGAGGATCAAGGGATGGAAGGAGGTGGCATAATAGTGTGGTGATAATAAGAACCATTGCTGCCTGTGGTTTATTAAGGTAAGTGTTGTAGAAAGGAGTGGATGGGAGAGGAGGTAGAGTTCTTGACCAGCCATTAGGTTGAGGATGGTAGTAGAGGATCAAGGGATGGAAGGAGGTGGCATATTAGTGTGGTGATAATAAGAACCATTGCTGCTTGTGGTTTATCAAGGTAAGTGTTGTAGAAAGGAATGGATGGAGAGGAGGTAGAGTTCTTGACCAGCCATTAAGTTGAGGATGGTAGTAGAGGATCAAGGGATGGAAGGAGGTGGCATAATAGTGTGGTGATAATAAGAACCATTGCTGCTGGTGGTTTCTCAAGGTAAGTGTTGTAGAAAGGAGTGGATGGGAGAGGAGGTAGAGTTCTTGACCAGCCATTAACTTGAGGATGGTAGTAGAGGATCAAGGGATGGAAGGAGGTGTCATAATAGTGTGGTGATAATAAGAACCATTGCTGCTTGTGGTTTATCAAGGTAAGTGTTGTAGAAAGGAGTGGATGGGAGAGGAGGTAGAGTTCTTGACCAGCCATTAAGTTGAGGACGGTAGTAGAGGATCAAGGGATGGAAGGAGGGGGCATAATAGTGTGGTGATAATAAGAACCATTGCTGCTTGTGGTTTATCAAGGTAAGTGTTGTAGAAAGGAGTGGATGGAGAGGAGGTAGAGTTCTTGACCAGCCATTAAGTTGAGGGTGGTAGTAGAGGATCAAGTGATGGAAGGAGGTGTCATAATAGTGTGGTGATAATAAGAACCATTGCTGCTTGTGGTTTATCAAGGTAAGTGTTGTAGGAAGGAGTGGATGGGAGAGGAGGTAGAGTTCTTGACCAGTCATTAAGTTGAGGATGGTAGTAGAGGATCAAGGGATGGAAGGAGGTGTCATAATAGTGTGGTGATAATAAGAACCATTGCTGCCTGTGGTTTATCAAGGTAAGTGTTGTAGGAAGGAGTGGATGGAGAGGAGGTAGAGTTCTTGACCAGCCATTAAGTTGAGGATGGTAGTAGAGGATCAAGGGATGGAAGGAGGTGTCATAATAGTGTGGTGATAATAAGAACCATTGCTGCTTGTGGTTTATCAAGGTAAGTGTTGTAGGAAGGAGTGGATGGGAGAGGAGGTAGAGTTCTTGACCAGCCATTAAGTTGAGGATGGTAGTAGAGGATCAAGGGATGGAAGGAGGTGTCATAATAGTGTGGTGATAATAAGAACCATTGCTGCCTGTGGTTTATCAAGGTAAGTGTTGTAGGAAGGAGTGGATGGAGATGAGGTAAAGTTCTTGACCAGCCATTAAGTTGAGGATGGTAGTAGAGGATCAAGGGATGGAAGGAGGTGTCATAATAGTGTGGTGATAATAAGAACCATTGCTGCTTGTGGTTTATCAAGGTAAGTGTTGTAGAAAGGAGTTGATGGAGAGGAGGTAGAGTTCTTGACCAGCCATTAAGTTGAGGATGGTAGTAGAGGATCAAGGGATGGAAGGAGGTGTCATAATAGTGTGGTGATAATAAGAACCATTGCTGCTTGTGGTTTATCAAGGTAAGTGTTGTAGAAAGGAGTGGATGGGAGAGGAGGTAGAGTTCTTGACCAGTCATTAAGTTGAGGATGGTAGTAGAGGATCAAGGGATTGAAGGAGGTGTAATAATAGTGTGGTGATAATAAGAACCATTGCTGCTTGTGGTTTATCAAGGTAAGTGTTGTAGGAAGGAGTGGATGGGAGAGGAGGTAGAGTTCTTGACCAGCCATTAAGTTGAGGATGGTAGTAGAGGATCAAGGGATGGAAGGAGGTGTCATAATAGTGTGGTGATAATAAGAACCATTGCTGCTTGTGGTTTATCAAGGTAAGTGTTGTAGGAAGGAGTGGATGGAGAGGAGGTAGAGTTCTTGACCAGCCATTAAGTTGAGTAATGTAGTAGAGGACCAAGGGATGGAAGGAGGTGTCATAATAGTGTGGTGATAATAAGAACCATTGCTGCCTGTGGTTTATCAAGGTACGAGTAAGTGTTGTAGAAAGGAGTGGATGGGAGAGGAGGTAGAGTTCTTGGCCAGCCATTAAGTTGAGGATGGTAGTAGAGGATCAAGGGATGGAAGGAGGTGTCATAATAGTGTGGTGATAATAAGAACCATTGCTGCTTGTGGTTTATCAAGGTAAGTGTTGTAGAAAGGAGTTGATGGAGAGGAGGTAGAGTTCTCGACCAGCCATTAAGTTGAGGATGGTAGTAGAGGATCAAGGGATGGAAGGAGGTGTCATAATAGTGTGGTGATAATAAGAACCTTTGCTGCTTGTGGTTTATCAAGGTAAGTGTTGTAGAAAGGAGTGGATGGGAGAGGAGGTAGAGTTCTTGACCAGTCATTAAGTTGAGGATGGTAGTAGAGGATCAAGGGATTGAAGGAGGTGTCATAATAGTGTGGTGATAATAAGAACCATTGCTGCTTGTGGCAAGGTAAGTGTTGTAGAAAGGAGTGGATGGAGAGGAGGTAGAGTTCTTGACCAGCCATTAAGTTGAGAATGGTAGTAGAGGATCAAGGGATGGAAGGAGGTGTCATAATAGTGTGGTGATAATAAGAACCATTGCTGCTTGTGGTTTATCAAGGTAAGTGTTGTAGAAAGGAGTGGATGGAGAGGAGGTAGAGTTCTTGACCAGCCATTAAGTTGAGGATGGTAGTAGAGGATCAAGTGATGGAAGGAGGTGTCATAATAGTGTGGTGATAATAAGAACCATTGCTGCTTGTGGCAAGGTAAGTGTTGTAGAAAGGAGTGGATGGAGAGGAGGTAGAGTTCTTGACCAGCCATTAAGTTGAGGATGGTAGTAGAGGATCAAGGGATGGAAGGAGGTGTCATAATAGTGTGGTGATAATAAGAACCATTGCTGCCTGTGGTTTATCAAGGTAAGTGTTGTAGAAAGGAGTGGATGGGAGAGGAGGTAGAGTTCTTGACCAGCCATTAAGTTGAGGATGGTAGTAGAGGATCAAGGGATGGAAGGAGGTGGCATAATAGTGTGGTGATAATAAGAACCATTGCTGCTTGTGGTTTCTCAAGGTAAGTGTTGTAGAAAGGAGTGGATGGGAGAGGAGGTAGAGTTCTTGACCAGCCATTAACTTGAGGATGGTAGTAGAGGATCAAGGGATGGAAGGAGGTGTCATAATAGTGTGGTGATAATAAGAACCATTGCTGCTTGTGGTTTATCAAGGTAAGTGTTGTAGAAAGGAGTGGATGGGAGAGGAGGTAGAGTTCTTGACCAGCCATTAAGTTGAGGACGGTAGTAGAGGATCAAGGGATGGAAGGAGGGGGCATAATAGTGTGGTGATAATAAGAACCATTGCTGCTTGTGGTTTATCAAGGTAAGTGTTGTAGAAAGGAGTGGATGGAGAGGAGGTAGAGTTCTTGACCAGCCATTAAGTTGAGGCTGGTAGTAGAGGATCAAGTGATGGAAGGAGGTGTCATAATAGTGTGGTGATAATAAGAACCATTGCTGCTTGTGGTTTATCAAGGTAAGTGTTGTAGGAAGGAGTGGATGGGAGAGGAGGTAGAGTTCTTGACCAGTCATTAAGTTGAGGATGGTAGTAGAGGATCAAGGGATGGAAGGAGGTGTCATAATAGTGTGGTGATAATAAGAACCATTGCTGCCTGTGGTTTATCAAGGTAAGTGTTGTAGGAAGGAGTGGATGGAGAGGAGGTAGAGTTCTTGACCAGCCATTAAGTTGAGGATGGTAGTAGAGGATCAAGGGATGGAAGGAGGTGTCATAATAGTGTGGTGATAATAAGAACCATTGCTGCTTGTGGTTTATCAAGGTAAGTGTTGTAGGAAGGAGTGGATGGGAGAGGAGGTAGAGTTCTTGACCAGTCATTAAGTTGAGGATGGTAGTAGAGGATCAAGGGATTGAAGGAGGTGTCATAATAGTGTGGTGATAATAAGAACCATTGCTGCTTGTGGTTTATCAAGGTAAGTGTTGTAGGAAGGAGTGGATGGGAGAGGAGGTAGAGTTCTTGACCAGCCATTAAGTTGAGGATGGTAGTAGAGGATCAAGGGATGGAAGGAGGTGTCATAATAGTGTGGTGATAATAAGAACCATTGCTGCTTGTGGTTTATCAAGGTAAGTGTTGTAGGAAGGAGTGGATGGAGAGGAGGTAGAGTTCTTGACCAGCCATTAAGTTGAGGAATGTAGTAGAGGATCAAGGGATGGAAGGAGGTGTCATAATAGTGTGGTGATAATAAGAACCATTGCTGCCTGTGGTTTATCAAGGTACGAGTAAGTGTTGTAGAAAGGAGTGGATGGGAGAGGAGGTAGAGTTCTTGGCCAGCCATTAAGTTGAGGATGGTAGTAGAGGATCAAGTGATGGAAGGAGGTGTCATAATAGTGTGGTGATAATAAGAACCATTGCTGCTTGTGGTTTATCAAGGTAAGTGTTGTAGAAAGGAGTGGATGGGAGAGGAGGTAGAGTTCTTGACCAGCCATTAAGTTGAGGATGGTAGTAGAGGATCAAGGGATGGAAGGAGGTGTCATAATAGTGTGGTGATAATAAGAACCATTGCTGCTTGTGGTTTATCAAGGTAAGTGTTGTAGGAAGGAGTGGATGGGAGAGGAGGTAGAGTTCTTGACCAGCCATTAAGTTGAGGATGGTAGTAGAGGATCAAGGGATGGAAGGAGGTGTCATAATAGTGTGGTGATAATAAGAACCATTGCTGCCTGTGGTTTATCAAGGTAAGTGTTGTAGGAAGGAGTGGATGGAGATGAGGTAAAGTTCTTGACCAGCCATTAAGTTGAGGATGGTAGTAGAGGATCAAGGGATGGAAGGAGGTGTCATAATAGTGTGGTGATAATAAGAACCATTGCTGCTTGTGGTTTATCAAGGTAAGTGTTGTAGAAAGGAGTTGATGGAGAGGAGGTAGAGTTCTCGACCAGCCATTAAGTTGAGGATGGTAGTAGAGGATCAAGGGATGGAAGGAGGTGTCATAATAGTGTGGTGATAATAAGAACCTTTGCTGCTTGTGGTTTATCAAGGTAAGTGTTGTAGAAAGGAGTGGATGGGAGAGGAGGTAGAGTTCTTGACCAGTCATTAAGTTGAGGATGGTAGTAGAGGATCAAGGGATTGAAGGAGGTGTCATAATAGTGTGGTGATAATAAGAACCATTGCTGCTTGTGGTTTATCAAGGTAAGTGTTGTAGGAAGGAGTGGATGGGAGAGGAGGTAGAGTTCTTGACCAGCCATTAAGTTGAGGATGGTAGTAGAGGATCAAGGGATGGAAGGAGGTGTCATAATAGTGTGGTGATAATAAGAACCATTGCTGCTTGTGGTTTATCAAGGTAAGTGTTGTAGGAAGGAGTGGATGGAGAGGAGGTAGAGTTCTTGACCAGCCATTAAGTTGAGGATGGTAGTAGAGGATCAAGGGATGGAAGGAGGTGTCATAATAGTGTGGTGATAATAAGAACCATTGCTGCCTGTGGTTTATCAAGGTACGAGTAAGTGTTGTAGAAAGGAGTGGATGGGAGAGGAGGTAGAGTTCTTGGCCAGCCATTAAGTTGAGGATGGTAGTAGAGGATCAAGTGATGGAAGGAGGTGTCATAATAGTGTGGTGATAATAAGAACCATTGCTGCTTGTGGTTTATCAAGGTAAGTGTTGTAGAAAGGAGTGGATGGGAGAGGAGGTAGAGTTCTTGACCAGCCATTAAGTTGAGGATGGTAGTAGAGGATCAAGGGATGGAAGGAGGTGTCATAATAGTGTGGTGATAATAAGAACTATTGCTGCTTGTGGTTTATCAAGGTAAGTGTTGTAGAAAGGAGTGGATGGGAGAGGAGGTAGAGTTCTTGACCAGCCATTAAGTTGAGGATGGTAGTAGAGGATCAAGGGATAGAAGGAGGTGGCATAATAGTGTGGTGATAATAAGAACCATTGCTGCTTGTGGTTTATCAAGGTAAGTGTTGTAGAAAGGAGTGGATGGGAGAGGAGGTAGAGTTCTTGACCAGTCATTAAGTTGAGGATGGTAGTAGAGGATCAAGGGATGGAAGGAGGTGTCATAATAGTGTGGTGATAATAAGAACCATTGCTGCTTGTGGTTTATCAAGGTAAGTGTTGTAGAAAGGAGTGGATGGGAGAGGAGGTAGAGTTCTTGACCAGCCATTAAGTTGAAGATGGTAGTAGAGGATCAAGGGATGGAATGAGGTGTCATAATAGTGTGGTGATAATAAGAACCATTGCTGCTTGTGGTTTATCAAGGTAAGTGTTGTAGAAAGGAGTGCATGGGAGAGGAGGTAGAGTTCTTGACCAGCCATTAAGTTGAGGATGGTAGTAGAGGATCAAGGGATGGAAGGAGGTGGCATAATAGTGTGGTGATAATAAGAACCATTGCTGCTTGTGGTTTATCAAGGTAAGTGTTGTAGAAAGGAGTGGATGGGAGAGGAGGTAGAGTTCTTGACCAGTCATTAAGTTGAGGATGGTAGTAGAGGATCAAGGGATGGAAGGAGGTGTCATAATAGTGTGGTGATAATAAGAACCATTGCTGCTTGTGGTTTATCAAGGTAAGTGTTGTAGAAAGGAGTGGATGGGAGAGGAGGTAGAGTTCTTGACCAGCCATTAAGTTGAAGATGGTAGTAGAGGATCAAGGGATGGAAGGAGGTGGCATAATAGTGTGGTGATAATAAGAACCATTGCTGCTTGTGGTTTATCAAGGTAAGTGTTGTAGAATGGAGTGGATGGAGAGGAGGTAGAGTTCTTGACCAGCCATTAAGTTGAGGATGGTAGTAGAGGATCAAGGGATGGAAGGAGGTGGCATAATAGTGTGGTGATAATAAGAACCATTGCTGCCTGTGGTTTATCAAGGTAAGTGTTGTAGAAAGGAGTGGATGGGAGAGGAGGTAGAGTTCTTGACCAGTCATTAAGTTGAGGATGGTAGTAGAGGATCAAGGGATGGAAGGAGGTGTCATAATAGTGTGGTGATAATAAGAACCATTGCTGCTTGTGGTTTATCAAGGTAAGTGTTGTAGAAAGTAGTGGATGGGAGAGGAGGTAGAGTTCTTGACCAGCCATTAAGTTGAAGATGGTAGTAGAGGATCAAGGGATGGAAGGAGGTGGCATAATAGTGTGGTGATAATAAGAACCATTGCTGCTTGTGGTTTATCAAGGTAAGTGTTGTAGAAAGGAATGGATGGAGAGGAGGTAGAGTTCTTGACCAGCCATTAAGTTGAGGATGGTAGTAGAGGATCAAGGGATGGAAGGAGGTGGCATAATAGTGTGGTGATAATAAGAACCATTGCTGCTTGTGGTTTATCAAGGTAAGTGTTGTAGAAAGGAATGGATGGAGAGGAGGTAGAGTTCTTGACCAGCCATTAAGTTGAGGGTGGTAGTAGAGGATCAAGGGATGGAAGGAGGTGTCATAATAGTGTGGTGATAATAAGAACCATTGCTGCTTGTGGTTTATCAAGGTAAGTGTTGTAGAAAGTAGTGGATGGGAGAGGAGGTAGAGTTCTTGACCAGTCATTAAGTTGAGGATGGTAGTAGAGGATCAAGGGATGGAAGGAGGTGTCATAATAGTGTGGTGATAATAAGAACCATTGCTGCTTGTGGTTTATCAAGGTAAGTGTTGTAGAAAGGAGTGGATGGGAGAGGAGGTAGAGTTCTTGACCAGCCTTTAAGTTGAGGATGGTAGTAGAGGATCAAGGGATGGAAGGAGGTGTCATAATAGTGTGGTGATAATAAGAACCATTGCTGCTTGTGGTTTATCAAGGTAAGTGTTGTAGAAAGGAGTGGATGGAGAGGAGGTAGAGTTCTTGACCAGCCATTAGGTTGAGGATGGTAGTAGAGGATCAAGGGATGGAAGGAGGTGGCATATTAGTGTGGTGATAATAAGAACCATTGCTGCTTGTGGTTTATCAAGGTAAGTGTTGTAGAAAGGAATGGATGGAGAGGAGGTAGAGTTCTTGACCAGCCATTAGGTTGAGGATGGTAGTAGAGGATCAAGGGATGGAAGGAGGTGGCATATTAGTGTGGTGATAATAAGAACCATTGCTGCTTGTGGTTTATCAAGTTAAGTGTTGTAGAAAGGAATGGATGGAGAGGAGGTAGAGTTCTTGACCAGCCATTAAGTTGAGGGTGGTAGTAGAGGATCAAGGGATGGAAGGAGGTGGCATAATAGTGTGGTGATAATAAGAACCATTGCTGCTTGTGGTTTATCAAGGTAAGTGTTGTAGAAAGGAGTGGATGGGAGAGGAGGTAGAGTTCTTGACCAGCCATTAAGTTGAGGATGGTAGTAGAGGATCAAGGGATGGAAGGAGGTGGCATAATAGTGTGGTGATAATAAGAACCATTGCTGCTTGTGGTTTATCAAGGTAAGTGTTGTAGAAAGGAGTGGATGGGAGAGGAGGTAGAGTTCTTGACCAGCCATTAAGTTGAGGATGGTAGTAGAGGATCAAGGGATGGAAGGAGGTGGCATAATAGTGTGGTGATAATAAGAACCATTGCTGCCTGTGGTTTATCAAGGTAAGTGTTGTAGAAAGGAGTGGATGGGAGAGGAGGTAGAGTTCTTGACCAGCCATTAGGTTGAGGATGGTAGTAGAGGATCAAGGGATGGAAGGAGGTGGCATATTAGTGTGGTGATAATAAGAACCATTGCTGCTTGTGGTTTATCAAGGTAAGTGTTGTAGAAAGGAATGGATGGAGAGGAGGTAGAGTTCTTGACCAGCCATTAAGTTGAGGATGGTAGTAGAGGATCAAGGGATGGAAGGAGGTGGCATAATAGTGTGGTGATAATAAGAACCATTGCTGCTTGTGGTTTCTCAAGGTAAGTGTTGTAGAAAGGAGTGGATGGGAGAGGAGGTAGAGTTCTTGACCAGCCATTAAGTTGAGGATGGTAGTAGAGGATCAAGGGATGGAAGGAGGTGTCATAATAGTGTGGTGATAATAAGAACCATTGCTGCTTGTGGTTTATCAAGGTAAGTGTTGTAGAAAGGAGTGGATGGGAGAGGAGGTAGAGTTCTTGACCAGCCATTAAGTTGAGGACGGTAGTAGAGGATCAAGGGATGGAAGGAGGGGGCATAATAGTGTGGTGATAATAAGAACCATTGCTGCTTGTGGTTTATCAAGGTAAGTGTTGTAGAAAGGAGTGGATGGAGAGGAGGTAGAGTTCTTGACCAGCCATTAAGTTGAGGGTGGTAGTAGAGGATCAAGTGATGGAAGGAGGTGTCATAATAGTGTGGTGATAATAAGAACCATTGCTGCTTGTGGTTTATCAAGGTAAGTGTTGTAGGAAGGAGTGGATGGGAGAGGAGGTAGAGTTCTTGACCAGTCATTAAGTTGAGGATGGTAGTAGAGGATCAAGGGATGGAAGGAGGTGTCATAATAGTGTGGTGATAATAAGAACCATTGCTGCCTGTGGTTTATCAAGGTAAGTGTTGTAGGAAGGAGTGGATGGTGAGGAGGTAGAGTTCTTGACCAGCCATTAAGTTGAGGATGGTAGTAGAGGATCAAGGGATGGAAGGAGGTGTCATAATAGTGTGGTGATAATAAGAACCATTGCTGCTTGTGGTTTATCAAGGTAAGTGTTGTAGGAAGGAGTGGATGGGAGAGGAGGTAGAGTTCTTGACCAGCCATTAAGTTGAGGATGGTAGTAGAGGATCAAGGGATGGAAGGAGGTGTCATAATAGTGTGGTGATAATAAGAACCATTGCTGCCTGTGGTTTATCAAGGTAAGTGTTGTAGGAAGGAGTGGATGGAGATGAGGTAAAGTTCTTGACCAGCCATTAAGTTGAGGATGGTAGTAGAGGATCAAGGGATGGAAGGAGGTGTCATAATAGTGTGGTGATAATAAGAACCATTGCTGCTTGTGGTTTATCAAGGTAAGTGTTGTAGAAAGGAGTTGATGGAGAGGAGGTAGAGTTCTTGACCAGCCATTAAGTTGAGGATGGTAGTAGAGGATCAAGGGATGGAAGGAGGTGTCATAATAGTGTGGTGATAATAAGAACCATTGCTGCTTGTGGTTTATCAAGGTAAGTGTTGTAGAAAGGAGTGGATGGGAGAGGAGGTAGAGTTCTTGACCAGCCATTAAGTTGAGGATGGTAGTAGAGGATCAAGGGATGGAAGGAGGTGTCATAATAGTGTGGTGATAATAAGAACCATTGCTGCCTGTGGTTTATCAAGGTACGAGTAAGTGTTGTAGAAAGGAGTGGATGGGAG
This sequence comes from Gonocerus acuteangulatus, assembly GCA_946811695.1. Lineage (NCBI taxonomy): Eukaryota > Metazoa > Arthropoda > Insecta > Hemiptera > Coreidae > Gonocerus > Gonocerus acuteangulatus. Next base: position 91,920,783 of record OX328128.1, on the reverse strand, counting down.
AGGAGGTAGAGTTCTTGACCAGCCATTAAGTTGAGGATGGTAGTAGAGGATCAAGTGATGGAAGGAGGTGTCATAATAGTGTGGTGATAATAAGAACCATTGCTGCTTGTGGCAAGGTAAGTGTTGTAGAAAGGAGTGGATGGAGAGGAGGTAGAGTTCTTGACCAGCCATTAAGTTGAGGATGGTAGTAGAGGATCAAGGGATGGAAGGAGGTGTAATAATAGTGTGGTGATAATAAGAACCATTGCTGCTTGTGGTTTATCAAGGTAAGTGTTGTAGAAAGGAGTGGATGGAGAGGAGGTAGAGTTCTTGACCAGCCATTAAGTTGAGGATGGTAGTAGAGGATCAAGTGATGGAAGGAGGTGTCATAATAGTGTGGTGATAATAAGAACCATTGCTGCTTGTGGCAAGGTAAGTGTTGTAGAAAGGAGTGGATGGAGAGGAGGTAGAGTTCTTGACCAGCCATTAAGTTGAGGATGGTAGTAGAGGATCAAGGGATGGAAGGAGGTGTCATAATAGTGTGGTGATAATAAGAACCATTGCTGCTTGTGGTTTATCAAGGTAAGTGTTGTAGAAAGGAGTGGATGGAGAGGAGGTAGAGTTCTTGACCAGCCATTAAGTTGAGGATGGTAGTAGAGGATCAAGGGATGGAAGGAGGTTTCATAATAGTGTGGTGATAATAAGAACCATTGCTGCCTGTGGTTTATCAAGGTAAGTGTTGTAGAAAGGAGTGGATGGGAGAGGAGGTAGAGTTCTTGACCAGCCATTAAGTTGAGGGTGGTAGTAGAGGATCAAGGGATGGAAGGAGGTGTCATAATAGTGTGGTGATAATAAGAACCATTGCTGCTTGTGGTTTATCAAGGTAAGTGTTGTAGAAAGGGGTGGATGGAGAGGAGGTAGAGTTCTTGACCAGCCATTAAGTTGAGGATGGTAGTAGAGGATCAAGGGATGGAAGGAGGTGTCATAATAGTGTGGTGATAATAAGAACCATTGCTGCCTGTGGTTTATCAAGGTAAGTGTTGTAGAAAGGAGTGGATGGGAGAGGAGGTAGAGTTCTTGACCAGCCATTAAGTTGAGGATGGTAGTAGAGGATCAAGGGATGGAAGGAGGTGGCATAATAGTGTGGTGATAATAAGAACCATTGCTGCCTGTGGTTTATCAAGGTAAGTGTTGTAGAAAGGAGTGGATGGGAGAGGAGGTAGAGTTCTTGACCAGCCATTAAGTTGAGGATGGTAGTAGAGGATCAAGGGATGGAAGGAGGTGTCATAATAGTGTGGTGATAATAAGAACCATTGCTGCTTGTGGTTTATCAAGGTAAGTGTTGTAGAAAGGAGTGGATGGGAGAGGAGGTAGAGTTCTTGACCAGCCATTAAGTTGAGGAAGGTAGTAGAGGATCAAGGGATGGAAGGAGGTGTCATAATAGTGTGGTGATAATAAGAACCATTGCTGCTTGTGGTTTATCAAGGTAAGTGTTGTAGGAAGGAGTGGATGGGAGAGGAGGTAGAGTTCTTGACCAGCCATTAAGTTGAGGATGGTAGTAGAGGATCAAGGGATGGAAGGAGGTGTCATAATAGTGTGGTGATAATAAGAACCATTGCTGCCTGTGGTTTATCAAGGTACGAGTAAGTGTTGTAGAAAGGAGTGGATGGGAGAGGAGGTAGAGTTCTTGGCCAGCCATTAAGTTGAGGATGGTAGTAGAGGATCAAGTGATGGAAGGAGGTGTCATAATAGTGTGGTGATAATAAGAACCATTGCTGCTTGTGGTTTATCAAGGTAAGTGTTGTAGAAAGGAGTGGATTGGAGAGGAGGTAGAGTTCTTGACCAGCCATAAGTTGAGGATGGTAGTAGAGGATCAAGGGATGGAAGGAGGTGTCATAATAGTGTGGTGATAATAAGAACCATTGCTGCTTGTGGTTTATCAAGGTAAGTGTTGTAGAAAGGACCGGATGGGAGAGGAGGTAGAGTTCTTGACCAGCCATTAAGTTGAGGATGGTAGTAGAGGATCAAGGGATGGAAGGAGGTGGCATAATAGTGTGGTGATAATAAGAACCATTGCTGCTTGTGGTTTATCAAGGTAAGTGTTGTAGAAAGGAGTAGATGGGAGAGGAGGTAGAGTTCTTGACCAGTCATAAGTTGAGGATGGTAGTAGAGGATCAAGGGATGGAAGGAGGTGGCATAATAGTGTGGTGATAATAAGAACCATTGCTGCCTGTGGTTTATCAAGGTAAGTGTTGTAGAAAGGAGTGGATGGGAGAGGAGGTAGAGTTCTTGACCAGTCATAAGTTGAGGATGGTAGTAGAGGATCAAGGGATGGAAGGAGGTGGCATAATAGTGTGGTGATAATAAGAACCATTGCTGCTTGTGGTTTATCAAGGTAAGTGTTGTAGAAAGGAGTGGATGGGAGAGGAGGTAGAGTTCTTGACCAGCCATAAGTTGAGGATGGTAGTAGAGGATCAAGGGATGGAAGGAGGTGGCATAATAGTGTGGTGATAATAAGAACCATTGCTGCCTGTGGTTTATCAAGGTAAGTGTTGTAGAAAGGAGTGGATGGGAGAGGAGGTAGAGTTCTTGACCAGTCATTAAGTTGAGGATGGTAGTAGAGGATCAAGGGATGGAAGGAGGTGTCATAATAGTGTGGTGATAATAAGAACCATTGCTGCTTGTGGTTTATCAAGGTAAGTGTTGTAGAAAGGAGTGGATGGGAGAGGAGGTAGAGTTCTTGACCAGCCATTAAGTTGAAGATGGTAGTAGAGGATCAAGGGATGGAAGGAGGTGTCATAATAGTGTGGTGATAATAAGAACCATTGCTGCTTGTGGTTTATCAAGGTAAGTGTTGTAGAAAGGAGTGGATGGGAGAGGAGGTAGAGTTCTTGACCAGCCATTAAGTTGAGGATGGTAGTAGAGGATCAAGGGATGGAAGGAGGTGGCATAATAGTGTGGTGATAATAAGAACCATTGCTGCTTGTGGTTTATCAAGGTAAGTGTTGTAGAAAGGAGTGGATGGGAGAGGAGGTAGAGTTCTTGACCAGTCATTAAGTTGAGGATGGTAGTAGAGGATCAAGGGATGGAAGGAGGTGTCATAATAGTGTGGTGATAATAAGAACCATTGCTGCTTGTGGTTTATCAAGGTAAGTGTTGTAGAAAGGAGTGGATGGGAGAGGAGGTAGAGTTCTTGACCAGCCATTAAGTTGAAGATGGTAGTAGAGGATCAAGGGATGGAAGGAGGTGGCATAATAGTGTGGTGATAATAAGAACCATTGCTGCCTGTGGTTTATCAAGGTAAGTGTTGTAGGAAGGAGTGGATGGGAGAGGAGGTAGAGTTCTTGACCAGCCATTAAGTTGAGGATGGTAGTAGAGGATCAAGGGATGGAAGGAGGTTTCATAATAGTGTGGTGATAATAAGAACCATTGCTGCTTGTGGTTTATCAAGGTAAGTGTTGTAGAAAGGAGTGGATGGGAGAGGAGTTAGAGTTCTTGACCAGCCATTAAGTTGAGGATGGTAGTAGAGGATCAAGGGATGGAAGGAGGTTTCATAATAGTGTGGTGATAATAAGAACCATTGCTGCCTGTGGTTTATCAAGGTAAGTGTTGTAGGAAGGAGTGGATGGGAGAGGAGGTAGAGATCTTGACCAGCCATTAAGTTGAGGATGGTAGTAGAGGATCAAGGGATGGAAGGAGGTGGCATAATAGTGTGGTGATAATAAGAACCATTGCTGCTTGTGGTTTATCAAGGTAAGTGTTGTAGAAAGGAGTGGATGGGAGAGTAGGTAGAGTTCTTGACCAGCCATTAAGTTAAGGATGGTAGTAGAGGATCAAGGGATGGAAGGAGGTGGCATAATAGTGTGGTGATAATAAGAACCATTGCTACCTGTGGTTTATCAAGGTAAGTGTTGTAGAAAGGAGTGGATGGAGAGGAGGTAGAGTTCTTGACCAGCCATTAAGTTGAGGATGGTAGTAGAGGATCAAGGGATGGAAGGAGGTGTCATAATAGTGTGGTGATAATAAGAACCATTGCTGCTTGTGGTTTATCAAGGTAAGTGTTGTAGAAAGGAGTGGATGGGAGAGGAGGTAGAGTTCTTGACCAGCCATTAAGTTGAAGATGGTAGTAGAGGATCAAGGGATGGAAGGAGGTGTCATAATAGTGTGGTGATAATAAGAACCATTGCTGCTTGTGGTTTATCAAGGTAAGTGTTGTAGAAAGTAGAGGATGGGAGAGGAGGTAGAGTTCTTGACCAGTCATTAAGTTGAAGATGGTAGTAGAGGATCAAGGGATGGAAGGAGGTGTCATAATAGTGTGGTGATAATAAGAACCATTGCTGCTTGTGGTTTATCAAGGTAAGTGTTGTAGGAAGGAATGGATGGGAGAGGAGGTAGAGTTCTTGACCAGTCATTAAGTTGAGGGTGGTAGTAGAGGATCAAGGGATGGAAGGAGGTGGCATAATAGTGTGGTGATAATAAGAACCATTGCTGCTTGTGGTTTATCAAGGTAAGTGTTGTAGGAAGGAATGGATGGGAGAGGAGGTAGAGTTCTTGACCAGTCATTAAGTTGAGGGTGGTAGTAGAGGATCAAGGGATGGAAGGAGGTGTCATAATAGTGTGGTGATAATAAGAACCATTGCTGCTTGTGGCAAGGTAAGTGTTGTAGAAAGTAGTGGATGGGAGAGGAGGTAGAGTTCTTGACCAGTCATTAAGTTGAGGATGGTAGTAGAGGATCAAGGGATGGAAGGAGGTGGCATAATAGTGTGGTGATAATAAGAACCATTGCTGCTTGTGGTTTATCAAGGTAAGTGTTGTAGAAAGGTATGGATGGAGAGGAGGTAGAGTTCTTGACCAGCCATTAAGTTGAGGGTGGTAGTAGAGGATCAAGGGATGGAAGGAGGTGTCATAATAGTGTGGTGATAATAAGAACCATTGCTGCTTGTGGTTTATCAAGGTAAGTGTTGTAGAAAGTAGTGGATGGGAGAGGAGGTAGAGTTCTTGACCAGTCATTAAGTTGAGGATGGTAGTAGAGGATCAAGGGATGGAAGGAGGTGTCATAATAGTGTGGTGATAATAAGAACCATTGCTGCTTGTGGTTTATCAAGGTAAGTGTTGTAGGAAGGAGTGGATGGGAGAGGAGGTAGAGTTCTTGACCAGCCATTAAGTTGAGGATGGTAGTAGAGGATCAAGGGATGGAAGGAGGTGGCATAATAGTGTGGTGATAATAAGAACCATTGCTGCCAGTGGTTTATCAAGGTAAGTGTTGTAGAAAGGAGTGGATGGGAGAGGAGGTAGAGTTCTTGACCAGCCATTAAGTTGAGGATGGTAGTAGAGGATCAAGGGATGGAAGGAGGTGTCATAATAGTGTGGTGATAATAAGAACCATTGCTGCTTGTGGTTTATCAAGGTAAGTGTTGTAGGAAGGAGTGGATGGAGAGGAGTTAGAGCTCTTGACCAGCCATTAAGTTGAGGATGGTAGTAGAGGATCAAGGGATGGAAGGAGGTGGCATAATAGTGTGGTGATAATAAGAACCATTGCTGCTTGTGGTTTATCAAGTCAAGTGTTGTAGAAAGGAATGGATGGAGAGGAGGTAGAGTTCTTGACCAGCCATTAAGTTGAGGATGGTAGTAGAGGATCAAGTGATGGAAGGAGGTGTCATAATAGTGTGGTGATAATAAGAACCATTGCTGCTTGTGGTTTATCAAGGTAAGTGTTGTAGAAAGGAATGGATGGAGAGGAGGTAGAGTTCTTGACCAGCCATTAAGTTGAGGATGGTAGTAGAGGATCAAGGGATGGAAGGAGGTGTCATAATAGTGTGGTGATAATAAGAACCATTGCTGCTTGTGGTTTATGAAGGTAAGTGTTGTAGAAAGGAGTGGATGGGAGAGGAGGTAGAGTTCTTTACCAGCCTTTAAGTTGAGGATGGTAGTAGAGGATCAAGGGATGGAGGGAGGTGTCATAATAGTGTGGTGATAATAAGAACCATTGCTGCTTGTGGTTTATCAAGGTAAGTTTTGTAGAAAGGAATGGATGGAGAGGAGGTAGAGTTCTTGACCAGCCATTAAGTTGAGGATGGTAGTAGAGGATCAAGGGATGGAAGGAGGTGTCATAATAGTGTGGTGATAATAAGAACCATTGCTGCTTGTGGTTTATCAAGGTAAGTGTTGTAGAAAGGAGTGGATGGAGAGGAGGTAGAGTTCTTGACCAGCCATTAAGTTGAGGATGGTAGTAGAGGATCAAGGGATGGAAGGAGGTGTCATAATAGTGTGGTGATAATAAGAACCATTGCTGCTTGTGGTTTATCAAGGTAAGTGTTGTAGAAAGGAATGGATGGAGAGGAGGTAGAGTTCTTGACCAGCCATTAAGTTGAGGATGGTAGTAGAGGATCAAGGGATGGAAGGCGGTGTAATAATAGTGTGGTCATAGTGGAACCCATTTTCACGTGCAAAATGTAGTTTTGTCAACCATCTCCGCTCAATGAAATGAATAGTTTCGGATTTGGGAAACTTCCAAGCATCGTTTTCCTTGACAGAGGTTGTCCAACTTACGTTTCTGGCTGAATATGGTTTGTAGGATATTTATTTTTGGTCATACTGTTATCGAAATTGGGACACTTCTGGCAATAAATTCTTCAGGCAGTAAGAACGCATTTAATTTAAATTTAAGTTGTTTAAGTCCCTTCACTGATAACAGAGTTTTTAAATGGTTTAGGGGCGAGATTAGGTCAGTGATAGAGTACTGGACTAATAAGCTGGAGGACCAGAGTTCAAATCCCGAGCATAGCACAAAAGATATTACAATCTGACGGTTGGATTCGGGGCACCAGATCCTCCGTTGGCCAACCCAATCATTAATGACTTTATTAATGGGTACCTGCAAAGGGCAAAATCAGGACACCAAAGCATAGTACTGACCACACTATCTCCCAGGTCTAAAGTATCCGCCCCTCTGGGCCCTTGCAATCTGTTATGGGGCAGTTTTTTTCTAAGTTTTCTTTGAGTTTTAGTACTTTTCTCCGAAGGAAAGTAACTATTGAGGTTGCATTCTTGACGGAATTTGTGTATCTATTGAGTAGTGTTACGTAGTGCATACTAGAGACTCTTGAAGGAAACTAATTACAAAATTAATATTTGAAATAGTTGCTCATTACATATGTAAAGAGCAGAACTATTCATGTTTTCATTTTATTTATATAGGTAATTTTAAGCGAATTATTGAGGAATGCATTCTACACTAACCGCATTCTGAGGAAAGTGCCTAGTTATTCAGCTCCTGCGTGACGGACTTCTTTATAGTGAAATGTGACACACTCTATCGTGAATCGAACTTTCAACCTTAGGAAAGTCCGTATTGTCAAATTCCCTTTAACGAGTACCAAGTTGCATGTTTGCCTATTTCATGTCGGCTGGAGTTATTTCGTGTCGTGATGCGTCTTCTAGCAATTACTAGATAAAAAATTAATTATATTGACTCGGTTATCTAATTCGAATCAGACTTGACTCTTCGTGACACGATACTTTAAATAATTGATAAGGGATCCCACATGGAGCTATCTTCGACCCAATAATGTGTTTACTCTTTTCTTTTTTTTTTTTTTTTTTTTTTTTTTTTTTTTTAGAACAGGTGATCTGAATTCTAGAGAAGCCACGAAAAAAATATTCTTTAACAAAAATTGTATTATACACGATAATGCACCGTTTACATCAGCTAGAAACGATACATTTTTGGTCAAAACGAAAATGGAAGGTAAATCAAGCTTGATCACCAACGATTCCTCCAACACTAACCCCAAACTCGAAAACGTGAAAATATCTAGTTACAAGAATGAAATCACAGGAATACTCTTTCAATAAAGTAAACCCATTTTGGTAAAAATGCAGTTTCCAGCCCTCCAAACCGATTTCTTTCAAACTTTGTACAATAACGTATTTTGATGCACTAAACACGAATACGATAAAAAAAAAAAAAACGTCGCATTTAACTAGGAAAGAAGTTATTAAGCACTTAAGTTCACTGTTGTGCAGGTTATGAGAGCTAATGTAAACAACTAAATTTGTGAAGACTTTAAGGCATACATGACTTTAAGGCATAAATGACGACTTTAAGGCATACATGCTATGCGGTTCCGCTCGCTACGCTAGCTCAAAAAGATAACAAAACCCCAGTCAATCCAACTCGCTAAAATTAATAGAATATAATACTAAGCACTAAAGTTAGGAAGGTTATAATACTAGGCGTCATCAGCGTATTTGTAAACACGCGCACGCGCAGATATGTAACATTGGGAAACAGAGAACTCTCATTTGAAATGTTCAGAAACCATTTATTCTAAAATATTGTTAATTTTAAGGGCATCCTCACCCGTCGTCACCTGTCGCTTAAGGGCATACGTGCTATGCGTTTCCGCTCGCTCAAGAAAATAACAAAACCCCAGTCAATCCAACTCGCTAAAATTAATAGAATTCTATTAATTTTAGCGAGTTGGATTGACAGGGGTTTTGTTATCTTTTTTAACGAGCGGAAAGCGCATAGCATGCATTCCCTTAAAGTCGTCCTAGACATTCTTCTAATCCTCCAAGACATCTCTATTAGCTTAGACAATTGACTTGTTGACAATTTAAGTTCGGTAGGCGCGAATTAGAACGATTTTTATAAAGGCATTAGCTAATTATTAAGGGATTTCTGATATGTAATACTTTTCATGAACGAAACAAGAAATGTGAAGAGTGTTTCATTATTTAAAAAAATGATTGTAAATAAATAACTGCTGATGAATTTCGATAATTTATGGTAAATTTCAATTAAACTTCCTTATTACGAACTTTTCCATACCCGCGCATGCGTATGTTGACAAATTTAGTTGTTTACATTAGCTCTCATAACCTGCATAACAGTGAACTTAAGTGCTTAATAACTTCTTTCCTAGTTAAATCCGACGTTTTTTTTTTTATCGTATTCGTGTTTAGTGCATCAAAATACGTTATTGTGCAAAGTTTGAAAGAAATCGGTTTGGAGGGCTGGAAACTGCATTTTTACCCCCATTTTTAGTAGAGAGATGGTTTAAAAAATTCAGCAGCGCCATTAATGTAAAGAAAATTCAAAAATTTGGCACGTTATTAATCACATGTCCAGATAGCAACGAAGCGTTGAAAATTTGTGAAGAAACCAACTTCTTCGGGCACAGCATCTCAGTAACACCACACAAGAACCTTAATTTCTCTGAAGGCATTTTTTCATGCGATGAAATTACCAACTTAGAAGACAAGGAAATTTTGGACGAACTAAGAAACCAAAGTGTCACGCACATTAGAAGGTTTAAGACAAAGAAGGAACCACAAAGGACGCTGTTTGTTGCTACCTTCAATAAGGATATATTGCCAGAAAAGGTGAAAATCGGCTATCTGATGATCCCACTAAGAGCATATATCCCTCCTCCCCTTCTGTGTTTTAAATGCTGGAGATATAACCATAGAAGCACAGGATGTGGAAAGGGAGAAATATGTAGATCGTGTGCTGAAGACAATTATGATGGTATTTGCAAAAAACTATGCTGCATCAATTGTAAAGGTGAACACCCAGCATCAGATAGACAGTGTCCAGTTTACCTCAATGAAAGCCTCATTCAGAGAAAAATGGTCTTGGAGAAACTCTCCTACACGGAAGCAAGGAAGAGAATCACTACACATAAGACAAGGTCCTATGCTTCGAAGGTCATAAACCAACGAGAGGAAACACATATTTCAAGGCCTAACTCATCCATAAATGAACAACTAGAGGTAATAAAAACACAGTTAAAAATACTACAAGAACAGATGTCCATAATCACTTCAAGAATGTTTTTTTTTTTTTTTTTTTTTTTTTTTTTTTTTCAACCATAGTAACCCTATGGTAGAGCCGTTTATTCGTTAAAGCGTGCCCCATATCTTTTGATATACTGCACGCATGTCTTTACATATTTAAAGTGAGTATACAATGTTAATTTTTTTTTTTTTTTTTTTTATAATATTGATTTAATAATATATATACATATACATAATAACCTAAATAGATGAACTATACAAGAATAAAATAATCATTGATAATTTATAAAGAGTGAGAGTAAAGTACAAGATAAATAAGGAAGATAATTTGGTTTGATGATGATGAGTGAAGTCAGATCTTCTTCTCGTTCTTGGTTTCTCTAGATGTTTATTAGTTCATCAAAATTTATGGATAGAACAAAGTTCATGAGTTCCTCCTTATGATCTTCGAACAACTTTCTTTCCGACTCAGGCCAGCTACCTCCTTGTAGTATGATGTTTTTCATGAGTCTTAGTCTTTGTCTGTCGTAAGTCTTGCAATCATAAAGTATATGTGTAATAGTTTTTATCTGTCCGTCTATTGTACATTTATCGTCATCGGTTATTTTAAATCGTTTTAAGTAGTTTTTGGTGTGTCCGTGCTCTGTCAGGAATTGAGTAAGTTTGTAATTTCTACTTTTAAGAATGTCGTGGTTTTTTGCATTTATTTCCGGTATAAATTTATGGCAACTAGGGGATTTTGTGCTTATTCTCCACCTATTGTTCCATGTTGAGATGTTATTTATTTTAAGTTGAGACTGGACCCTACTTAGCGGTAATTTGGCATAGCTTATCGGCAATGCTTCACTTTGAGCTGCACATTTTGCTAATTGATCAGCCTTATCGTTTCCTGAGTGACCTTTAACCCAATCTACAGTGAATTGAATGCCCCTCTCGGTTAATCTTAGTAGGTTTCTCCTGATTTTTTCAATTAAGACATTGTGAATATTATAATTTTTGAGTCCATGTATCAGTGTCATGTTATCAGTGAAAAAGTGTAGGGAGATCCCTTGTTCGATTGCTGTTGAGGAGAAGAATTCTGTTGCTTTGAGCAAAGCAACAGAGGGCCGAAGTCTCCAACAGTGTTAAGTGTGACTTGTCTTGGGTCTTAAAAATTACTTCAAGAATGTTGGGACAAGCATACGTCAACAGTCCGATTCAAACTTCTGAAAATCCAAGGGCCACAGATAATGAAATATCAATGGATGATAGCAAGAAGGAAATCCCACGCCAGGAGAAGACGACACAACAACGCATCCCAAGCAAGAACCGTGATGATATTCCATCGAACTCCAAAAGCACCAGCGGGAAAAACCACGGTGTTTCGGTAGAGGGCGATGTAAAATTGGTAAGCTCAAAAGAAGTACTAGGTTTTTCGAAAACGCCTCCAAAAACTAGAGTGAGGACAAAGAATCAAACGAAAAACAAATGAGACATCTAACTCTATATATGTACATACTTTTCCTACTACAATCACTCTTTACCTCGTTAAAATTCAAAAGAAGAAGAGTCAAAGAATTCTTTATTTATTCATTCATTTTCGGTTTAATCGTTTGTTTTTTCTTGTCAAATAACTTTCCGATTCTTATGCTTACAATTCTAAACTCACTAAAAGTAGCTATCAGAGGATTGTCCTTCATCAATCTTAATAAATGCTCGGATATGAATATTTTGGTCATATTGTTCATAATCTTTCAAAGTACTAACCTATCCACTACATAAGATTGTATGGACAAAATATGCATAGGTAATATCTTTAATTATGACTTTCTCAGAAATGTTTGTTATTGCAATCCAACCTATTCACTTGGAATAAAGAAATTCAATGCACAGTGACTGTATTAATCAGATAGATACAGGCTTAACTAAGGATCGACAAAAGCTCATTTCATATACCGGAAATTCCTATAGTCTTACGTACTTAGGCCCTTTTATACCTATAGGGGCAATTGAGTATCACTGTTGCTGCTTTACAGTGACGAAAAGAACATTCCAAAGCTATTCAAGGGTCACTTCTCTAATTTGAGTCTACGAGTAACGTACTATAGACATATGTCTGTATCGTTCAACTATATGCTATTTACATACCTATCAATTTCTCTTAACTTGTTTTGCAAAAAGTATGGTTTACGAAAACGCTTTAGAACACAATACTGATTCTGCAATGGAATATTAGCCCTTCAAGAGACTCACAGAACCCCTGACAAAAACATTACATCAAGAGGTTTCTCTTCATATAGACATGATTATACATTGGGTGGAAAAGCATCTGGTGGTGTTGCTATATTTGTCAACGACACAGTTTATAGCGAACCTCTGAGGATCAGAACTACATTGCAGGCAGTAGCTTGTACAGTATACTCTCCCTTTCGAATGGCTATCTGTAACATCTACCAGTGATAGGATCGACCCAGTTGAACTGGATAACTTACTGACCCAACTTCCCCGACCTCTCATTTTCCTTGGTGACATAAACGCACTCAGTACACTATGGAACTCCAATACGACCGACACAAAAGGCAGACTCATTGAAAACATATTAGACAAAAATGACCTAATACCTCTGAACGATGACTCCCCTACTCATTTATGCCCTCGTACTGGTACTTACTCTAACATTGACGTGACGACGTGCTCTGCAGACATCTTCCCCAGACTTACTTGGACTGTAAACCAGGACCCATTAAATAGTGACCATTTTCCAATTGTAATAGAAATCGAGAGTCAACCAGACCGTTTCGAAACAATAACTAGACTCAACATAAAAAAGGCAGACTGGTTAGGATTCCAAGAATACATTACAAACAAACTACAAAATAATTACATTAACAATATACAAGACTTCAATGAACTCAAGCAGCCGAAACTTCCATTCCAGAAACTAAGACCATTACGTATCAGATTCCTGTCCCTTGGTGGAATGAACGATGCAAACAAGCAATAAAAGAAAAACGCTATGCTCTTAACAAATTCAGGCGAAATCCTAGCACTGAGTTCTTAATTAAATATAAAAAGGCAAAAACTATCTGCCGACATGTAATAATAGAGAGCAAAAGACAAAGTTGGATAGACTTCTTGACAACAGTAAACTCACAAACACAGACTAAAACGATATGGGATAATCTAAATAAAATTATTAAAAAAAAGTATAGAAGACCCATATCAGGACTGAAAATCCATAACACCTTACTAACTGACACTACCGACATCACAAATACCCTCGGCAGACACTTCAGAGACATATCGAAGGCTCCACAAAACGACGACGCATATGAAGACCACATGATACGTAACGAATTTACCTTCGAAATCACTCAGAATGAAATAGACTGCCTAAACGAACCATTCTGCCTCAACGAACTCCATCACGCACTACAAAACGCTAAAGACAGCTCACCAGGACCCGACAATATAACATACTCAATGCTCAAGCACGTACCGAACAACTGTCTCATCCAACTATTACAATTTACAACGAAATCTTCCAGAGTGGTAACTATCCTCTTTTCTGGAATGAGAGTATAGTGGTACCTATCTTAAAACCAGGTAAAGACGGTGACTTACCCACTAGCTACCGTCCGATTTCATTGACAAACTCTGGTTGCAAACTACTCGAAAAGATAGTAAATAAAAGACTGTTATGGTTTTTAGAAGCAAATAAATTACTGTCACCCTACCAGTGTGGTTTTAGAAATCAACATTCCACAATACACTATATCGCCAAAGTAGAAAGCGACATATTAAACGCTTTCTTAAACAAAGAATCTTTGCTAGCCGTCTCCCTAGATCTAGAGAAAGCCTACGACACCGTATGGAGGCTTATCATATCACAGCTGGTAGATTGGGGTGTCCAGGGCAAAATACTGCAGTACCTCAGTAACTATTTATCTCAAAGAAAATTCAGAGTGAGGGTAGGTACCACTCTTTCGGATGTCTTTGTTCAAGAAAATGGAGTGCCCCAAGGAGGTGTTCTGAGCACAACCTTATTCAATATTGCTATGAATTCTGTCCATCAGTGTATCACCCCAGGAGTAAAATTTTGCATGTATGCTGACGATCTACTTATATACAGCTCATCCAAACGAATTCACACCGCTGAACAACACATACAAAGTACACTTACAGAATTAGAAAAGTGGAGTGGTAAAACGGGTTTCAGGTTTTCCAAAGACAAAACAAAATATATTGTTTTTACAAGGAAAAGAAATCTTCCAGCCCCCCACCTTACAGTACATCAAACACACATTCAACATACAGAAACACTCAAATTCCTCGGACTAACACTGGACAAAAAATTAACGTGGTTGCCCCATTTGAAAGAGCTCCTTAAAAAATCCAAAAAATCTTTGAATTTTTTAAGAGTTCTCAGTAGCACAAAATGGGGAGCTGACAAATTTACGATGCTTACTCTGTACCGGTCTTTTACCAGATCGCTTCTCGATTACGGATGTATAGCTTATTCTTCTGCCAGCCCAACCACCTTGAAACTACTTGACACAATACAGAACACAGCACTAAGAATTGTCAGCGGTGCATTTAGATCTAGCCCAGCAGAAAGCTTATGTGCCGAAACTGGTGAACCTCCACTGCAGTACAGACGTCGAATGATATGTAATAAATTCGTATTGAAATGTAAAGCTATTGGAACGCCATGCGTCACTGAGTTTTTATATAACCAATACTCCGAAAAATACACCGAAAGAAACGTTAAGCAAAAGCCACTCTCATTACGAACTGAAGACAATCACAGCGACCTAACTCTCTTCCAAACACCTGTTCACACAAATAACATTACTGAGATACCTCCATGGCGACTGAAAAACCTTAAACTAGACTTAACACTGACAAAATACAAAAAATCAGACCCAACTTCTTCGACACACTACAAAAACGTATTCAACTCCCTGTTCAGGCAAAATAACAACACTCAGTACATATTTACGGACGGATCAAAAACTAACTACGGGACTGGTGCTGCCGCCATCACAAGAAACGAATCCTATCACATAAGATTACCCGATCACACTACTGTTTACACAGCAGAATTACACGCAATCCTTTTAGCACTCAAAAACATTGAAGATACAGACACGAACGACATAACAATATGCACTGACTCATTAAGCTCCTTACACTCAATGACAAACATTTACAGCACACACCCTATTGTCATAGAGATTTTTACACAATTATTCCAACTACAAACAAAGAACAGACATATCACTATGTTTTGGTTACCTGGACATGAAGGGATTTCACAGAGCACTACAGTAGACCTACTAGCGAAAACTGCAACTCAAAGACCTACACCTGACCTGAACAAAATGACAGCAACTGACCTATGCAAACTAGCTGAAAATAAGACAGTAAACGACTGGCAGACAGAATGGACTAACTCTCAAAGCAAACTACGGGAAATAAAAAATACAATAATACCCTGGTCAAGAGAAAACCTAACAAGACGAGACCAAGTTATTATTACAAGACTTCGCTTAGGACACAGTTTACTAACGCACTCCTATCTAATGGAACGACAAGACAGACCTGTATGCGCATGTTGTAACGAGACATTAACAGTTAAACACATACTTACTGACTGCAGATTACGAGACTACCTAACAATTCCCCATGACTTACACGACTTACTTGCCGAAAATAGTCCACATATTAACACCATACTAACTCACTTAAAGACAATTAACCTATATTCAAAAATCTAGCCTTATCTCCAATTTACCTCCTAAAGTTAATTTAAAATAATGAACGAAATAGCCTTTATAAAATCATTTACATTTTTAAGAAATTAAGTTAATTAACCCACATTTAAATAAAAGCCCTATCTCCAATATAATCTTACCTCTTCTACCCTCCCCCCACTTTTTCTTTCTTTCTTTTTCCCCCTCTTCACACTTTATTTAATATCTATCATATTATCGTATTGTTATTGTGAAATATATTATATAAAACATGTTATTGTTATTATTAATTAGCTCACTAATGTACTAGCTATGCTCATTAAATGTACTGACTTGTTATATATACAATGTGCAAAAAGTATTTTGTAATATCTTGATGTATGTTAAAGAGCAAGTCGCCAAAAGTTGCGAAACTCTTAATAAATAAATATTAATATTAATATCAACTATTACATTTTATGAACTCAATATATGCTACAGGAAATGTCCCTGAATGTTGGACTAATAGCATCGTTATTCCGATACTTAAACCGAATAAAGATAAATCTGACATTGCAAGCTACAGACCAATTTCTCTAACCAGCTGTATCTGAAAGGTATTCGAAAAAATGCTAAATAAGAGATTGCTTTGGGTACTAGAAAAAGAAAATCTATTATCCCCATATCAGTGTGGTTTTAGAAAATTCCACTCATCCTCAGATCATCTAGTCAGATTGGAATCTTATATAGTCGACTCGTTGAATAAGAAGTCAACGATGGCAATCTCATTTGACATACACAAGGCATACGACACAGTATGGCAAAGAGTAATTATTTCTAAACTCTACGAATGGGGTGTTCGAGGAAATATATAATCGAGGAATTTATAAACGGGTTTATCTCAAACAGAACATTTAGAGTTCGAAATGGAGCATGTATTTCAGATGTCTTTAAACAAGAAATAGGTGTTCCACAGGGGAGTGTATTAAGCACAACACTGTTCCTCGTAGCAATGGATTCTGTCAGAGATTTCATTCCTCCCGATGTACAGTATTGTCTATATGTCCACGATCTACACATATTCTATTCGGCAAAGTCAGTTGAAGAATTACATAATAGAATACAAGAAACAATTCACTCACTCGAACACTGGACGACAAAACTTGGACTTAAATTCTCTACTGACAAGACAAAGTCAATTCTTTTTACGAGAAAACGACGAGACACAAATTATCAACTACACATATACAAAACAATAGTCCCTCAAACAAATGTGATTAAATTTCTTGGCTTACACCTTGACAGTCACCTAACATGGGTTCCCCATCTAAAAGAACTTGTCAGTAGATGTAAAAAATCATTACATATTTTGAGAGATTCGAAATGGGGAGCAAGCAGGAAAGTAATGCTAACCGTCTATCGTAGTTTCACCAGATCTATCCTGGATTATGGATGCGTTGCGTACTCGTCTGCTAAACCCACTACTCTTAACATGCTCAACATAATACACAACACCGGTATTCGATTATCGCTAGGTGCATTCAGGTCTAGTCCGGTAATGAGTTTACTTGCAGAGGCAGGAGAACCTCCTTTGCATATAAGGAGAAATATTCTATTAAAGAGATATTTTTGTAAAATAAAGGCTTTTCCTCCTACTTCATGTGTTAGTGGTATAATACAAAATACGTACTTGGAAGATTAAGAACAAAAAAGAAATCATATCCGACCTTTTATTATTAGATGTAAGGAAATCGAAGAAAATTTTGGCTTGGTAATTCCACGTGTAAAAACACACAATCATTCAATAACACCACCATGGACAATACAAAATTTTAACATAGACATAACACTGACGAAATTCAAGAAGACAAACCCCATGTCAAATTTGCTATACAAACAAAACTTTACAAAACTGACTTCTGAACACAAAAACAGCATGTTTCTCTACACTGACGGGTCAATAGCAACAATCGGCGTAGGAGCTGCTGCAATCATGGAAGATGAAGTACACAGCCAAAAACTCCCTCCTTGCTTCAGCATTCTTGGAGGGGAACTGCATGCCATTCTCCTCGCATTAAATAACGTCCCATCATCACACCTAACACACATAATCATCTGCAGTGACTCTTTGAGCTCGCTGCAATGTTTACAAAACATATACTCCACACATCCTACTTGCACGGAAATAAAACAACAAATTCATAACTTACGAACTTACGGTAAACATGTAACACTATGGTGGCTACCAGGACACCAAAACTTAGGACTAAGTACATATGCGGACCGACATGCTAAACTTGTAACGGAAACAGAAACTTACCAACCACTTGAGTCATACTACAAAGACGCATCAAGGTACACTGACCAAACTATCTTAAATAACACTGTTCTGCAAAAAAAAACTTTTCTCCCCTCCCTTGAACAATTTTGCCTGTTTCTCAAGTTTTCAGGTGTGCTGAGTCCGAATCTGAACTCAGAAAAATTCTATCACCCTCTGATTTTGAGAGAAAAGAGGAGAAACTTGGAAAAAATGTATTTGAAAATTATTGTCTTTGTTATAACAGTTTTTTTTTTCTTTTTCAACGGTAAAACATAATTAATTGAATCCTGCATGCTATCAGGTATAATACTAGATATGACACAACTCAAAAAATATACACACATCGTCAATGAGTATTTTTTTTTCTTTTGTACTCTTCCTCCTCTGTCTCCCGCTGCAGTGTCCAGCAGTAATCCGCCAGCATCTTCTCATTCCATTTGCCAGTATATCTTTTTAGCGCGGTTCCTCCCTCCCCCATAGGGAGGAACCCCGCTTATAAGGTTGATACAATGAAACAATCCGGAAGTGCCGACAAGAAAATTTCGCGTTTCAGAACCCCTAGAGACCGAAAATAACGGTGGTTCAAATTTGTATATATATATATATATATATATATATATATATATATATATATGTATATATTTATATATATATATATATATATATATATATATATATATATTTGTCTGTTCACTCTCTAGGTCGAAGACGAATGGTCCGATTTTGATGAAATTTGGTACAAAAATCAGTCGTCCAATATGAAAGGTCAAGTTCGTTAACCAGCAAAATCCGCCCACTGGAAGATGGAGTTTGGGGCTAAATTTGCTTATAGTTGGATAATGTATTTTACAATAAAACAGATTAGGCAAAATAAGAAAAACAATTCATTGTTAGAAACATAGCTTGCCAAGAGAAAAAGATTCGATGACGTCTTTTGAATATTTTCAATTGCCTTTATGCTGTTGGTTTTTTTATTTTATTTTTTAATTGATTTTATCTGTAGAATTATTACTATAGTAAAAGAACACAGGAATATGTGAAAATTTTTGATATTTTCCAATTCATTGAAACGTATGAAATGAAGTATCGCTAGAAGAGGTTTATATCTTGATATAATGTCTTGGTGGAATCGTTCTCCATGTTCGTCCGAAACTGCACCCAAATTTGGGGCGAAAAAGTCTAGGTGACTATGCAGGAAATGTATTTTTAAGGACATATTGCATCCCAATGTTTTATATGAAGTAAGCAGTTCTTGGACTATTTTTCGGTAGTCTCTAGATTTTTCGTTTCCCAAAAACTTAGCACATACCTCTCGAAAAGCAATCCAAGCCTTTTTCTCAGTAGTATTTAACTTTGCTTCAAAAGTGAGGTCCTTGAGTAGATGTCGAATTTGGGGTCCTACGAAAATTCCCTCCTTTATCCTAGCATCGCTGAGATGCGGAAATTTTTGTTTTAAGTACATGAAACCTTCTCCTTCCTTGTCCATCGCTTTTACGCTTTTTTAGTTTTTCATTAGCCCCAATTTTATGTGGAGTGGGGGTAAAATTATTTGGTTTTTGTCCACTAATGGAGGATTGGTAATGTTTTTTTCACCTACTTTTTCCTTACGCTCTGGCCATTTTTTTACGACATAATGGTCTCCTCTTTTTCTGCTGTCCCACTCGCACAAAAAACAACAAAATTTAGTGTAACCTCCTTGGAGTCCTGTAAGCATGGCTACCACTTTAAGATCTGCACAAATGCGCCATTTGTACTCATGGTACTTGATTTTTTGTAGAAGTATCTTCATGTTGTCATAGGTTTCTTTCATGTGGACCGAATGAGCTACTGGGATAGATGGATGTTTGTTTCCATTATGAAGGAGTACTCCTTTTAAACTAAACTTGGAGCTGTCAATGAATAGTCTCCATTCCTCTGGATTGGTTGGCAGATCAAGTTCCTGGAGCAAATGAAATACATCATTGCAAAATACAAGATTTTCTTCCATCGAGAAAAAGCATAGAACTCCTGATTCCCGTTTTCTGAAGAAAGATATATTCACGCCTCCTTCCAAGAGATTCCATTGTTGCAACCTTGACCCAAGCAGCTGAGCTTTTGATTTTGGGAGATCTAAATCACGAACAAGATCATTCAATCGCCTCTGATTTATGAGCTGTGGCTGAGTTTCAGAGGGGCTGGACGAACTTGAAATTTCTTCTTGTTGACTGGTTCCAGGTTGAGTTGAAACGCTTTCAGAATCGCTGCACTCCTCAGAACTAAGACGGAACTTACTCGGATTTGGTGGGATGGGCATGGAGGCATCATGTGGAGCTGGTCTCATGGCAGAGGGGATGTTGGGATAAACAATTTTCTTTTTGCTCTTGAACGAGAAACCTTTGATTGTGGTCATGCAAAAATAGCAATCGGTCACGTGATTTGTAGGTTCTCGCCATATCATGAGAACTGCAAATGGCATTGACTAATGTGTCCCATTTAGCCAACCAATCAGAGAACGTGAGCATGAACTACAGCATATTTTAGGAGCCCAGGATTTGTCCTGATCACTTACTTTACATCCAAAGTATAACTCGTACGCCTTCTTCACCAGCGGAGTCAGAGGTTTCTGAGTGGACTTGAATGTGACTTCACCACAAACATAGCAAAAGGAATCAGGCTTATGTATACACTGCCGTGACATTACAGAGAAAAAGTGAACTGTTCCCAGAACAATGATAGCACAACTGAATATCCAAATAAGTGCGTTTAGCGAAAGCCTCGAGAGTACTGATCAAATCCTAGAAGAAAATAGTGACAAGAGAGGGGCTGAGTGGGAGGGGGGGAGTTGGGGTATTGAGGGTGAAAGGGGGGCAGGTAAGGATTTGAATGAAAAGGATAACACCATAAAAGAGAAAGGAAGGTCATTCCCCTAAAGTTCCAGGAAGAGACCAAATCCCTGCCTCAAGATCAAAAACTGAAAAAAACACTTTTAGCCATATTTCTTCAACCACTTGTAATATTCCCATCAATTTTTTTTTCGTTCAAATATACTTCATTGCGCTCAAAATCATCGGGCTTTTGAATTTTTTTCACTATGTTTTGATGCCAAAAAAAATTCGTCAAATTTACAAAAAACTCACATTTTTGGATAAAAAACTAGAATTTCTCAAGAAACTGAGCTGATAGACAGAATCTGACTTTAAATTCATGTTCAGCACATTTGAAAACAGTAAGAAAGCATGTTTTGGTTTGAAGGAGGATTATCGTGCAGAACAGTGTAATTGGTAACTAGACTGGACTAACACTACAGAAAACAAATTAAGGACAGTGAAGTCTACAGTTAAAGATTGGCCTTTAGTTTAGTTTTATAGTGATAGAAAATCACGGCGAGAGGAAGTGGTAGTAGCAAGACTACGCATTGGCCACAGCCGTCTGACTCACGAATATCTAATGACTAATACGGACAAACCAAAATGTCGATCATGCAACACAGACCTCACAATCAAACATATACTGACTCAGTGCTACTTAAGACGTAATCTAGATGTCCCATATGACATGACAGAACTCCTTGGAGATGACAGCCACCATATTGACACAATACTGAAACATTTAAAGAACATAAACATCTACGATAAAATATAACACCTCAACGAATACCAAGCCAAATTTTCTCACAAAAGCAAATATATGAAAAATGTAGACTCATTTAAAGAAAATATGAGCTAACAGACCATTTTATGTTGCCCTTTACCGAAACCTATTGAAGAAAATGCACATCGCTACCAAAGCGATCCATAAAATCATCAATAAAAAAATAAATATAATTTGACTGTTTGAATTCCCACTTGGTAAATCACACAAGAGCTGCGTAACTAACCACAGCAAGATGGTGGCGCACGCCGTATTCATGAAGAATTCCCACTTGGTAAATCACTCAAGAGCTGCGTAACTAACCACAGCAAGATGGTGGCGTACGCCGTATTCATGAAGAATTCCTACTTGGTAAATCACTCAAGAGCTGCGTAGCTAACCACAGCAAGATGGTGGCGTACGCCGTATTCATGAAGAATTTACGCAAAATAACCTAAATAAACAAACAGAATAGTTTCGCTCTTTTACATTGAACAGCTGACTCAATTAAAATAAATAAATACCAACTTCTAATGGAATTCTGATGGAAGAAACAGACATATATATATATATATATATATATATATATATATATATATATATATATATATATATATATATTTAAAGAGAGAAAGAGATTATATGCCTGAGTTATCCAGGGCCACCACATCTCAGAGCCGGGCCCAGGACCAGTTCACGGGCCCCCACTTCTCAGAGCTAGAATGAATATTCTAGTACTTTGCTATAGGACTTTGGACTTTTTAAAATTATTTTCATCTTGAGTTTTGAGCGAAATGAGAATAAAAGCCGACAATCGGTGCAGCAAAGGTCACTTTCGGTACTTGTAGTTTTATTACGACTCCTAATGAAATATACTATTCTGGGACTGCACTTGATTTGTCGTTTATGCGCTTTAAAAAAATATAGATCCAATTCAAGTAAATTATAGGCTACGTCTATATCACTAAACCCCATTCTTTTTACTAGCTCATAACCAATACATTTTTTTCCAATTAGCGAGGCCCGGCCCGAGCCCGGGACAACTGTACCCGGCAGTCCGTCCCATGTGGCGGCCCTGGTGCTATCAGCAGACCTCACCGAAATTAAAAGCAGGATTGCAAAGTCAACTTTTGAGAAGACTTTGACTGTTCACATTGGACACTTGTATGCTTGCATGTGAAACGTTGAGTTTCTGTTTCGTTTTAGTACCGGTCACAACCGTAAGTTTGTTTAATATATATATATTATAAAGTGTCGTTAGAGTTTACAGATACGTGTTAAGAAGATATAGTATTTGGGGTCCAATGAAAATCTTGGAGAAGTTTTGTAAACTTATTCTTGTTTGTTCTATATTTATCTATCTTTAGGAAGAATCGTTAATTTCTAACGAAGTGAAAGTTTAAGCGGATCGGCCTCTTAGCATCGGAAGGACGATGGATTTCATTATTAATATAGGAATCGATCAATCATCCATCCGGCTGTTCAAGTCAGCTGGGAACGTTTGGCAATGAATTTTGGCGCGAATAGAAATTTGGCGCGAACCTCGCCACTTTAAAACAATTTATCATTACAGCCTTCGCCTCCAAGAACCCTCCGCAGGGGACAAGTATTAAGAAAGAGAGTTAAACAGCATGCCAAAAACCTTGACCAGCCTGATATCAAAACTCTATTGGCGGATCAAGCTATACAAAATGCACCTCCCCCCCCCCGAAATCTGTAAAAATGGGTCATTAAAACCTTAAAAATAATTTAAATAAGAGCTCATAGTTCAGAAAAAATAATGTTTTTGAGTTGTAATAGCGTTTGGGTAAATATTCCAAATTCTAAATTGTTAGTATATAGTACCTCCCAAATACTCTTAGCCCCCTCCCCCCGAAATTCTCCCAGCCCCCCCCCCCCGAAATTCTCCCAGCCCCCTCCCCCCGAAATTCTCCCCGCCCCCTCCCCCCGAAATTCTCCCAGCCCCCTCCCCCGAAATTATCCCAGCCCCCTCCCCCCGAAATTCTCCCAGCCCCCTCCCCCCGAAATTCTCCCAGCCCCCCTCCGATTTTATTTTCCATATAAGCCCATGCTTTGGGTACTTTCTCAGCATTGAGGCGTAAACTGGTTGGGAAATGTGCGTAGCTAGGCAGCTCCTGCGTGACGGCCGTTTTTATTATCAGTTAAGAGGAATGAATAAAATAACAAAATAGATGAAATAATTATACTGATGGGTCAAATAAATGGAGTCATACAAGGTTGCATGTGAGTAGATTTGACCGTCCATTAGATATCGGGAGGGGGGAGGGGGTTGACACGACACGCTTCGTCGTGTCTCGTGTACGTGTCGTGTTGATACGTTCGCGTCGATAGTAGTCGGTTACTAGATCATTACCCTCGCAAGGATATCTCAGAGTTCGCCATCAAATTGGATTTGTTGTTATTGCGCCGTCTTAGGGCATCGCACCAAAACTTACTCCGCACGCAATCAATGTTTCTAGATTCCGTCACGAATGACGTTTCAATGCACGAAGCACCGAGTTGGCTGTGGTTGCACCGCTTTCTTTCTACACGAAAGGAGCAAGCGTAGGATTATAGCAAATAACTTGGGCTGTTTGGAATAAAATAAAGACCGTTGTTTTCGAATTTAAGATCAACGCAACGTCAAGAAAACCAAATACGATGTTTGTCAAATTTACTTAAAAAAAAAAAAAAAAAAACCCAACTCAAATGGAGTGCCTGATCTTGGCACATTTCATAACGTTCTTTTCCCTTAATTCATTAGAATAGCTTGGGATAGAGACAGTTAATTTTTCGTTTGTAAAATGTAAATGATAAGATTTTAGGCATATTAATGCACAGAAAATAGGCAGAAGGAAACTCTAAGCGGAAATTACTCAGTCCACCTCCTCGAATTTCGCTCATTCTATATGTAACCTCTATCCATTCATTGATTGATGGGATCTACAGACCATGAAGAAGCAAGACCTCAGCCAATAGTCTGTCAGAGCAAGTATCATCAAAGAGCGGGCACCCACAGCAACCATAGTGACGAGGACTGTCTAACTTCCTTTTGCCCTCAAGGGGCCCTCACACTGGCAAAAATAATGCTCAAAATTTTGAAGAAGACGGTTTTGTGCAAAAATATTGCGAGTGTGAGGAGACCTTATGTGCAAAAAAAAGGGGTGTTCAATATTTTTTAGGACCTTCAAAAGTTTAGAAAATTTCAACATTTTGTAGCATTAGAGTCCTGTGTGCGGGGGCTGACATAATATTGCGCAATTGTTTGTGTGTCATTTAGCGTGTGTGCGTTTATTATACATTTTATATAAGTATTTTATATCCTTTTTTCATTTTTATTTTCTCCTGTATATTAAAAATATATTGATTTGATTAAATATTTTGATTCGAATAATACATTCTTCTGCATTTTTATGTCAATGCATTTTCAATTGCACATATCGTCGATACAAAAGCAAACTAACGAATATGAAAATCACCACTTTTCAGAGTGGAAAAGTATTTATTCATAACTTTTTTTTGGACAGTCAAATATTCGGCAGATTTGATGAGCTTTTGATAGTGGAATACTTTCCCTTTAATAGAGTGAAGTCAGATTGAAGAATTTGCCGTAAATAAGTCCAGCAGAAATTATTAAAGATGGACAATGAAAGATGCATTTTTTCATATTCGTTAGTTTGCATTTGTATCGACGATATATATTACATAGGAAAAAAGTCCGTCACGCAGAAGCTGCATAACTAAGCACTTTCCTCAGAATTCGGGTAGTGTAGACTGGCTTCTAGAACAATTTGCTTAAAATATCCTACATAAATAAAATAAAAACATGAATAGTTCTCTTTTAATTTTGTTATGAGTAACTGTTCAATTATTAATTTTATAATTAATTTGCTTCCAGAGTTATGTTTACAGATGGTACCTACTACACTGCTTAATAAATACAAAAAACTTCATATTATCGTATTTTGATCAGACGCAGGAACAGGATACAGTCCCTCTTGTGCTAGAGAGCGCTCCTTGCGGCAGCCTTGCGAACCTACGTCTGGCCAGGTAATCCTATTGAAATATATTACAAAGAAAAACCCCCTTTCAGATTGACCGATTTAGCTCATTTTTACAACACTTCCTTCTCATGAGTTATCCACGACGTATACCGCGTTTCGTTACAATTCAGCAGTAATTATGACCGGTATGAGGATATTAGTAATATGGGTCCGGAGTAACCCCCCCCCCTCCTAACGAACCGATTTAGTTTATTTTTACAACACATTTTTACCTGTAGATAACCACTACGAATACCGAGTTTCGTCGAAATATAACAAAAATCACGGCTGGTAGTGGCGAATTGGTACTGTGGGTCCAATGTAAGCCCCCCTTCTAATGAACCGATTTAGTTTATTTTTATATCACACTTTTCTCTCTAGATTACCATTACGAATACCAAGTTTCGTTGAAATATAACAAATATTACGGCTTGCACGGTCAAATTAGTGTTTTGGGTTCAGGATAAACCCCCCCTTCCGGTGGACCGATTTTGGTGGTTAACGAAATCGTTCAATCGTTTGCTAATTGAATGCTAAATACCAAGTTTCGTGACGAAAAAACAAAAACTCTGGCCGCTATCGTGTGAACAGACACACACACACACACACACACATATATATATATATATATATATATATATATATATATACATACATTTTAACGGGGGTCATTTTCGATGTCTACTAGGTAGGATCGATAAAGACTTGAAGAAATTTTTCAAAAATTCCGTCATGAGTGCAACCTCAATAGCTACTTTCCTTCGGAGGAAAGTGCTAAAATGACCCCAGTGGTTGAACTGCCTTAAAATAGATAACGGCCGTTAGACAATTATAAAAATTTGTGCAATATTTTTGAGCCGTGGGAAAGGTCCAAGACCATTCAATATTTTGTACAAAAATAAGCTCAATATTTGTGCTCAAAATTTTGAGAACATTTTTTGTCAGTGCGAGGGCCCCATCAAGCTTGCTGTACATCGGTTTTCTTGGGAGCCACTCTGAGTACATTCTCTCCACGAGTCCCAAACATTTCAGCCATCTTAGACGCACAATGTCCCGATAACCAAATAACTCCTGCAGCTGCTGGTCCGTCCTTATAATTTATTACACGTCAATTTTTTATGGGGCCAACAATTTACTCAAGAATCTTTCGTTCTCATACCAATATTGGAGTTTAAGTCTCCTTCACCAGTGCCTATATTTCGGATCCATACGTTCCATCTGAGCTCTAAACTTCAATGCCCTGTGTTATGCATAGAAGCATGCATTACTCCCCAAATACTTAGGAATCCTGGCATGCCTTAGGCCTGGGCTATCCGATTTCTACTACACGTGCATTTCCTGGTGGGTTTTATGTTCATTGTCGAACAAAATTTCATTTCCAGTCAATCAACCAGTAGAAACTCTTCCAGCTCAGCAACCAATGTCGATATTATTTTAGGCTGATAACAGTCTGACTGGTAAAAATCGGTCTGGCCTCCGGGATCGGTCCTGATCGGGCGGAAAGCCAGTTCAAGGATCGTTTTAAAGAGCACTTATGTACCTTTTCATGTCTGTGTCCTCTTTGAACGCTGATGCTATGTGACTAGTTCCGATTTTCACCCTACACCGAGTTTTTTCGTTAGCCACAAACACCATTCTCACCAAAATGTTAGGAATCAACAGGTATCTTAGGGCGTTTCTAGGGCTGACACTACACCCGACGGTCTTTTCGTACAAATACAAACAGATAGAGACGACAGTTTAATTCAATGCTATGTACACACACTTCTTACTGTATATATATATATATGACTTACCCGAATAGCTACAATGAACTCATCCATGCTTATGGTACCCGACCCATCTGTATCGAATGCCTGAAAGAGTTTCTCCACTTGATCCTTCGTTAGCTGGAGCCCAGCATCTTGGATTCCTTCCGAAAACTCCTCCAAATTCAAGGAGTGGCTCCCGTCGTCGTCCATGCGGCGGAATACCCTGAAAACAACAAAGAAATATCAATTATTGACTGTTGGTAGTCAATTGAGTGACTAATAATGCATAAGAATATCTTTAAAAGGATGGATTAGCTTGTGGAAGGATGATTAGCTCGCCGGGCTGTCAAGGAGGAGATGTCACCACTTGAAACGGGTTACGATGTTGGGAGCACATTAATAATTGGTTCTTACGGTTTTGCGCTGGGTGGCTTACAGGTAAAACTAGGTAATATGACCTTGAGAATCTAATGAAACCATTTTAAAGTGACATCTATAATCACTTTCGATAAAAGTAGAATATATGTGTAAGTTAAGCAAAAGTAGCAGATTGAGTTGAAAGCTTCTCAAAACTTTCAACAAAAACGTGTTGAGGCAGCAATGTTCATATTTTTGTATATTTTCCTTAACATTGGTGGGAAATCGTGGAATTTGAAAAGCTCTTTTATCTAAAAAGAGCGAAACCAACACTTTAGAAGGTTCAAGCACGGTTTCCTCCGACTGAAGTGGTGCTATCGAGATTCACGCCCGTCAAGTAAAATAAAAAATAGACGACCGTTATTCTTGTTAGCTATGGGGTATGAAACGTGGAGATTTTTCTCATCGGGACCTTTGGATTGAGTCATCGGGTCGACTTCTTAAGCGGGTTTCCACCATATGGATATATATATTTACATATATATATATATATATATATATATATATATATATATATATTTATATATAAAAATATATATATACACACATATATATACATGTGATGAGTTGAACTTCCTGATTTCACAAAAGCGTCGTGGGAACTCGGAGGAGGTTGACCGACAAAGGAAGGAACCCAGTAACTAGAGGCGGAGACTAGAGTACAATGATATAGGGTGTAATGAACAAAGGGTTAACCATTATTTATCTAAGATGAGAAATGTCAAGTAATAATACTCACTTCATAAAGAGTTTTGATTCTCATCCTATTGCCCTACTCGTGTTCTAATTAGCTAATGGCGTTTTTATTAATTAGACTATTAGGTGCTTATAGTGTCAGAGGATTGGACATTCATGCTGTCAGAGAGGACATTCTAAGGAGCAATGAGGTGAAAATTGCTTATAAAGGATGGGCTGATTGTTGAGTAACGATACTCACCTGCCTAATTCGAGTATGCCAGCCGAGCCACGAGCCAAGCACAGATACCTCAGCTTCTCGAGTGGGTCTGTCGCCACTTCGGCCTTCCTCCTCGCCTGGTTCATCGCTTCGTCTGCCGCGAAGCCAGATCTCTGCTTCATCCTGGACTTCTTTCTGCAAAACAAAAGAAATTATTGTTATGCCGGATGTCTTCCTCCCTTCCTATAGGATGAAAACTTGTTTATGACGTCAATCCGATGACGCGATCCAGAGGGGTTGACCAGAAGGCTACAGGAAACGTTGACTTTTCAGAAGGAATAAACGACAACAATATAACCTAAGCAATGGTAAGGCTTGTCATTCAGAAAGGCGATCAGAATGTATTCATAGATCCGTTTTGTTATCTAATAAAATGAAGCAGTTATTCTTAGCAATTTATCAATATAAATAAATAATATTAGGTTATAGTCTGGTAATTTTTAAATATGTTATTTATTTGTTGCAACACAAATTCACGCAACATATATAAGTATCCACAAATAAATGTTTTTGTTCGTATAAACGAAAGTAGGGTTAGAACATGTGACTACCACCAAAGAACTGCCATTGAATGATTCAAAATTTTAAAATTTCAAGGGTGCAGCAGTTAAGTTCATACAGTGTTGCATCTCTACAACATAATGTATCAATCGAGAATTTATTTTGGCTTATATTTTAAGTAAGAAAATTATTTTGATGCATTTCTAGAACCGAATTCATTTATGGGTTCTTTTATTTTCCGCGTCAAATGTCTAAACTTCTGACACCATAAGCACCTAAGAGTCCAATTAAGCGAAAAGCTATTTACTAATTGGAACACGAAGAGGCATATAGTGTGGGAATCAGACAGGTGTCTGAAAGGAGGGCGCCCTCAAAGCTGTATCGATCTTCTGCAATATCATTATGCACCTAATGTTGTTACTACCAACAAGTACAGAGCGTCTGAGGGTTTGTCTTATCTTGGCAAAGCATACTTCTGGGGTCAGAGGACTATCGATCTGTTTAACTTGTTGAGGTAATAACTATTTATTCCTTTATGGAGTAACAAAAACGTTCTTCGCGAAGGAGCTGCTTAACTAAGCAATTTTTTCAGAGAGTTGGTTAGGTCACGGTAAATTCCTGGAGGATGTGTATAACCCTATACATGGCGAGCTGATAGAAAACTTTGTGTCTCTGAGTGTGGTTTCGTAAAGTGTACATTCATCCCCAAGCAATAAGGTCCCTCCTTATCAAACTCATCACTAAATATATTAAGTTTCATTCAATGTAACGCAAATTTCTGGCATCTTATTAACAATTCAAAGTAACGATTTACACCAGAAAAAAAGTAAATAAAAGATCAATAACTGAATCTGATCTTTATTTCAAATGTAAAACACCAAAAGCATTCATGTTTATTTTACATTTATAAGGGTTATTTTAAAGAAATTCTTCAGGAATGCAGCATAAACTAGCCACTTTTGTCAATCAAAAAATCAGTCCCGTAACATGCCACAAGGGCCCAGAGGGGCAGATACTGTAGAGGTATCTGATTCTTAGTGTGGTCAATACTATGCTCCGGCTGCCTGATTTTCCCCTTGGCTGCTTCGACTGCTAGAGTCACTAGCACCCAAGGTACCCATTATTAATTAAATTAATTAAAGGCTGGGTGAGTCTAGGGACGATCTGGGACTCCAAATCCAACCCTCGAATGGCAGCACTAGAAGAAAAAATCATTAGTGCGCGCTCGGGTTTTGAACCTGGTCCTCCAGTTCATTAGTCGAGGGCTCTACCACTGAGCTAACCTCGCCCCCAACCACTTTTGTCAAAAACAGCTAAAAAGTGGTTTCATGCGTTCCCCTATGTTAGAAAACCTATGAAAAGTGTATCTCAAAGCCTATTAACACAAACAAAGTAAGTTCTACTATTCTTTTCCCAGGACTTTTGCTTAAAAACACGTGTACTTACGTACTAGTTGCACCGGTCTCGAGAAGTGGGTCTCGTTCAGGAAACCGGATCATGAAATGAGAACTCAAATGAGGTTGTGGCAATATGGCGACCGAAAGACCATTTATTAATATTATCAACGAGTTGGATTAACTACAGTTTCGATATAACCTTGAGCGAGCGGAAACGCATAGCAATTATGCCATACACATAAGTGTTACTAGTTTCCTAGGTTATATAACATTAACTTATGTTAATTGTATAATTGCTATGCGTTTCCGCTCCCTAAGCTCGCTCAAGGTTATATCGAAACTCTAGTCAATCCAACTCGTAGGTAATATAGATCACTGGTTTTAGCACTTTCCTCCGAAGGAAAGTAGCTATTGAGGTTGCACTCATGACGGAATTTTTCAAAAATGTCTTCAAATCATTATCGATCCTACCTAGTAGACACCAAAAATGACCCCGTTAAAATTTATATATATATATATTAGACATGCGCGCCGAGGCTGAATTTTCCAGCGGCGGCGCGCCGGACTAAAATGGTCGGCGGCGGCAGCGCGCGCGGCGTGGGCTATTTTTCTTAACCCCCAAGGGAGACGTTACAATTTATATATATATATATATATATATATAGGCTTGCCATATTTTTGGCGAGTGAAACCGGGAAACATTAATATAAGAAAGGCATACGGGGGGGGGGATAAAAATGGTAAAAATTAGAAGCAAAAGTGGGGGATCTGGAACTCTAAATTGTTGGTCTCCCCACTTTGTTAAAATAAAAAAGGAAATTTTGCTACTTATTTTTGCTAGTTCTTGCGTTTGCTCTCTGATTACAGTTACAATCGTTCTCATTTCTTTGGCACTGCATACATTGTAAAAAGTATGATTCTTAAAAACTAAATCCATTACTTTATACATCTTACAGCCGTTTCCGGGACATTGATAAACCCGGGTGGACCAGAGACAAGAGACAAATACCGGGACGTATGGCAAGCATATATATATGTCTGTTCGCTACAAAATATCATTACAAAAATGGTTCTAAAGACATTCTCGATGGGTTGATGTCAATCGGAGAAATAAGAGCTTAAAACTTCGAAAGCGTTTGTATTTTTCTTTTGTAGGGGGGGGGGGGGGGTGTTTATCTCTCTAATTTTCAGTTTGGGTACTCATAAACGATTAATTTAGTTGAAACTTGGTCCAGACGTTTGATATTCATCTAAACTAAGGTAGATACATTTTGGTTCCGTTTGGAGCTAAGGAAGGACAAGAAATAAAATATTTCATTAACAGACTTGAAAGGTTTTGGGATTTTCGTATATCTTACATATCTCGAAAACGGGGGGAAATCGTGGTAAGTGGAAGGTGGAAATTCGAAAGCTCGCTAAATTCCTTGCAAAAAAGGTTCAGATTTAAAAATTTTTGATAGTGCGATGTCAATCCGAGAAATAGATGCTTCAAACTTCAAAATTGTTAGTTTTTTTTTTTTTTCAACAGGGTTTTGTCACTTACCAAACGTTTTAATTGGTTATTGTTTTTTTCAATCGCATTTAATAGTAAAATTAATATTTTAATAAAATAAGGTATGAAAATGAGAAACGTATTGGTAATAGTGTTTTCCTTGTCAAACATTGAGAAGGTAGGGGGAGTCATTTCCGCTTAGAATACTATTAGTTTCCTGTTTTGGAGCCTTAAATCTTCCTTCTCTTTGAAATTCATTTTAAATTTTTCACGAAAAATCAAAACCTACCAACAACTGCTTCTACTACCTAGCTAATGACACTAGGGGTATGAAAGGAACCACGCTAAGATGACGCAGTTCCTGCGAGTCAGACTTTTGTTTTTCTCTTCTATTGCGAGGTTTTCAAAATATCTCCCACAAAAGCTGGATTTATTTTTTGAGTTAAATACCATTTTTATATACCTAAAATTATTTTATTTTCCGCTTTTAGCACTTTCCTCTGAAGGAAAGTAGCTATTGAGGTCCGTTGGACCGATTTTGGTTGTTTACAAACTCGTTCAATCGTTTGTTAATTGAACGCTGTATACCAAGTTTCGTGACGAAAAACAACAACTCTGGCCGCTATCGTGTTAACAGACACACACACACAAATATATATATATATATATATATATATATATTTGTGTGTGTGTGTGTGTGTGTGTGTGTGTGTGTGTGTGTCTGTTAACACGATAGCGGCCAGAGTTGTTGTTTTTCGTCACGAAACTTGGTATACAGCGTTCAATTAACAAACGATTGAACGAGTTTGTAAACAACCAAAATCGGTCCAACGGAAGGGGGGGTTTACCCCGAACCCAAAACACTTATTAGACAATGCCAGCCGTAGTATTTGATATATTTCAACAAAACTTTGTATTCGTAGTGGTAATCTACAGAAAAAAATGTGTTGCAAAAATAAACTAAATCGGTCTATTAGAAGGTTGGGTTTACTCCGGACCCACATAACGAATTTGCCACTACCAGCCGTAATTTTTGTTGTATTTCGATGAAACTCGGTATTCATAGTGGTCATCTACAGAGAAACATGTGTTGTAAAAATAAACTAAATCGGTTTATTAGAAGGGGGGGGGGTTACTCCGGACCCAAATTACTAATATACTCATACCGGTCGTAATTTCTGCGGCATTGTAACGAAACTTGGTATACGTCGTGGGTAATTCATTAGAAAGAAGTGTTGTAAAAATGAGCTAAATCGGTCTATCGGAAAGGGGGGTTTACTTTCTAATATATTTCAATAGAATAGCCCGCCAGAAGTAGGTTCAGAAAGCCGTCGCTAGGAGCGCTTTCTACCACTAGGGGGAAGTCCCCCTGCAGCTCTATATCCTCTTCCTGTGTCAGTTCAAAATACTAAAATATGAAGTTTTTGTGTATTATTTAAGTTCATGTTTTTATTTTATTTATATAGTTTTTTTTTTTTAAAGAAAATTATTGAGGAATGCAATCTACACTACCTTAATACCGAGGAAAGTGCTTAGTTATGCAGCTCCTGCGTGACGGACTTTTTTTTCAATCAAATAGCACAAAACACAAGCGTTTACTCGAAGAGAAGGTAAGCCAAAAATGGCGGCAGGTTACCACGCAGTACACTCGCTGTTTTCCTACCCTAACCCACCTGCTACACCCTTTCGTCCAGTATTGCCAACGAAATCGGCGCGCCGACTGACTAGGTTCGGCGGCGGCGCGCCAGTGAAAACCCGGCGTGGCGTAGCGGCGCCGGCGCGGCGCGCATGTCTAATATATATATATATATATAGATATATATATATATATATATGTGTGTGTGTGTGTATATATATATATCTGTTAACACGATAGCGGCCAGAGTTTTTGTTTTTCGTCACGAAACGTGGTATATAGCGTTCAATTAGCAAACGATTGAACGAGTTCGTTAACCACCAAAATCGGTTTACCGGGAGGGGGGGTTTACCCTGGACCCAAAACACTAATTTGACCATGCCTAATCTCACCAGCCGTAGTTTTTGTTATATTTCAACGAAACTCGGTATTCGTTATGTTGATCTAAAGAGAGACATACGTTGTAAAAATAAACTAATTCGATTTATTGGGGGGGGGGGTTACTCCGGACCCACATTACCAATTTGCCACTACCAGCCGTAATTTTTGTTACATTTCAACGAAACTCGGTATTCGTGGTGGTAATCAACAGAGAAATATGGGTTGTAAAAATAAAATAAATCGAGTTATTTAGAGGGGGGGGGTTTACTCCGGACCTAAAGTACTAATATACTCATACCGGTCGTAATTTCTGCTGTATTGTAACGAAACGCGGTATGCGTCATGGGTATCTCTTGAGAAAGAAGTGTTGTAAAAATAAAGTAAATTGGTCTATTGGAAAGGAGGGTTTACTTTAAACTCTGTTTCATTAGAATTAGCCGGCCAGACGTAGGTTTCCAAAGGCGCTGCGAGGAGCGCTATCTCCCACAAGGGGGACTGTGTCCTGTTCCTGCGTCAGATCAAAAGACGGGAAATGAAGTTTTTGTGTATTTATTAAGTAGTACAGAATCATGTATTAACATAACTCTGGAAGCAAATTATTTACAAAATTAATAATTGAACAGTTCTCATAAGAAATGTAAATGAGCAGAACTATTCACGTTTTTATTTTATTTATATAGGTTATTTACAGCAAATTATTCGGTAATGTAGTCTACACTACAAAAATTCTGAGGAAAGTGCTTAGTTATGCTGCTCCTGCGTAACGGACTTTTTCTGTGGAAAATGGGCAGATATGGAATTTAAAATTGCTTCAAAAGAGTCTCTTTTCTCATTATGTTTGTCTGCAAAAATGCAATGGCATCTTTTCCAGCCGTTGGTAAATCCCAAATACTCAGTTTCTTAGCCGAAAGAACAGCGCAAAGGATAGAAAAATTACTACAACACTAAGAAGTGAAACAAGAAACAATAAATGTAACTTGTAAAAACACAAATCTAACAGTTAGTGAACACAAAACGATGACTAGAACAGAAGAAAGAATAGCCAATGGAATTTCCCATATGTATGTATGTATGAATGGGGTTTAAGGACGAAGAACGTCAAAGGTTACCATCGTCCTCCCATGGCGGCAGGTTTTTCCCATAGGATGAACCAAAAATTTCCCATAGGATGAACCAATAGAAATGCTAATGAGGTATGCGCGTGCGCTGATGATGGAGATAACTTCATTTGAGTTCTCATTTCATGATCCGGTTCACTGAACGAGACCAACTTCTGGAGATCGGCGCAACTAGTACGTAAGGACCAAAAAACGTTTTGGTGGACGGATTCGGTTAACGATCTCGGCCTTTTAAATCTGAAAAAGGATTTCTCTTTCATAGTTGAACAAAATCGGACCGTATTTGGGGGTTAATTCGTTCTCCAATTATCCCAAAAATGGCCCGATTTTGATCAAATATGGTAGACAAATTATTTTTTCAGATTTGAAAGGTACTGTTCTGTGACCGAATCCGTTCACCAGAACGTGGGTCTTTGAGCGAAATTCGTGCGAAAAGTATCGTGATATTTCCTAGTCTGTACTTTCGGATTGCGTTATCGGGTCAACCCCGTAATCGAGTTTTCTCCCTAGGGTGGGAGAGAGAGGAAACGCGCTAAAAGCCAGATTATGATAACTAATTCAGAGGTAATTCAGAAACTACTTCTTCATCATCACGGTTTTTTTTCCTCTGATCATTAAAGAGTATCTATTGATGTTAAATACTTGCTCACTAGAAGATATTCCACGATACATTCTAATGAATTGATCAGATTCGAATGAAATGTTGCACATGTACGAAGAAATATGTGTTTGAGCGTCATACAACCACCGAACACTCATAGTGGAAAGGAGGACTGGAATTCTCAAAATCACATTATTATAAATAATATTAAAATTAAGTCTCTCGGAACTGCGTAAACTAAGCACATTCTTCCGAAAAATGGTTACAACTGCTGAGGAAAGTGCACAAACTAAAGGGTAGATAAAAGTTATGGTGTAGTATTGGGCCAAATTATGGTATAGTATTGGGCCAAGTTACGGTATAGTATTGGGCCAAGTTATGGTATAGTATTGGGCCCAGTTATGGTATAGTATTGGGCCAAGTTATGGTATTAGTATTGGGCCAAGTTATGGTATAGTATTGGGCCAAGTTATGGTATAGTATTGGGCCAAGTTATGGTATAGTATTGGGCCAATTTATGGTATAGTATTGGGCCAAGTTATGGTATAGTATTGGGCCAAGTTATGGTATAGTATTGGGCCAAATTATGGTATAGTATTGGGCCAAGTTATGGTATAGTATTGGGCCAAGTTATGGTATAGTATTGGGCCAAGTTATGGTATATTATTGGGCCAAGTTATGGTATATTATTGGGCCAAGTTATGGTATAGTATTTGGCCAAGTTATGGTATAGTATTGGGCCAAGTTATGGTATAGTATTGGGCCAAGTTATGGTATAGTATTGGGCCAAGTTATGGTATAGTATTGGGCCAAGTTATGGTATAGTATTGGGCCAAGTTATGGTATAGTATTGGGCCAAGTTATGGTATAGTATTGGGCCAAGTTATGGTATAGTATTGGGCCAAGTTATGGTATAGTATTGGGCCAAGTTATGGTATAGTATTGGGCCAAGTTATGGTATAGTATTGGGCCAAGTTATGGTATAGTATTGGGCCAAGTTATGGTATAGTATTGGGCCAAGTTATGGTATAGTATTGGGCCAAGTTATGGTATAGTATTGGGCCAAGTTATGGTATAGTATTGGGCCAAGTTATGGTATAGTATTGGGCCAAGTTATGGTATAGTATTGGGCCAAGTTATGGTATAGTATTGGGCCAAGTTATGATATAGTATTGGGCCAAGTTATGGTATAGTATTGGGCCAAGTTTTAGGCTCTTAATACCTTGTCAAGAATCTAATATACCCTCTCACTTATTTGTGCATTTCTAACTCGGCTAGTGTTCGTTAAATGATGACCGTTTCAACTTATATAGAGTTCATATAAACCTGATCGTTTTAAGTCTTCAAAGAGCTTATAATAATCTTGAATCGTTACCCTAAGGGCCAGAATCCTTAATTGCCAAACATTTTACAATAATAAAGATCATTATAGTGGCCATCATTTAACGAAAACTGGCCAAGTTGGAAATGCACCAATAAGTGAGAGAGTATTATTCGGTTCTTGACAAGGTATTAAGAGCCTAAAACTAGGCCCAATACTATGATATCATAACTTTCATAGGCAAACTGTTTTTGGGAGGGGCCTGGAACTTGGCCCGTGTTTTCAACCTTAGTTTTTTTTGGGGGGGATAAATTTTACTTTACTTCGTTGCCACGAAACGGCGTTAGATTTCATGCGCAATTATTACTTGATTTTTATTTATTTTAAGAGCTCCGCATCGACGGTGATTTGCTTTAATTTAAACAAGAAGCAAAAACAAATGTAAATCTACACTATTATTAATAAATTAGAAAACTATATATATCAAAAGTTTGGAGCGAACATAAAACAAAATTAAAGTATAACAGGAGGCCTGGTGGCCGTGAGAGTTAAGGCGTGAGCACTTAACTCTCCGTGGCAAAGGTCGTGCGTTCGATTCCCACTACGGGGTGGTGGCTTTTCTTTAGAAAGAAGAAAAGGCATCAGCTCTATCCTGGCTAGAAAAGGGTGGTAACCTGTATAGAACCCGTCCTAAAATTCGTAGTTAATAATAATGGACGTTAAAATTTATATAAATAAATAAAATATAACATCTTTTCAGCAATGCGCACTTTGGTTTCTATATTTAGATAACATAACAGCATTAAACATAATAACGTTATTTATTGTAAAATGGAGTTCAAACAAAATTATTTTGCTCTTCCATTACCGTCCAAGTAAAATAAATTATAAGATCATAAATTAAAATTAAAAATTGACAAAACACAATAATGTATAAACAAAATTTATTAATTTAAATCAGTTTACAATTTTTTCCAGAATTCAATCGATTGTTTGTAGGTTGTTGTGTCACAAGGGAATTTTAGTTGTTCTCATTTAAGTTGCTCATGCGCAATTAATTAGGAATATGTGATGCAAAAATAAACATATCGGTTTATTAGAAGTTGAGGTTTATCCAAGAACAAAATTAAATAAAAAATTTAAATACAAAATACAAAAAAAAAAAATCAGACCCGTAACAGGCCACGAGGACGCTGAGGGGCAGATACTGTAGAGGCATCTGATTCATGACCACACGGCACACTAGGGGGATAGTGTGGTCAGTACTATGCTCCGACCGCCTGATTTTCCCCTTGGCTGCTTCGACTGCTAGAGTCATTAGCACCCAAGGTACCCATTATTAAATTAATTAAAGGCTGGGTTGGCCTAGGGACGGTCAGGGAGGCCGAATTCAACCCATGAACGAAGACACTAGAAGAAAAAATCTTTAGTACTATGCTCGGGATTTGAACTCAGGTCCTCCAACTTGTTAGTCCAGTGCTCTACCACTGAGCTAGCCTCGCCCCCAAATACAAAATAAGAAGAAGACAAATATTTTATTTTGGATCAAAAAAGTATTTTGTTCACAAATGGAAAGATAATAAAGCTAAATTTGTTTGTGATGAAATCTCGCTCCATATGCAGGTGGTTACCTGTATGTAATACTTACCGAATATTGGGATCACATTAGTATAGTGTGTTGAAATTGGTACACATTTTGCCCAAAGAGTGCGAACAGACAAATGTATTTCTATGTATTTGTCTGTTCGCACTTACACAAATATATAAGGATATATATAAGCAGTATTGGGCTGTACCAATTTGACCACACTGTATTAATGTGACCATTCATAGTTAATAATAAATGGACGTTAAAATTTAAATAAAAATAATGTGACCACATTTTACGGTAGTTCATTTGTCACATTGCTGAGGAATCAGCTGTTTACTAACCGATATCTACTATATATTTGTCAAATACCACTCAGTCACTCACTCACTCACTCACTCACTCACAATAAAAACAGTACAAATTATAAGCAAAATGTTGAGTTTTAAGCTTAGCAAGAAACGGGAAGGGGGGATCCTGAACTGTTAGTCTACCCAAACCTTAAAAATAAGAACGGAACTTTTTTTGCTACTTGATTTTCTTAAAACAATCTCTCAGCCAAATAGTAGTGTCTGGCAGCTGGCAGCGCTGTGCAGGTAGTTCCAGCGTTTTACAGTTAGATTACTTCTCATTTCTTTGACACTGTGAGCAGTAGTAAAAATGTTGATTGTAGAAAAGTAACCGATTTATAAAAGATTCTTATAAACATGAATTCATTACTTTTTACATCTTACAGCCTTTTCCGGGACATTGATAAAATCGGGCGGGACACCGAAACAATTGTAAACTACCGGGACAGTCCCGGTCAAACCGTGATGTATGGGATATCCTTAGGTTTTCCAGGCGAGGTAATAATATCCGGAACCCTTGCAATGCCTTCTCGCCTATAACCTTGGTAATACTCGTAAATATATTGGGTGTTACCAAATGACTTCTTGGAAACATAAACTTTTAAATTTTAACGCCCATTGAATAAAATATAGTATGAAGGGAACCGTGCTCTAATAAACTGCACAGAATTGTATAGTAATGTAATTTTAATGAAACATTATTTAACGCAATAAAATAACTACTTATCTGCCGTGACGAAGCACGGGTATTCAGCTAGTCAATACATAAAAAAATGCCTTTACTCTTTTATAATTATTTGTCATAAACAGCTGACTCAATTCATGAAGAAAAACATTTTTACTGGGCCTTACGTTTACAGAGTTGCTTGCCAAGGAAGTATAAGTAACGGTCTTTACGTGTAAACAATTTGGTATCAGTGTAAACCATTGACTCTTAATGGACCAATTTTTTTTTTTTTTTTTTTTTACGGCACATCAACAAATCGTGGCTATTAGCGCCGACATCCAGGTGCAACCAGGAATTTTCTCAGCGAGCCCTGAGATGAGAAAATGTCTGGCACCGGTGGGGATCGAACCCACCAACTCCCGCTTATGAATCCAGCGCGTTAGCCACTAGACCACGGGAGACCCCAACTGCACATCCTTCTCTCTATTTTAATAGCAATATAACCATATTTTTAACCGTTAAAGGCATATTGCTAATTTGAGTCTGGAGTGTTGGCCGATTTTGCTATACAACGAACTTATGTAATTGTTTTTCGTGGGAATACTATACAACGAGTTTTGCGCAGGAATAAAATTGTGGCAACTCTCCTTGTGCGTTTGTGTTCAAATTTTAAATAACGGGGAACATTTTCAGTAACTAGGTTTTCATAAATCCTCTGTAAGTAGAGTCTCAAAAGCTACATTGGGTTGGAAAGTGTTGAAAACATGCATTATAACCGGGGAAATATTTGGATGTGATAATTGTGTTTCAAGTTGACCATACATAATATACTACATAATCAAAAGAACAAAAACTATAAAATGACTGGTGAGATAACATTTATCAGAAGCGGTTATTATTTTTTTTTTTTTTACAACAGCGATCAGTACCTGTAACGTAACTGGAAGACAGCGAGGACCTTCCCAGTAGAAAAGCCGGGCGTGGAGTGACAAGAAGAGAGGGCCGAAGTCAGCCGAGGCGTGACGGAAACAGCCGAACCGTAACATATACTTCTCATACCTCTTTGGATTGTAGCTCTTTGCGAAATAATTCAGAACAATATTGAGAGGAAGCTATTATAGGCTGATGAGTTGATCGATCAGTCATCCGTGGCTTATTACATCCTCGTTCTATTTCTTTAGTCATCCTTAACGGCTATTTGGCATTTATAAATATAACAAATTCCTTTCCATAAGTGCAGATTCCTCAGATAATAGCTGCTAATATATATG
The DNA here is from genome assembly GCA_946811695.1 of Gonocerus acuteangulatus. Classification (NCBI taxonomy): domain Eukaryota; kingdom Metazoa; phylum Arthropoda; class Insecta; order Hemiptera; family Coreidae; genus Gonocerus; species Gonocerus acuteangulatus. Next base: position 91,879,871 of record OX328128.1, on the reverse strand, counting down.
TATATCCGACTTCATCGGAGGAAGGCCCGGCGGCCGTGAGTGTTAAGGCGTGAGCACTTAACACTCCGTTCCAAGGGTCCTGGGTTCGATTATGGGGTGGTGGTTTTTTTTTTTTAGAAAAAAAGGAAAGGAATCAGTCCTACCCTGGCTAAAAAAGGGTGGTAACCTGTAGATAACCCGTCCTATAATTCTGACTTAATTATATTGGACGTTAAAATTTAAATTCAATTATTTTTATTCGCAGTTCATTTCAACTGTGATGGCAGACCTTGAATTACTAGAAATAACTGTGATTTTGTCCCTCATAGAGTTTACGTTATACCTGGTGATGGTCCATCCGAGGTAATAATATCCCGAACCCTTGCACAGCTTCCTCACCCATCAGCATCCCCAGTCAGAACACTTCTTGGTAATGCTCGCAAATATAAAAGGGGTGGTTCGGAATAATATCTTGGAAACATAAATTTTTAAATTTTAACGTACATTTATTATTGACAACGAATTTTAACCTATACTGGTTAACTTCCTATTGCTGGTAACCTATAGATAACAGGTTATCTCTAGGTTATCTGTTTGTTGACACTGGTCCGGAGCTCTCCAGTGTCAGGAAACATCATACTTTGATTACTTATCAATTGATGAATAGCATAGAGTATGACAGGAACCGTGCTATAATAAACTTCACAAAAATATATAGTATATTAACGCTACTATATCACCTTAATTATGGTGATACATTATTTAATGCAATCAAATAACTACTTATCTGTCGCACGGGTATTCGGCTAGTATGTATATGTATATTTATATATATATATATATATATATATATATATATATATATATATATATATATATATATACATACACAGTGAAACCTCCCTTAACGGACACCTCCCTACAGCGGACACCTCTATTAACGGACATTTTCTCGCAGTCCCGAATTTTTCTATAGGTAAACCTCTATATTGCGGACACCTCTGTACAACGGACACGGACAGAGAAACCTGATTTTTTACCTCCTTACTACGGACAAGTACAGCTAATGTTATTTATAGAAGCCTTCCTATCGGTGTAGGTTTCCAGAAAAATGGGTTAACAATAACAAACTATTTGTGAGAATAAGATATATATACAGAATAGTGACTAGTAATATCTTCCTAGGAACTTCACAACAGGAACCTCTTCCTTTTCAGCAGAAGCATATGATTTTCCCGCTGGCGGATTACTATTGTTTTGCCTATGAGGTATCACGATTCCGGGAATATTCCAAAACTCTCATTCCGTTCACATTCCCACTCTTCAATTTTCAGTTGGTTTTTAGCTCTTGTTGAGTAAATATCCTGCTTTCTCTTCAATACTTCTAATCGGAAATCTCTGACACTTAAAGAACAAATTGACGTGATAACATTTTCTATTCGCGAAAAATGTGGTGTGCGTAAAGTTGCCGAGTTTTTTAAGATAGGGAAAACACAAGCAGCAGAAATATTGAAAAAGAAAGATGAAATTTTGCAGAAATGGACGGAAAATTGTGACAAACATGTTGTCCGAGAACTAAGAACTGGACACGGATTTACAATCGATCTCGCTACACTGGAATGGTTTAAAAGAGTGCGTGTTCAAAACATTCCCATATCAGATCCTATGATCCAGGCAAAAGCACTAGATATAGCTGGACAGTTGGGCTATTCTGAATTTATAGCTACCAATGGGTGGCTGGAAGAATTTCGTGGCAGGCACAAAATTTCATTTAGAGCCATTTTTGGAGAATCGGCATATATATATATATATCACATTCAACAGCAAAAAAAACATCGTCCAGTTCAGTCCTCAGAATCATTCTTGATTTTAGCACTTTCCTCCGAAGGAAAGTAGCTATTGAGGTTGGACTCATGACGGAATTTTTGAAAAATTTCTTCAAATCTTTATCGATCCTACCTAGTAGACACCGAAAATGACCCCCGTTAAAATTTATATATATCTATATATATATATATATATATGCATATATATATATGTGTCTGTTAACACGATAGCGGCCAGAGTTTTTGTTTTTTCGTCACGAAACTTGGTATATAGCATTCAATTAGCAAACGATTGAACGAGTTCGTTAACCACCAAAATCAGTCCACCGGAAGGGGGGGTTTACCCCGAACCCAAAACACTAATTTGACCATTTCAGCCATAATATTTGTTATATTTCAACGAAACTTGGTATTCGTACTGGTAATATAGAGAGAAAAGTGAGATATAAAAATAAACTAAATCCGTTCATAAGGAGGGGGGGTTTACTCCGGTCCGACAATACCAATTCGCCACTACCAGCCGTGATTTTAGGTATATTTCGACGATACTCGGTATTCATAGTGGTAATCTACAGGTAAATATGTGTTGTAAAAATAAACTAAATCGGTTCATTAGAAGGGGGGGTTTACTCCAGACCCACAATACCAATTCGCCACTACCAACCGTGATTTTTGGTATATTTCGACGAAACTCGGTATTCGTAGTGGTAATCTACAGGTAAATATGTGTTGTAAAAATAAACTAAATCGGTTCATTAGGAGGGGGGGGTTTACTCCGGACCCATATTACTAATATACTCATACTGGTCGTAATTTCTGCTGTATTGTAACGAAACGCGGTATACGTCGCGGGTAACTCATGAGAAAGATGTGTTGTAAAAATGAGCTGAATCGGTCAATCAGAAAGGGGGGTTTACTTTGTAATATATTTCAATAGAAAAGCCAGCCAGACATAGGTTCACAAAGGCGCCGCAAGGAGCGCTAGAGGGACTGTATCCGGTTCCTGCGTTAGATCAAAATACGATAATATGAGGATTTTGTATTTATTACGTAGTGTAATAGGTACCATGTGTAAACATAACTCTGGAAGCAAATTAATAATTTATCAGTTACACATTACAAAATTAAAAGAGAACTATTCATGTTTTTATTTTATTTATGTAGGATATTTTAAGCAAATTGTTCTGGAAAGCAGTCTACACTACCCAAATTCTGAGGAAAGTGCTTAGTTATGCAGCTCCTGCGTGACGGACTTTTTTTCTACATTCTTAAAATTTATTTACGAATGCTATTAACTAATTGAATTTATCTAAGGGAGAGAGAGAAGGGGCTGAGCCCCTCAGGAATGCAACTTATATTTTTAGCGCGGTTCCTCCCTCCCCCATAGGGAGGAACCCCGCTTAAAGGGTTGATACAATGAAACAATCCGGAAGTGCCGACTACAAAAATTTCGCGTTTCAGAACCCCTAGAGACCGAAAATAACGGTGGTTCAAATTTGTATATATATATATATATATATATATATATATATATATATGTATATATTTATTTATATATATTTATATATATATATATATATATATATATATATATATATATATATTTGTCTGTTCGCTCTCTAGATAGAAGACGAATGGTCCGATTTTGATGAAATTTGGTACAAAAATCCTTCGTCCAATTTGAAAGGTCAAGTTCGTTAACCAGCAAAATCCGCCTACTGGAAGATGGCGTTTGGAGCGAAATTCGTGCAAAAAAAATCGTAACGCTTACGTTTTTGAGTTCATAAGCTTCTAAGTACTCGTTTTATATGATTCCTGGGCTAGGAAAACGAATGAAACCATTTTCAAGGCGATAGCTTTAACCGTTTTCGAGAAAATTGGAAAAATATTTTTTGAATACCGTTTTTGGTTTGGGTACTTAGAATCATGGGATTCAGTTGAAACATTTTCTGCATGTACTACTTTCATCAAAACTAATATGTTGAAATTTTGGTTACGTTTGGAGTTAAGGAAGGGTTAGAATAAAATATTTTATGAACAGACATGAAAAGTTTTGGTAACTTTGTATACTTTCCTTAATATCTCGAAAAAGGTTGAAAATCTTGGTAAACGGAAGAATACCATTAGAAAGCTTATTAAATGCTCTAAAAAAAAGGTTCTAATTAAAGTTTTGATTAGGCGATGTCAATCGGAGAAATAAGAGCTTAAAACTTTAAAGTAATTGATTTCGCTTATTCGAACTGTTCTTTTTGTCTGTTTTTTATTCCTTGTTATTTTTTAATTGCTTATTGTTGGATAATGTATTTGAAAATAAAACAGGTTAAGAAAAATAAGAAAAACAATTTAATGTTAGAGATATGGATTTCCAAGATATATAGCTTTTCAACTGCCTAGCGTCCTTCCTAGGGAGGGTTCTTTGTCTTTGATTTTGGTACTTAGAATTATGGGATACAGTTGAAACATTTTCTGCATGTTGGAGTTTCATCAACACTAATATGTTGAAATTTTTGTTACGTTTAGAGTAAAGGAAGGGTTAGAATAAAATATTTTATTAACAGACAAAAAAAGTTTTGGTAACTTTGTATAATTTCGTTAGTATCTCGAAAACCGTTGACAATCTTGTGAAGCGGAAGATTACCATTCGGAAGCTTACTAAATGCTCTACAAAAAAGGTTCTGAAGAAAGTTTTAATTAGGCGATGTCAATTGGAGAAAAAAGTGCTTAAAGCTTTAAATTAATTGATTTCGTTTATTCCAATGGTTCTTTTTGTCTGTTTTATTTCTTGTTATTTTTTAATTGCTTATAGTTGGATAATGTATTTGACAATACAACTGGTTAAGTAAAATAACAAAAACAATTTATTGTTAGAAATATAGATTTCCAAGATTCCAAGACCTTGTCACTAGCGGGTCTGTTACTAGTGTAGCGGACCCTTCCAGGTAAGATTGTAAATCATGACCTTTCAAGACTTTACTACTCACAGGAATGTCGTTAGTGACCTTAAGGGTTGACACTCCATTATAATAATTAATTTTTAAAAAAAGACTGGTGGAACCAAAATAATAACTGCTTCTATTTTAATCTTTCCAAATTAGACTAGTGATATGAACGGAACCGCGCTAAGATGATGCAGTCCTGCGAGATGGGCTTTTTTTGTTAATAATTGTAGATAGGAAGCTTAGTTCTGGATTAGTAGGATGAGGTAGGATTGAGATAAGGAAGCATGTCCATTCTAGAAGTGAGGTGTTGAGGATTACCAGCTGTATGGTTGATTTAGTTTGTTGCCTGCCATGGACAGAAGAGGGAAGCAGCCTTTCATTGACAGGAGAAGAGAGCGGCAGATCCTAAGGGCGATCGACCTAGCCTTCGGGAACTACGCGGAGGCTAACCGTTTATTCCAAAAACTGGAGGGCGTCGATGCCGGCTGGAGCTGTTCCAGAGCGAAGGGTCTTCCAGAGGCTTGACCAGCGTTTCCAAGAGGTTGGTATGGGGCCGTGGTAGTCCAAGAGTACCTCTCAGAATAGAGGATAGAGTGGTACTTAAGTATTAGCTTCAACGCATGTTAAAGAACCGGCTCTCAGAGATCTGGATCATCACCGGGTCAGAGATCTGGATCAAGGCGTCAATCGAATTTTTGCCAATATGGCGATGGGATTATCAACGTTTTGGGTTAACTAGAGTTTCGATGTGAAGTGTTATAGTCTTCATGTAGAGAGCAGCCCGCTAACGCCTGCCTGCAGGAAAGGGTCTGGGAGGGTAATCGATAGTTATCAACCATAGCATACAAATAGGTGTATATTTCCTCATCTCCATCTTCAACTTAAAAAAAAATATCGTTATTCAAATTGACATTAACAATTTAACTTAGCAAAAATAAAATCAATTCAATAACTTTGCTATACAAAACTCATAAATATCGTCCTCTTCACTGGCGTTAATGGCTTATAAGCTGATACGCCAGAAACAAAAACAAAACTCGACTCCATGAACTACTGGACAAAATTAGCAACAAGAGAGTGATGTACACCGACGGGTCACACACTGGTGTTTCCTCCGCATGCGCTTTTATAGATGGACAAAATGAGTATAAATTTAGATTACATCGAATCAGCAGTATTTACTCCGCGGAACTGTTTGCTTTATCAGCGGCTGTGTATCATGGGATGACAGTTCCCGAGGCCAACGTAGTGATCTGTACCGACTCCAGAAGCGCTTTGATGAATATCCACGACATGTACAGTGACAATCCAGGGATCATCAAACTGCTGCAATACTCCACCATGCTGCGTGACTTAGGCAAAACTTTGCACCTTGTCTGGACCCCTGGGCATAGAGGATTAAAAGGGAATGAGATGGCAGACAGAGCAGCGTCCTCTGCGCATGACATGCCAATTATAACACCCACCACTCTCACGGCAAGCGAACTCGCCTCACCGCTGTTAAAGACAATTAAGCAACGGTGGCAGGAAATGTGGAACGAAGCAGGCTTTAACAAGCTTAAGATGGTAAAGAGAGATTGCCTCCCTTGGGCGTCATCGGCCAGATCAAACCGTGGAGAAGAAGTGTTGTTGGCGAGACTCAGGCTTGGTCACACTCGTCTCACGCACTCCTATCTCATGTCCAGAACAAACCCACCTCGATGCGCTACCTGTCGGACACTACTCAGTATACAACATATCTTTGAAGAATGCCGCAAATATACAATGGTGCTAAGACGGCTTAAAATACCCAGAAAGATGGAGGAGGCACTAGGTAATAATTCAGCAGCAGTTGATAAGGTGCTCAAATTTTTAAAAATAACTGGACTTAATCGTCTCATATAATAACTGTGATTGTTCAGGTATATGTGTTTATTTAGTTCAAATCCTTGAATGATAGGTATATATAAGTTCCAGTTATTTATTTTATCATTCTTGGTGTCTTTTTATCTCTATTTATTTGTTTTACTTTTCTACCTATTTATCTATCCTTAGTTTTTTTTTTTTTTTTTTTTTTGTTTCGGAGAACCAACTGTTTTCTCCTTGTGATACATTTGTTACCTCTTAACTCATGTCTGTGATATTTTGTGTTACCTTAGGTTTTTTTTTTTTTTTTTTTTTTTATCTATTAAGACTTAGTTAGTGTATATTTTTAATTTTAGATTCATTTATTTCCTGTTAACTTAGTTTTAGATTAATAAAGCAATAATATGAATGTTCAGGTAAAGAGACTAAAAGTGCCGGAGAAAGGTGGAAAAAAAAGAAGGGAGAGGGGAAAAAAAAAAAAAAAAAAAAAAAAAAAGAGGGAAAAAAGTACCGGGTTTGATGGTTAAAAAGAAATTAAGGAAAAAAAAAAAAAAAGGTAAAAATAGAAAAGACAAATGGCTAAAAAAATAGAATAATGGGGAAAAAATTAGGAAATAAAAGAGTACCAGTTGTAAAAAAAAACAAAAAAAAAAAAAAAAAAAAAAAAAAACTCATGAGCATGCGGTGAGTAATTTGTGTAGCTATCTGCACGGTAGGGCGATGACGACCGTGGGGTTCTTTCGCCCAAAAATGCCACAAACAAACAAAAACAAAAAAGAGTGTCCATATAACCTCGAAGAAACGCGTAGTAAGTATCGTTTCCACTCGCTCAAGGTTATATCGAAACTCGTTGATAATATAGGTCACTGGTTTTTCGGTGGAAAACGGGACGATATGCAATTTAACATATTTTTCAGTTGTAGGTAAATCCCAAAGAACTATTTTCCTAGCAGAAACAAGAACGGCACAAACAACACTATGAACTCAAAAAACCAACAATGAAAATAAATCGCATAAAAAACACAAATCTACTAATGAAATACGTTGAAAACATAAAGTAAACAAGACAGTTACTACAACTGCCAATATAATTGTGAGTCGTTGCTTTCTACAGGCTCTACTCAGGATTTTGAAGATGTATATGCAACTGCAACACGAGTTGAAAGCTGTAAATACGGCATGTTCTGTTTTAGAAATTTCACCTATAAAAATGGTGCGTTTCAAAGTTCACAAGAGAAGAAGTTTCAAAGTTCTTCACGAGAGAAAATCACCTAAGAAAGATGGTAACACTTATTTTAACCTCTTAACTTTATTTTTATGCTCATATGTTTAGACAATTACCGTAGCTAATTGTATTATTACTTAAATAACTTTTTGTGGTATTTTAAGTTTTTTATTTGTCAAAATAGAAAAAAATAACGTCTCATAGATTAAAATAATCATAATTTTTATTGGAGGCTTTTGAAGTCCATCACATGAAGATATTAGTGAAATTTTTCCTTATACCCTCTAAAGTTTGGCATTCTCAATGATTTAGCAAAATTTCACTAATGTACAATTTTAGAAAATTTCTGAAGCTTTTGAGGTCAGCCTGATGAAGCGAATTTTGTAAATGAGATTCAATCCTACATCAGAGGCCAAAAATAACAGCTGTTAAAATTTTTAAATATATAAATATATATTTGGTGAAGGGGGTCTCCAATCAAGGTGATTTTTATTTCTGGTCACCTATCTTCAGCGATTGATTGAAAGATTATGATAAAGAGCTCTTGATCAACTTCGAGAATGACGTCATGAAGGCATTTGTCAATTGTAAAATATGAGTTATGGTTCTCCAACCAGCCCAAATGTACTGCCGCTGAGGTTCATTTTTCAATATATTTATCACTTTTTATACTAGAAGATAATTTTTTTAAAAACTCAAACGAGATGTTTTTGCGTAAGCCACCATTTGTCATTTGGAATGGAATGCTTCATGAATACGTTGTTAATGGTCATTTCCGACCTAAAGAGCCGTTGACTTTTTTCTTCCTCGTGTCTCGTAAATTTGAAATATGCAATACAAAAACTAGAAATTTTTTGCTGGGGGTCAATCAATATGGAGGTTATTTTTTCTGATCTGATATCTGAGATCATCTGGCCAAAGGATGACTATTATTTTCCTGACACCCTCTACACTAACCACATTCTGAGGTACATGCTAAGTTATGCAGCTCACGGATGACAGTCTTAGAGAATATGTAATTTCATTTTTCATTCTTTTCACACAATAGTACCCCAATAGTGGAGGAATTTATTTTTCTGCACTATGCATGCCCTTTTCAGCATATCTTGTGCATATAAAATATTTTATATCTTGTTACTGATTGAAGTTACTCCAATTTGTTTTATAAAAACAGAACAAACAAATCCTTATTAAATAAACAAAATTATACATTTTAAACTTTATCTTAAATATTAAGGGGGCATCTTCTCTTCAGGAAGTTCCCCTTTCCTCTGTCAGTAGGTAAATATTTTTCTAATTTATTTAAAATGGGGAAATAATCAGTAAATAGCTTTTTGGGACAGATTGGCCTGCTTTTATATAATTTTTTTAATCGTTTTGTATAAGTTATGTTAATGAGCTTTCTTATATAAGAAAGCACATAAACACTACACTCAAATGCTCCCTTCATCTCCAGGATTATATTATGAAGGACAACATATTAAGAACAAAAACCATAATAGTAAATTATTTATTATTATTCAACAAATGAATTAAAAGTAACAAAAAACTTAAAAACATTTAGTAAAGAATTTAGCTTTAATTAAACATTGCAAAAATATTATAAAAGCTATGCAAATACACTCCTCGTCAACAAAAATGCAACACCCTAAAATTTATTGATTACACAAGTTTTTAATTGAAATAAAAAATATTATGTTGATGTTTCTAATCAGACAAATACATAGGAGGAGAAAAACAACAATTTCATTTGAATTCCAGCACTTCTTCTTATCTTTAATCCTATTGTTTATAAACAGCACTAATTCCATAGTCATTCTTATCGACTTAGCAATGCAAAAAAAATTACTAGGGCTCAGTATCAGTGTTAATTTCATCAAGTACGCATTATTTTAGAATTCGTTAGTAATTATGGCGCGGTTAGATAGAGATGACACAATTAGGGCAGTGACGATGTACCAAGAAGGCCACGTTACATTGCTAATCGACTTGGGGTCCACTTTTCAACTGTCGCACAGGCCTTGAAACGATTCAGAGAGACAGGAGGATACGCAAGAAGACCTGGATCGGGCCGACCACGGGTCACATCAGCAGAAGACGACCGTTTTATCCGGCTCCAGACTCTCAGAAATCGGCTAATAACAGCAAACGACTTAAGAAACTTGGTCGCTGGTGTCCGAAACTTACATGTTTCGGTATCAACAATTACGAGACGAGTTAGGAATAGTGGACTGAAGGCACGAAGGCCCATGGTTGGACCACTTCTCTCCAGAGAGCACCGAAGAGCCCGCCTTAGGTTTGCCCAGGAGCACTGAGATTGGACTGTCGATGACTGGAGACGAGTCCTGTTCACCGATGAGACCAGAGTGGCGCTAAACTCTCCTGACGGACACAGAAGAGTGTAGAGGGGGCCAGGTGAGCGATACAGCCAATGTGATGTTCTGGGGTGGCATCTCATGGGAAGCTCGCACGGAGTTAGTTTCGATTCGCGGGGGCCCTTTGACTGCACAAAGATACGTGGCAGACATTTTGGAGGACCATGTCATGCCATATATGCCATTTATTGGTGAAAATGCATTTTTTATGCGTGATAATGCAAGGCCACATGTTGCCCGTATTGTTAGGGACTACCTAAACGAAGTCAATATCGACACATTGCCGTGGCCAGCGCGAAGTCCTGACCTAAATTGCATAGAACATTTATGGGACAGACTAAAAAGAAGTGCTCGAGCCAGGGAACCAGCACCATTTAACCTCAGGGAGCTTGAGGCTGCCGTTTTGGAAGAGTGGGAAAGATTACATCAGGAGGCCGTCCAGGACTTGATCAGAAGCATGCCCACACGTATGGAGGCTGTTGTTCGAGCAAGAGGTGGTAACACTGGTTATTAGTGTAAGAATAGTCAATTTAATTTTTAAAAAGTTAAAATTTTATTTTTTCATTTTTAGGATAAATTTTTATTTTTTGTTTGTAATTAAAGGATTTTTTTTTTTTTTCTGAAATACACTTTTTATTACTCCTATGTACTTGTATTATAAGACACAATACGGTATGATTCTCTACTTCAGTAAAAACCCAGTGAAATTAATAAATTTTAGGGTGTTGCGTTTTTTTTGACGAGGAGTTTAATATTTTAAAAAAAAAAGAACATGTATAATGCAAAAAATATTATAAAAAGCTAAGAACCATAATAACTTATTAATAATCTTAATATTATTCATCTAGAGGAATGATTATGGACGTTGCAAGAATTAGTTTTAAAGGTAATAGTGGATGCTTCCTTCATCTCCAGGATTCCATTATGAAGGAGAAAATATTAAGAACAAAAACCATAAGAGTAAATTATTTATTATTATTCAACAAATGAATTAAAAGTAACAAAAAACTTAAAAACATTTAGTAAAGAATTTAGCTTTAATTAAACATTGCAAAAATATTATAAAAGCTATGCAAATAATATTTAAAAAAAAAAAAAGAACATGTATAATGCAAAAAATATTATAAAAAGCTTACAACCATAATAACTTATTAATAATCTTAATATTATCCATCTAGAGGAATGATTATGGATGTTGCAAGAATTAGTTTTAAAGGTGGTAAGCCTGTCGAATCAAGAGGTCGAAATACGTATCCGTATCTATGGAGGCGCTCAAGCCAGAATAATAACTCAAGAATTCTTCTTTTGTTACCTGAAAAATAAAGTACAAAACCAATATTAAAATAATGAAATAAAAACTTATTTTGTTACGATGGATTCTTGGGTGATCCTCCAAGGGCAGAACTGTGTATACAGGGTGCACCGCAATGAGATGTCATAACTTTAGGGGTTTATTCTAGACGTCATTTGTAGTTAAGGGAAGCGGAAATGAACGTCCAATCTCAACATGAAGCAGAGCTAATCAAAATATTGTCTATTTTCAAACTATTGGTTTTCTTTATGAAAAACTATGTTTTGGGGATTTCTGGTTAATGTATCATGAATAACGACCACATTTTTAGAATCTACATTAAATTTCCAATAAGAAACACCAGTTATTAAAATATTGCCATGTAAATTAAGAGCTATATTAAAAGCCTTATCGATGTGAACTATTGATATTAGTGTTTTCTTAAATTATTCAATCTTTTCTTAATCAACTATTTGTGGACTTAAGAGGTTTCCCTCCTCCTCCTAAAAAGTTGCATTATTTAATAATGCTTCAAAATGGTACTTCGTTGTTTTAGAAAAAAAAAAAAAAAAAGAACCTATTTATTTCTGATTTCTAAGTCAAAACCAATAAATGTGCTTTAGTGTGAAAGTGCCATTCTGAACACATTCTTTAATTTCACACGATAATGGTGATGTCCCATCCTTTCCACACTAGGTACTCTGAGCCGTGGTTGGAATCGAGGGTAAATGATGACAGAAGAACATATTGAAAATAATTGCAATTATTGTAAACATTGGATAGCAGCAAGGAAACAATGTGTTAAGGGACAACTATTCCGTCAGAAGCTGACTTGCTCTCCAAAAATATATTCAAGCACCATATATCAGATTCTAGTGTGAGTACTAGTTTTAGAAAACACGGAGAGATGGCTTTCATGCGAGCCACTTCGATGATCTTTAGCAGTGAAGCGGTAGAAAGGCAAAGCCACTGAAGAAGTATTTAGCGAGCTCACTCCTCATGTAGTTACAAAGGTGGCTTTATCATACTAGGACCACCCATCCTTGAGTTGCAATAGAAGCTTGGACTTAGAGCGAGAAAAGTAAAAGCTATACGTGAGTCTGTGAAAGGAAAGTACTTCAATGGATTTTCAGGCCAGCGAAGATAGGATAAATATGGAAAATTTTAAGGAGCTAGATGCTGAAAAACCACGAACCAAGTGGCACCAGGAAAAGAGAGGGACATCGACTCCGATAATGAGTTGACGAGCAAGATTTGAAGAGAATGAGACTTACATTTGTATAGTTATTTTGCCCGACAAATAAAAAAAATATAGAGGTGAAAAAACTTTTGAAATGATGTACTTTTAGTGGATTAATTAAGATTTAGTTAAGTGCTGAATAAGCCACGACAGCAGGCCCACTGAAATAATTGTGCTGGCGGATTCAGAATCATACAATACCCGTAAACCTAACCAAGAATAACGTAATTAGGTCCCAAACCAAATATCAAGGGTATAGGCCCAGAGTAGTGGGGATAAAAAGAAAGGCAAGCAATTTGATGTCGAACACGTCACGATGTTGGGCCCGAACATGTTAACACTCATGGCCAAAGGGGCCTCCTAATATTTTCATTGACTGTATTTAATTTATAGAAAAAGTATATTTCATATTTTACCCTTGATTATATTTATAACACCTCAAAAATAAGACTCACCACTCCGTCAACCAGTCCGTTTTCGAAATTGGCCATGAATTTCCTGAGGATCTGGTCTTCGGACTCTTCACCACTACGATACTGTGGATGGCTCTGGACGCTATAGACTCTTCGAAGATCTTCCAATGATATGACTCCGTCTTTGGTCTTGTCGAGTTTATCAAAGGCGTCGTTTACTGACTTCTTCCTAGTTTCTGACATGTTTGGCTAGAAATAGAAATCGTATTAATTTAAAATTATAATATATTTAATTTGTATTACACATTTGTTAAATATAAATATTATGTGTGTGTGTGTCTATATATATATATATATATATATATAGGGGGTGAGGTTAGCTCAGTGTTAGAGCACTAAACTAATAAGCTGGAGGCCTGAGTTCAAATCCCGAGCAAGCACTAAAGATTTTTTCTTCTAGTGTCTTCGTTCATGGGTTGAATTCGGCCTCCCTGACCGTCCCTAGGCCAACCCAGCCTTTAATTAATTTAATTATTAATGGGTACCTTGGGTGCTAATGACTCCAGCCGTCGAAGCAGCCAAGGGGAAAATCAGGCGGCCGGAGCATAGTACTGACCACACTATCTCCCTAGTGTGCCGTATGGTCATGAATCAGATACCTCTATATTATCTGCCCCTCAGGGCCCTCGTGGCCTGTTACGGGACTGATTTTATATATATATATATATATATATATATAGTAGTGATATTTTCAATATAAATGGGTTAAATTTAAAGAATGAATCAAGAAATATCTTACTACTTCTTAATAATATAAAATGCTAACTGAACAAAAATTTCCTCAATCTGAAATCAAGAAGGCGTCTGCACCTGGGCAGATCGTCTTTCGTTTTTTGAAAAATAGAAAAAGAGATGCTAACTGTTAGGAGAGTATCCTAAAGTGTTTGTGCCAAAAGAAGTTTTTAAAGATAGATCAAGTGAATATTAATTGGACCTTGAGCTACACCTGTGGATGTAAGATAATTTATGTTCATTGTATAAATTTTATATTGTTTTGTGGTAGTAAGATTTATATCACTAACCACGTATTATATTTTTAACCCATTAGGTGGCAGCGTCCTATTTATAGGGCAGTCACTGTTCATGACCTGACATGAATAGGAGGTGTAGGGAAATTTTCCTCTACCCTCAAATCATATCAGGACAAGTCAGTCTAAGAGTTCCAAGTATTTAGACCCTCACTCTTTCAGTATCCTCTGAGCTGTGGGATAATAAAGTAGTGTTTTACAACTGCTCCCTAACTCCTTATTTTCTTTGTCTCCTATTCCTACTAAAAAATTGGTACGTAACTTTTTCTTTCATTTTCTGAATTAGAACTGATGAAACTATTATTCTCAGTAAAGTTTATTGAAAATATATTTTCATCTAATTTTTATATGCAATTGAATCAACTGTCCTATAAATAGGACGCTGCTACTCTGAGTATATATTTCCTATGTGTAGAATATGTCTATTCCTACAGTTTTCATTACAATTGAGGATACTGTGGCCTATTTATTCTCGGAAGAAATAGAAGCTGATATATTAACATTACCGCCAGGTGTCCTAGAAGCCACGGACCAAGAGGAAATAGACGATGTAGGACTGGGACCACCATTTGTGCATGACATTCCTGGCAATATTGAACTAAATCTTCCGGATGACCAACCGTAACAAGATAACATAGATGATATAAGTCTCAGCTCATCAAGCTCAGAAGAAAAGAAACCGATAAATAAATGTACCACTAAAAAAAAAATTAGATATTCAATAAAAAAAATTAAAAATTCTTCCCAAAACAAAACTTTGGAGAGAAAATTATCTTGGGAGAAATATGATGTTATCTATAATTTTAGTGAAATAGGAGACAAGGCCAAAAGAAAATTTCAAAAGAAAAGAAAAGCCTAAATGACATTCACAGGATGATTGGATTGACATATTAGAAGGTAGGAGCAAATGGACGTAATAGTGTTGGAAGACCACCAGGTTCTAGAAGTTCCGGAACCAAAGTGCTGAAGAGAGTGAGGCTAGTCGGAAAGGGCCACCTCATTGTGAAGATAGAAAAGCAACAGAGATGTCAATTTGCTGATTGTAAAGGAAAACCTTTGAACCTTTGACATTTTGCACAAAATGCAGTATAACACAAATTGTTTTCCAAAATTTCATTCATAAAAAATTTTTATAACCCTAGAATATACGTATTTTATTTGTATATATGCATTATTAAAAAAAAAAAAAAAAAAAAAAAAAAAAAAAAAAAAAAAAAAAAAAATGCGTTATTTTGTTCAGACATTCTATTTTATGTAATAATATGTTAAAATAAACAACATGTCTGTTGTGTGTTATATTTCAGTAATATTACTCTAACTTATCCCAAATGGAGCAGCGTCCTATATATAGGGCAGCTAATATTTCAGGAAGTAATTGTTGGAATTGATTTAAATTTTGTGTAGATGCTATTCTAAGGTATATAACACGCTGTTAAAATTTTATTAAAAAATTCCCAAAAATAAAAATTGGCTACTTAATGGGTTAAAAAAATAACTCTAAATTTGTATAAGAACCCAATACGACCCGTTTTAAGTAAATAAATTAAATTTCAATTTCATTATACTTCCATCAAATAAATTAATAATAAATTAAATTAAAAATTATAACAATATATATATATATATATATATATATATATATATATATATATATATATATAGTTTTTCTCTGCAGAGGGCAACATGACATAAATATAATGTAAATAAATAAGTACAAAAATGAAAACTTGTTTTGTTTCAAGTTTTGCGATTTTATCCAAAATGAAGCAAAAACGAGCAAATCTCTAAATGAATTTTTGTCTTAGTTTTTCAGTCCCCTATCCACTCCTGAAGTTTTGAAATTTAAATTCGGGACACCCTGTATATAGAAAATTATAACAATCTATAGATGAGAAAAAAAGCATTAAAAAAGTCCAAAATATAGGAAGGATTTTGGTGGCTGTAATAGTTTCAGCAGGATGTAGCTACTTCTCACATGTCGAACGTGTCCTTATAGTCCAATATACGCGTTACACAAGTAAGACAAATCAGAGCATGAAATTGCAGACAACTAAAGATATCAAAAATTGGTGTGCTTAAAATCATGGCTCAATTCAAAGACACACTCTTGCCACAAAATAAAGTACAAATTACGGAAATCCTTAATTTAGTCAGCCTGATTATGCACTAGGATAATGATCCGAAACATTCTACAAAACTTTGTAGAATGTAGTTATAACACAATAAGAAAATGAAGGAGAATTAAAATATAGCTGCCTCTAGACTTCAATGCGACCGAGCAGCTTTGGGAAGAGATTGTCAGGGGGGTGCGAGATCATCTATCGAGCTTTTGAGCGCGGTTCCTCCCTATCTCCATAGGGAGAACCCGCTTACTTATGAGGTTGACCTCACGACGCAATCCGGAAGTGCCGACTAGAAACTTTCTCATTTCAGGCCCCATAGATCACGAAAATATAGGTGGTTCAAATTTGTATGTTTGTATGTATATATATATATATATATATATATATATATATATATATATATATATATATATATATATGTGTGTGTATATTTATATATATGCTTGTCTGTTCGTGCTCTAGCAAGTTCAAAAATGGCCCAATTTTGATGTAATTTCGTACAAAAATCTGTCTTCTAATTTGAAAGGTCAAGTTCGTTAATCAGCAGAATCCGCCCACGGGAAGATCGTGTTTGGGGCGAAATTCGCACAAAAAAAATCGTAACGCTAACGTTTTTGAGTGCATATGCTTGCAGGTACTTGTTTTATAGGTTTTTAAACATAGGAAAACGAATGAAACCATTTTCAAGGCGATATCTGTAACCGTTCCTGAGAAAAGTGGAATCAATGTTTTAGTAAATCATTATTTTTTTGTGGGTACTTAGAATCGCGGGATTCAATTGAAATATTGGTACTTACGCTTAAAACTTAAATAGTGTTTGTTTTTTTTTCTTTTGAACCGGTTTTTGTCTTTGTGTAACTCACTTTTTAATTGGTTGTTTTTGTTTTAAATTGCATTTATCAGTAAAATTAGTATTTTAGTAAAATAAACCAAGGAACTGTGAAAGGTATTGGTAATAAGTTTGGAGAGGCTGTGGTAATCATGATGGCATATACGTAGGTTTGTTTTGAATTCTCCTATCTATATAACCGTCCTCATAGCCTACAACTGAAGATATCGTTATTTCTTATTTTATAGAATGATTTAAACCACGAGAGAATGGAATTTTATTTGCCATGAAGCACATATTTACAGTTGATTATACAGTCCAGGCAACGAATGCTTGAAAACAGCTACAGGTGGAAATTTTTGGAACACAATTTTTGACTTCGTAACTTTGTTTGGGCTGGATAGGAGGTGAACATATCAAAAGTCCTCGCCCCTAGCCTTTCAGCCGGGGAGAAGGGGGGGGGTTTAGAAGGTCCCATTTTTCGGGTTTTCACTTATATCTCGGAAACCCTGCGTCCTAGCGACATAAACATTCTATAACAAATGAAAGGTTATTAAATTTCCTACAAGTTCTATTCTATAAAGTTTTTCGAGATATCTTTAGTTTTCGAAATATCCGCTCGTGAAAGTCTGTCATTTTGGGAAAAAACACACTTCTTTCTATTTTGCACCGGATATCTCTTCAACGATGAATCCAAAAAATAAATGTCGGCTATAGGGTTGTAGGACATTCTATTCGCTTCAATAATATATATAAGTTTACTATTTTATGTATTTTCCTTCAACTGTGAAAACAGTTTTAGTGTTCATCGTGATATCTTGCAACAACTGTCGACCAATCAACCGTTCAATTTCTCACCATTTCCAGTCATTGTATTGTCCAAAATATACTCCATTATGTAAATATAGTGAGTACTGGACGTATAAATAGAAAGCAATATATAATTTTGTGCCTCTGACCACTCAATTATATAACATCTTGACCATTATATTGGCAATGGTTTTGTTAAGACCATGTGAGTGCGTATATAACGTTTGAAAGAAAATACATAAAATAGTATTGTAATATATATGATTGAAGCGAATGGAATGCTCTACAACCCCATAACCGACATTTATTTTTTGGGAGCATCGTGAAGAGATATCCGGTCGAGAATAGAAAAAAGTGTGTTTTTTCCCAAAATGACAGACTTTCAAGAGCGGATATTTTGAAAACTAAAGATATCTCGAAAACCTTCATTAAAGAGAACTTGTAGGAAATTTAATAAGCTTTCATTTGTTGTAGGATGGTCATTTCGCTAGGACGCAGGGTTTCCGAGATACAAGTGAAAACCCGAAAAATGGGACCTTCTAAACCCCCCCTTCCCCCCTGTTAAAGGCTAGGGGCGAGGACTTTTGATATGTTCATCTCATATCTAGGCCAAACAAAGTTACGAAGTCAATAATTGTGTTCCAAAAATTTCCATCTATAACTGTTCGTTGAATAACAGTATCTATAACTGTTTACTGATAACAGTAAAAGTGACAACAAATTTTTGGTTGTTTGGAATAGAGCCTTCTGTGCAGTAGTCGTAGAGTGAGTACGTTTTCAGTACATGATTGTATTGACTTATTCAGCCTTCCTCAAGAATGAGGATTAAGGATTATCCGCATCTGTGTAGTTGGCTACTGTCAGTCTCCTGTGATTTGTGATGCTAATCTATTCCATTTCTTCGAGATGTACGGAACCGCGCTAAGATGAGGCAGTTCCTGCGAGTCGGACTTTTAAAAGTACTTGGGATAATATACCATTTGAGATATTAGACAAAATCATTGCAAGAATGCCAAGAGTGGTCGATCCAATCTTGAAAAGTAAGGGAGGATTTTTTGATGAAAAAAAGGTATAATTTAATTGTTCCATTAACGATTCATTTGAAATATAAATTTAGATCTTTAAAATTTATTATTAAAAATATCACACCATCTCAAAAAAAAAAATGTCTATTGATCTTTATTGATAATTTACAATCTGTACAATAAGTAAATATGGCCAAACTATAGATACAACACAGTGAATAAGATGAGGGGAGAAGGCAGACATTACTGCCACTCCCAATGAAAGTTATGGTATTTCTTATTTTAATTTAAAACTTGTTCTCTGTGTTAACCTATATACATTATTTTATAAGGCAGGCTAATTAACCAGTAGTCAATTGTCTCGTGGCCAATGGCGACGGAGGCGGCGAGGAGGATTATCTGGGATGACATTGGAAGAGAGGGATCCTGCCAAGAGGATTGGGGTGGGCTGGGAGTTTAGAGAAAAATGTAAGGAATCGGGATTTGGCTAAATCATGGACAAAGGCTAAATCAGTGTCTTGATGGATGGTTAGGTTTGAAACGTAGAAAGGAGCATTGAGGATTTTACGAAGGACTTTGGATCGGAAACGTTGGATAATGTTTATATTTGATGGTGAAAAAAAATTGGTGGCTTAAAACTTATGATGATAGCTGTGTATATACCTTCCCTTCTTTATGGGCTTTAAATAATATATTGATATATTATTGCTCTAGCTCACCCGAATAGCAACAATGAACTCATCCATGCTGATAGTTCCCGAGCCATCTTTGTCGAACGTCTGGAATAGATTGTCTATATCCTCATCGTCAATATCGAGCTGAGAGTCCTTGATTCCCTGACGGAATTCCTCGAGGCTCAGGGTGCGGCTTCCATTGTCGTCCATCCTTCTGAATGCCCTGAATGAATCAAAAATTGAAATATCATGCCCATATAAGATAGTTCATATATGAAAGAGATCACAACAATGATAATTCAAAAGCAGAAATTAAACAAGCGTAATAAACCGGAGAAAAATATGTTGCTGTACAATTGAATAGATTTATGACCCCCTCCTATACGACTGTACATTACTATAATAGTCCGAGAGCCAGCAACGCACTTTTCATGAAGTGTTTTATGCATCTTGAAATTTTGCTATAATGTACATCTTGGATATATAAGAAGGTATATATGTGTTTCCTGGACATACCTTGGAACACCAGGAACTGCGCATAGGGTACAAAAAAAATATTTCCCAAAAATAGAGTTTTATTCAGAAGCCAACTATCTTTAATGTAAAATTAAGACAATTTTACAATGAATAATAAATATGGCAGACGCTTTTAAGGGGTATAACACGTAAAAAAAAAAAAAAATTAATTGTTTTTATTCTAATATTAAATGAGAGTTTTATTCGCGCTGCCATTAAAACCGGAACAGCTGTACAAGATCATGTGAGCAAGAACCAATGAGAGCACAGGGAACAACCAACACTGCGCGGTCGTGTCATGCACTCTTACGGTTACGCGCAGTGTATTGCAGTCTATCAGAGGCAACATTTATTTTTATATTTCTTGATAATTAAACCCCACAAAAGTGTCTGCCCTTTTGCAATTATTTTCAAATATGTTTATTGAAGACGCTGTTTAAATTGCAGCGTGAATAAAGCACTTCATTTAATATTAAAAATAAAAACTAGGTACTACTTTTTTTTTTAATTTTACATTTTAACCCCCTTAAAAGTGCCTGCCTTATTTATTATTAATTTTAAAATTGCCTTAATTTGTAATTTTTTTCATTAATAATAGTTGGCTTCTGAATAAAACACTATTTTTGGGCAATACTGTTTTGCACCTTTCCCCTATGCGTAGTACCTGGTGTTCCAAGGTATGTCCAGGAAACACATACTTACCTTCTTATCTACCCAAGAGGTACACTAGCAAAATTTCAGGTTGCTTAAAACACTTCATGAAAAGTGCGTTGCCAGCTCTCCGACTATAACAAAACTCATTAAGATCAGGAAGGTACTGGGTCTACAGACAAACCTGCGTTACTCCTTCACTATTATATTATTTTTTAAATTTTAATGTCCACTTAGACATGACAAAGATTTTAGGGACGGGTTTTCTACAGGTTTCTTGCCAGAATAGGGCTGATACATTTCCTTTTTTCAAAAGAAAAGCCACTACCCCCAGTGGGAATCGATCCCACAACCATAGGTACAGCGTGCACATGCCCTAGCCCTCATGGGCGTCCGTGTTTTAAGTAAGGGTTGTTTTGAGGTCTTCAAAACATAGAGGAAGGAAATTTTGAGAGAGTGGTGGAGGTGATTTGTTATGATATTAACCCGGTCATCATGGACAGGACCGAATATACAGATAAAATGTTCTGACTCCTCTCTGGCAACACTAGTTTCTCATCGACGACCAAGAACAAAGAACTCCTACCTCTGCTATCATACAAAGATTTAACAAACATTTCTATAAACAGACTTACTAAAACCTTAACGCATACAACCCCCAAGCCCCAGATGTTATGGCTTCCCAAAACTCCTGTAATGATCTAAAAGGGGGTGCTCTAGAAAGGGTCAGTTTCTGGCATAGCAAAGAGTAGCATTCCTATTCAAAATAAAGGCTAAGTTATATTCCATAAGTCCATCACAAATATTCTCCTTTGTCAATCAATTAAATAAATAAAAGTAATAAAAGGGATAGCAATTGGCAGTGCTTAGTTTGGAAGGATTTTTTTTTTTTAACAAAGGCAGTGTGTAATAAAAGAAGAGTCCAAATATCTCGGCTAGGAGCGATAAGGTAGACAAGTTCCCAGGACGATAAGAATAGATGTGCTTCCAAAAATGCACTTTGAACATCCAGGGAGCGATCGCTGAAGACAAACACCCTTGGTGTGGTGGGCGTAACGCCTCTATAAAAAGGGCCTTCCCCCACCACTCAGCCCCATTCATGCACCAGAGGCAGAGGACACACGGTCTCGCTGCAGAACCAGCTGGTCAGCCGACACCAAGCTCACTTCACCTGGACATGATGGCCAGACACAACTCCAAGATCTAGCAGCCGACCATCATTCTCCTCAACATAACTACAACCAGTCTGCCTCTTCACTTCCAGAACATCATCCGTAAAATAAGCTGAGTATAACTCACTAACTGCCAATCTTCAAATACAATTTAAAAACTACCTAAAATTTAATAATGGCCAATATTTATCTTTTAATATATAAATTAATATTATAATTATGTTCTAACTTTTCTAAAATAACCCAACATTGATACAAATATGTGAGTCACGCAATTTTTTTTTTATATCACAGCCATGCCAAATCATAAATTATATATCTTTTATTCAATATAAGTCAATTATTTCCAACTCTATTTTTATTTATAATGAACCTTTCTCCTGGTATTTAATATGGTCTCAACACATAAAAGGACAGATGGTAAGAAGTGGTTCTAATTATATATTTCTCATGCTTTTCTTTCAGGAAATTTATTTAATTAATTCAATTGTTCAAATGATTTTATTCATAAATCCGTATGTGGTGAGTTTGGTAATTTTAAATGAACCCTGAGATATAATGAAAATATACTAAAACATATCAAATCAACTTTTCCTAGAATAACACTTAAAAATATAATTAATTTTCTTTTCCTTGCCCAATCCACCAAACACCACACTCCATAAAAACAATGTATCTAATCTAACCCCAGACGGTAAGAGGTCTAAGTATTCACCCCCATCTCTACATTCACCTAGCCCTGACCTCCGACAATCCAGATTCAGAAATGAAGAAATGATTGCACATTCTTGAGGGGCAGTTCTTTCTCCTTTTTCTCATTGGTAGCTCACTTATCATATTGTATTAATTGATTCAATATATATTTTTAAATGTGCAAGTTCCTGCATTTAATGTAATCTATAACTATAGCTCATATTTATTTAATGTAGTCTATGACTATAGCTCATATTTATTTAATGTAACCTATAACTATAGCTCATATTTATTTAATGTAGTCTATGACTATAGCTCATATTTATTTAATGTAGTCTATGACTATAGCTCATATTTATTTAATGTAACCTATAACTATAGCTCATATTTATTTAATGTAGTCTATGACTATAGCTCATATTTATTTAATGTAGTCTATGACTATAGCTCATATTTATTTAATGTAACCTATAACTATAGCTCATATTTATTTAATGTAGTCTATGACTATAGCTCATATTTATTTAATGTAACCTATAACTATAGCTCATATTTATTTAATGTAATCTATGACTATAGCTCATATTTATTTAATGTAACCTATAACTATAGCTCATATTTATTTAATGTAACCTATGACTATAGCTCCTATTTATTTAATGTAGGCTATGACTATAGCTCATATTTATTTAATATAATCTATGACTATAGCTCATATTTATTTAATGTAATCTATAACTATAGCTCATATTTATTTAATGTAACCTATAACTATAGCTCATATTTATTTAATGTAACCTATAACTATAGCTCATATTTATTTAATGTAACCTATGACTATAGCTCATATTTATTTAATGTAATCTATAACTATAGCTCATATTTATTTAATGTAATCTATGACTATAGCTCATATTTATTTAATGTAGTCTATGACTATAGCTCATATTTATTTAATGTAACCTATAACTATAGCTCATATTTATTTAATGTAGTCTATGACTATAGCTCATATTTATTTAATGTAGTCTATGACTATAGCTCATATTTATTTAATGTAACCTATAACTATAGCTCATATTTATTTAATGTAGTCTATGACTATAGCTCATATTTATTTAATGTAGTCTATGACTATAGCTCATATTTATTTAATGTAATCTATAACTATAGCTCATATTTATTTAATGTAGTCTATGACTATAGCTCATATTTATTTAATGTAATCTATGACTATAGCTCATATTTATTTAATGTAACGTATAACTATAGCTCATATTTATTTAATGTAACCTATGACTATAGCTCATATTTATTTAATGTAGTCTATGACTATAGCTCATATTTATTTAATATAATCTATGACTATAGCTCATATTTATTTAATGTAATCTATAACTATAGCTCATATTTATTTAATGTAGTCTATGACTATAGCTCATATTTATTTAATGTAACCTATAACTATAGCTCATATTTATTTAATGTAGTCTATGACTATAGCTCATATTTATTTAATGTAGTCTATGACTATAGCTCATATTTATTTAATGTAACCTATAACTATAGCTCATATTTATTTAATGTAGTCTATGACTATAGCTCATATTTATTGAATGTAGTCTATGACTATAGCTCATATTTATTTAATGTAACCTATGACTATAGCTCATATTTATTTAATGTAGTCTATGACTATAGCTCATATTTATTTAATATAATCTATGACTATAGCTCATATTTATTTAATGTAATCTATAACTATAGCTCATATTTATTTAATGTAGTCTATGACTATAGCTCATATTTATTTAATGTAACCTATAACTATAGCTCATATTTATTTAATGTAGTCTATGACTATAGCTCATATTTATTTAATGTAGTCTATGACTATAGCTCATATTTATTTAATGTAACCTATAACTATAGCTCATATTTATTTAATGTAGTCTATGACTATAGCTCATATTTATTGAATGTAGTCTATGACTATAGCTCATATTTATTTAATGTAACCTATGACTATAGCTCATATTTATTTAATGTAGTCTATGACTATAGCTCATATTTATTTAATGTAACCTATAACTATAGCTCATATTTATTTAATGTAATCTATAACTATAGCTCATATTTATTTAATGTAGTCTATGACTATAGCTCATATTTATTTAATGTAATCTATGACTATAGCTCATATTTATTTAATGTAATCTATGACTGTAGCTCATATTTATTTAATGTAATCTATGACTGTAGCTCATATTTATTTAATGTAATCTATGACTATAGCTCATATTTATTTAATGTAATCTATGACTATAGCTCATATTTATTTAATGTAATCTATGACTATAGGTCATATTTATTTAATGTAGTCTATGACTATAGCTCATATTTATTTAATGTAGTCTATGACTATAGCTCATATTTATTTAATGTAACCTATAACTATAGCTCATATTTATTTAATGTAATCTATGACTATAGCTCATATTTATTTAATGTAACCTATAACTATAGCTCATATTTATTTAATGTAATCTATGACTATAGCTCATATTTATTTAATGTAATCTATGACTATAGCTCATATTTATTTAATGTAATCTATGACTATAGGTCATATTTATTTAATGTAGTCTATGACTATAGCTCATATTTATTTAATGTAACCTATAACTATAGCTCATATTTATTTAATGTAATCTATGACTATAGCTCATATTTATTTAATGTAATCTATGACTATAGCTCATATTTATTTAATGTAACCTATGACTATAGCTCCTATTTATTTAATGTAGGCTATGACTATAGCTCATATTTATTTAATGTAATCTATAACTATAGCTCATATTTATTTAATGTAACCTATAACTATAGCTCATATTTATTTAATGTAACCTATAACTATAGCTCATATTTATTTAATGTAACCTATGACTATAGCTCATATTTATTTAATGTAATCTATAACTATAGCTCATATTTATTTAATGTAATCTATGACTATAGCTCATATTTATTTAATGTAGTCTATGACTATAGCTCATATTTATTTAATGTAACCTATAACTATAGCTCATATTTATTTAATGTAGTCTATGACTATAGCTCATATTTATTTAATGTAGTCTATGACTATAGCTCATATTTATTTAATGTAACCTATAACTATAGCTCATATTTATTTAATGTAGTCTATGACTATAGCTCATATTTATTTAATGTAGTCTATGACTATAGCTCATATTTATTTAATGTAATCTATAACTATAGCTCATATTTATTTAATGTAGTCTATGACTATAGCTCATATTTATTTAATGTAATCTATGACTATAGCTCATATTTATTTAATGTAACCTATAACTATAGCTCATATTTATTTAATGTAACCTATGACTATAGCTCATATTTATTTAATGTAGTCTATGACTATAGCTCATATTTATTTAATGTAGTCTATGACTATAGCTCATATTTATTTAATATAATCTATAACTATAGCTCATATTTATTTAATGTAGTCTATGACTATAGCTCATATTTATTTAATGTAACCTATAACTATAGCTCATATTTATTTAATGTAGTCTATGACTATAGCTCATATTTATTTAATGTAGTCTATGACTATAGCTCATATTTATTTAATGTAACCTATAACTATAGCTCATATTTATTTAATGTAGTCTATGACTATAGCTCATATTTATTTAATGTAGTCTATGACTATAGCTCATATTTATTTAATGTAACCTATGACTATAGCTCATATTTATATAATGTAGTCTATGACTATAGCTCATATTTATTTAATGTAACCTATAACTATAGCTCATATTTATTTAATGTAATCTATAACTATAGCTCATATTTATTTAATGTAGTCTATGACTATAGCTCATATTTATTTAATGTAATCTACGACTATAGCTCATATTTATTTAATGTAACCTATAACTATAGCTCATATTTATTTAATGTAGTCTATGACTATAGCTCATATTTATTGAATGTAGTCTATGACTATAGCTCATATTTATTTAATGTAACCTATGACTATAGCTCATATTTATTTAATGTAGTCTATGACTATAGCTCATATTTATTTAATGTAACCTATAACTATAGCTCATATTTATTTAATGTAATCTATAACTATAGCTCATATTTATTTAATGTAGTCTATGACTATAGCTCATATTTATTTAATGTAATCTATGACTATAGCTCATATTTATTTAATGTAGTCTATGACTATAGCTCATATTTATTTAATGTAACCTATAACTATAGCTCATATTTATTTAATGTAGTCTATGACTATAGCTCATATTTATTTAATGTAATCTATGACTATAGCTCATATTTATTTAATGTAACCTATAACTATAGCTCATATTTATTTAATATAATCTATGACTATAGCTCATATTTATTTAATGTAATCTATAACTATAGCTCATATTTATTTAATGTAACCTATAACTATAGCTCATATTTATTTAATGTAACCTATAACTATAGCTCATATTTATTTAATGTAACCTATGACTATAGCTCATATTTATTTAATGTAATCTATAACTATAGCTCATATTTATTTAATGTAATCTATGACTATAGCTCATATTTATTTAATGTAGTCTATGACTATAGCTCATATTTATTTAATGTAACCTATAACTATAGCTCATATTTATTTAATGTAGTCTATGACTATAGCTCATATTTATTTAATGTAGTCTATGACTATAGCTCATATTTATTTAATGTAACCTATAACTATAGCTCATATTTATTTAATGTAGTCTATGACTATAGCTCATATTTATTTAATGTAGTCTATGACTATAGCTCATATTTATTTAATGTAATCTATAACTATAGCTCATATTTATTTAATGTAGTCTATGACTATAGCTCATATTTATTTAATGTAATCTATGACTATAGCTCATATTTATTTAATGTAACCTATAACTATAGCTCATATTTATTTAATGTAACCTATGACTATAGCTCATATTTATTTAATGTAGTCTATGACTATAGCTCATATTTATTTAATATAATCTATGACTATAGCTCATATTTATTTAATGTAATCTATAACTATAGCTCATATTTATTTAATGTAGTCTATGACTATAGCTCATATTTATTTAATGTAACCTATAACTATAGCTCATATTTATTTAATGTAGTCTATGACTATAGCTCATATTTATTTAATGTAGTCTATGACTATAGCTCATATTTATTTAATGTAACCTATAACTATAGCTCATATTTATTTAATGTAGTCTATGACTATAGCTCATATTTATTGAATGTAGTCTATGACTATAGCTCATATTTATTTAATGTAACCTATGACTATAGCTCATATTTATTTAATGTAGTCTATGACTATAGCTCATATTTATTTAATGTAACCTATAACTATAGCTCATATTTATTTAATGTAATCTATAACTATAGCTCACATTTATTTAATGTAGTCTATGACTATAGCTCATATTTATTTAATGTAATCTATGACTATAGCTCATATTTATTTAATGTAATCTATGACTGTAGCTCATATTTATTTAATGTAATCTATGACTGTAGCTCATATTTATTTAATGTAATCTATGACTATAGCTCATATTTATTTAATGTAATCTATGACTATAGCTCATATTTATTTAATGTAATCTATGACTATAGGTCATATTTATTTAATGTAATCTATGACTATGTAAATCTATGTAATCCTTCAATACAGCCCTGATGAAGGCCTCAATCTCAAGCAAAAACATAACACATTCTTTATTAAAAAAATAATTATATTAACCTCGATGGAACCCCTGTCAATACCCACCTCTATACCAGATATGTATCACCCATCGAGCATCATGGTGTTACCTTACTCACCTTCCAAGCTCGAGAATTCCACCAGCTCCACGAGCCAAGCAGCGAAAGCGTAGTTTCTCGAGAGGATCCAACTCGTTCTCAGCGTTCCTCCTCGATTGGTTCATCATCTCGTCAGCGAGGAATCCGGACTTGGGCTTCATTCTTGACTCGCCCTGAAAAACGAGACAATGAATCAGTAAAAAATAAAAGAAAGATGAAGGTTGTAAGAATTTTCATTATGTTATAATCCTATGGGAAATATAAAATTGAATTTATAAGAAGAAAGTCTACATTATGGACAATTTATGTTCAAATTGTTTATATACAACTTTTAATTAGTATAATACATCCTGTTTATTAAATGTTATAGAAGTACCCCCTGTATTCTACAGACGAAGGAGAGTGTTATTTGGCATACAGCATGGCTCATTACGTTAGGGATTTATAGACCTTGATTATACAATACTACTGTCAGACTCCAAGATTTAATTGTAATTCCTAGAAGGCATGACTTCATATTAATATTATCTGATGTTCGAATACAATATTTGATTATGTTCATTATTTAATAATTTCACAGATTAAGTATATTTCAACAAATGAAATATTCATTTTACAATAATTCATAACTGATATTATATAAAATGTGTGTAAATACAGAATTATGCTATATGAAGGATATGAAAGTCCGGAACTTTCAATAGAAATTAAGGGATAATACTACCTTGTAACTATTTTTTTTTATCGGCCAAAATTCTTCATTAACTAATCGAAAATGATATCCAAGAATGTTTATGTGGAAAACATTTTTTAAATACGCAAAAATACAATTTTCCTAGTCAAGTCCCCATGCCTGAACACAATGCTGATTTTAAGATAATTGTTTGAGCGCGCTTCGATTGGTTCTACCTACTTAACTTGATTTAACCTTCTCCTTTCGAAATAAACTGACTTTTTCGTTCTAGTTTAAAAATTGCTGCCTGAAGACTAACGCCCTTGAAGAAAGAGGGTTTCCCTTCCACAGACAAAGCGCTGCCATCTTTTTTCCGAAGAATTGAAATTTTTTTGCATACTTAAACATCCCTTAAAAAACGTTTGAAATAAAGATTTAAAAAAATATTTATTTACCTATTTGTTATTTATAAATTCAAGAAAATAAGTTCGATTTTGATCGCACAAGGTAGTATTACCCCATAAATATAAAATTTGGGAGGTCCTACCCAGCTTTGTAGTAAGCATTTTTACAAGTAGATCATAAATGACTGACAGTTTTAATTTAGAAACTTTACTATATTTATAAATTCATTTTAATATTTGAAGATTACAGAAACTTAAATACCTGTTGAATGAATATCTCAAGAGAAAACAGAGAACAAACACTATAGTCCCATATAAATAAATTGTCGACTCCGGAAATAACCTACTTCCTTGGTTTCTAGATTCCTCCCAGGTCTCAAGCAGCGAGATATTACAACGAGATATCACAAACATAAACAAGTTGGGGTAATTCTAAGCAATTAGTTTTCATAAAAATTCATATACTCATTCATTTCAATCAACATAAGAATAAAAACGTGAAAAACTGACTGACAATTTTTTTAATAGAAATTAATTTAATTGTTTATACGAGCTGTATCATAACAATGAAACATGGCGAAAAAATATTGTTATAGTGCTTTGCGACATTTTTTTTCACGTGAGTAATAATTTTTTTCGTTAATAAATTGACAAATAGGCGTATATAACGGGTGGGCTGCAGCCCCCCCCCCCCCGAAAATATGATTTCATCGTTAAAAAAGTATAAAACCTTAAACAAAATGAAATTAGATATATTAGAGATACAGAAAAAATAATGTTTTTTGGGTGTAATAGCATTTTAGTTGGCTAGCTATTTTAAGTTCTAGATTGTTAGTATTCCATACCCCCAAAATTCTTCCCCCCCCCCCGAAATTATTTCCTATCTACGCCCGTGAATGGACAATTCATCATATATCAAAACACGTTTTAGGTTGACATGAATCATTATGTGAAAGGGCCTCGCCGTGTTTCCATATGAAATCTGCACTGGCGTCTTTCTTGACTTTGATGTATTTATTTTATTTCTAGTTCCTAGAAATAATTTTTCGTAAATTATCAACTGTACTCGTTTTGAGTGCATACGGGTTTAAAACCCTAACTTCAAAGTAGTTTTTCTATGAAACTATACTAGATATTTAAATGAAACCAACATCAATTGAAGCTATTGATTAGTTGTACCTTGCGTATTTTTTTCATAATTTTCGGACCACTTATAAGATAAGACAAAGAAATTGTGAAGATTTGAAGTGCGGTTTTCCCTAACTACCCCCCAAAGCACACCTACCAAAAAAAATCACGTAAAATCAGTAATTTCTCAACTATTATCCGTAAACGTTTCATAGATGTATGAAAGGTGTATCATACTTGAAATTACAAAAACCCTATATCGATAGCTAAACACTAAAAACAAGATGTATCGCAAATATCTCAAGTTACTTTTAGGACGTTTTTGTTATTCAAATATGAACCCTCACATTGCTCAATGCATAATCTGTATTATACAGATCGAAAAACTATTGTCATATTGCAAGCCTCTAAAATAATAAATACTAAAAAATCTTCATTTTCTACAAAAGATAATTAATCTAAATCACTATTTTCCTGAATAGTTTTGGTAACATTTGGTATTATATATATATATATATTATATATATATGTATATGTATATATATATATATATATATATATATATATATATATATATATTATATACATATATTATTTTTATCGATATGATGCAGGAAGGAATATGTAGAATGCGCCATAATTATTTTGAACTATCGACATGAAACATGATATTTTCTAGGTGGCACTTAGTTGATATTGAGTCAATGCCATAGGCGGGTTTCCTCTCTGAGCAGGGGGTGGCGACGAAAAGCGCAATGAATCCCAGCTTTCAGTTCTCACAAGAGATAATAATATGTACTAACGTACTAGCTTCGTCGCAGGTTATAGATGGAGGTCTCGTTCAGAGATCTGGACCATCAGCGCAGGCGAATAACTCATTAGGATTTCTATTGGCCTATTCCTATGGGCAATTCTATTGGCCTATTCCTATGGGCAATTCTATTGGCCTATTCCTATGGGCAATTCTATTGGCAGTTGTAGTAACCGATTTTTTTGTCCTTTTTGCTGTTTTTGTTTCTGCTAGGAAAATGCGTCTTTGGGATTTACCTACAACTGAAAAAGATGCTAAATTGGCCATTTTCCATCGAAAACGAGTGACCTATATTATCAACGAGTTGGATTGATTTGAGTTTAGATGTAACCTTGAGCGAGCGGACAACCATATCAATTATACCATTTACATAAGTACTACGTGTTTCCGAAAAGGCATTTTTCGGTTGATTGGGGATTTATATCCAACGAACATCGCGTCTCAAGAAGAAGGATGTCTAGGAGGATAAGAAGAATGTCTAGGACGACTTTTAGGCGTATATATCAATCCAACTCGCTAAAATTAATAGAATTCTATTAGTTTTAGCGAGTTGGATTGACTAGGGTTTTGATATCTTCTTGAGCGAGCGGAAACGCATAGCACATCTGCCCATAAGCGACAGGTGACGACGGATGAGGATGCCCTTAAAATTGATAATATTTTTGAATAAATGGTTTATGAACATTTCAAATGAGAGTTCCCTCTTTCTCAATATTACATATCTGCGCAGGCGCATGTTTACAAATTCGCTGTTTACACCTACTTTTATGACCTTCCTAACAGTAAACTTTAGTGCATAATAACTTTTTTCCTAGTTGAAAGCGATTTTTTTTAAACGTATTCGTGTTTAGTGCATTAAAATACGCTCTTGTGAAAAATGTTAAAGAAATCGGTTTTGAGGACGCTAAACTTCAATTTTACCCAGCCATATAATCGGAGGCCCGGTGGCCGTGAGTGTTAAGGCGTGAGCAATTGGCACTCCGCACCTAAGGTCGTGGGTTCGATTCCCACTAGGGGTGGTGGTTTTTCTTTGTAAACAAGAAAATGCATCAGCCCTATCCTGGCTAGAAAGCCTATAGATAACCCGTCCTAAAATTCTTAGTTATTTATAATGGACGTTAAAATTTAAATAAATTACATATATAATGAACTAAGTAAGATACTTACTGCGAAACGTTTATTGTAGACTTAGAACTCAATGAATATTATATTATAATATCAACAGATTTTTGTAAATGGAAAATTATCAAGTTCAAAAGGAAATGGTTATTTTGTAATCATTTAAATAGGCTATGAACATAACATTTTATTGTTTTCCTTACAGATGTTATTAAAATGTGTTAACACATTTTGTGCACTGCAGATGTTAAATGAAATTGTCTCTAGGCCACCTCCGCTTCAGCATTCTATGAGGATTTTCTGGATTATGGACGGAGGATAGAGAGTTCATCAAAGGATTTGGATGGCCAGGGATTGGATAAAGGGGATATAGAAGTCATTATGGAGGGTTAGGTTCGAGACGTAGTAAGGAGCATTGGATATTCTTCGAAGGATTTTGGATTGCATTGTTTGTATTCTGTAGGAATTGGAAGGTTTAGTGGAACCCCAGAGTTCTAGTCCATAAGTCCATATTGGCCGGAGTAAGGTATTTAACATATATTTAAATATATCTATTTACCATTTTAATAATAGATCTTTTAGGTCGAGTTGCTTTATCTATATCTATACGGTATGGCATATAAGTCGTTTGTTGGTCAATGAAAGTTTCGAGCGTTTGTCCAATAAGCGTGATAAAAGTCTAAAACGTCTGTTTAGTTCCTGTCTTTTCTGGGTTATGAGTGGCTTCCAAGTTAAGCGTTTGTCTAGTACGTAGTACCGTCCATAAGTTTCCGGCCTGGGATAGAAGGAAAGGTGAAAGAAAAAAACTGGTTTTACTGTTTTTCAATATATTCTCCTCTAAGTTCAACACACATAATACAACGCTTTGGCAACATTTCCATACCATGAAAAAAATAATTTTCTTCTTTGTTAAAAAAATGTTCTTCCACTGCTGCTTAGAGCTCTTCGTAAGTGTTAAATCGCCTTCCACGAAGGTCAGATTTTAACTTTGAGAAAAGGTAGAAATCGCTAGGGGCCAAGTCTGGGCTGTAGGGTGGATAAGAGATTTCTTGGAATCCACAGTCCTTCACAGCGGCCTTTGGAAATCAATGCTGTGTGGACAGAGGCATTGTCGTGAAGGAGGCGGACACCTCTGCTTAACTTCCCTCGCCTCTTCTCTTTAATGGCGTCTCGTAACCGGTGAAGTAGGGCTGCATAATACTCACCATTCATTGTGGTATTCCTTTCTTTAAAATCTACAAGTAGTATTCCTTTACAGTCCCATAAAATTGTGGCCATTACCTTTTTTGTTGACTGCGTGACTTTTGCCTTTAAAGGCGGCGCTTCTCCTGGTCTTCTCCATTCCATAAACTCTCTTTTGCTGAGTGGGTCATAATATAGAACCATTGTCTCATCCCCAGTTACAATTGAGTCCAAAAAATTCCTTGGGTCGGCATTATACTCGCGTAAAAATTCATTGCAGCAGTAAACTCGTTCCTGTTTTTGAGCAGCTGAAAGAATTTTTGGAACCCATCTTGCACTAACCTTGTTCATATGCAAATGTTCTTTGATGATCCTCAAAACACTTGGTTTTGAAAGCCCTAACCTCGCTGCTATTTCCTTGGTTTTTAGTCGCCGGTCAGACAGCAATTCAGATTCCACAAGTTGGATTCTTTCAGAAGTGACAGCTTCCAATGGGCGACCGGGACGTGGGTCATCTTCTAGACTTTCTCTCCCTAACTTAAATAATTTTGCCCATTCTTTCACTGTGGAATACGAGGGGGAGGACTGCCCGTATACACAATCCAAGCGCTCTATAATTTGCGCAGGAGTAAGACCCTCATTACAAATGAATTTAATTACCGCACTGTACTCGAGTTTGGACATTGTAAGAATGGGGAGTTTCCTTCAAGGCTGGACACTGACTGACAAGACTGAGGAAGTGCGGGCGATGGGTATGGTGTGAGCAGGCATGGACCTGCTTAGGCGTGAAGGTCCCGGCACGTTTGAAGGAGGGGAAGCAGGACAGGCCGGAAACTTATGGACCTTACCTCGTATAAGTCCTAAGGAAGGTTTCACAAGTTAATGACGAAAAACTGAAAAAAGTGCTAACATTTTGCTGTTTTTCGCCAGCCAAAAGTTCTCCCACCGGCTTTCGAGGTGGAAAACATGGTATCAGCATACTCACACTATACCTAACGATAAAAAAAAAAAAAAAAAAAAAAAAAAAAAAAAAAAAAAAAAAAAAAAAAAAAAAAAAAAAATCTTGAGGGGGAATTATTGCTAGCTCGACCCTATTCTATATATTGAGCTATACTTGAGCCGGCCATCTTGACACCTCATACCATTCTAGACTCGTCACATCAAACCGGAACGTGTAGGTTCAGAATCCTTGAGTATTGTGTGGGTTGTTCATAGCCCACTCGAGCCAACAGCAATCAAATCAAGCATAGTCAGCAATAGCCATTTATAAAGGCTTAGGAAACAGTTAATCACTTCGATCCGATGGCTTTCTCAGATTAAACCAGGATTTAGAAACAGGCATACATTCAAATATTTGTATCAATTTTCCTCGTAAACAGACATCGATCTAAAAAAAAAAGTCCGACTTGAAGACTTAAGCACTTATTTCTCCGATTGACATCACCAAATCGAAAATTACTTCAGAATCTTTTTTGTAGAGGATTTAGTAAGCTTTCGAATGGTAACCTTGCACTTACCAAGATTCCCAACCCTTTTTCGAGATATTAAGGAAAATGTAAGAAGTTCCCAAAACCTTTCATGTCTAAAAATAAAATATTTTATTCTAATCCTTCCTTTGCTCCAAACGTAACCAAAATTTAATCATCTTTTTTAATGTGAATTTTAAATATGCAGAAAATATTTTAACTGAATCCCATGATTCTAAGTACCCAAACCAAAAACTATATTCGACAACTATTATTCCATTTTTCTCAAAAACGGTTAAAGCTATTGCCTTAAAAATGGTTTCATTCGTTTTCCTAGGCCAAGAAGCCTGTAGAACGAGTACTTACAAGTAAATGAAGTAAGCGTAACGATTCTTTCGCGCGAATTTCGCTCCAAAAACCATGTTCCGGTGGGCGGATTCTGCTGGTTAACGAACTTGACCTTTCAAGTTAGACGAAAGATTTTTCTACGATTTGGGTTCTGAAACATGAAACATTCTAGTCGATACTTCCGTCATGAGGTCAACCGCGTAAGCCGGTTTCCTCTATACGAGAGAGAGAGGAACCACCCTAATAAAATAAAGGTTTTGTTTGTACATTACACAGAATCAACCCGTTGCACGATATTTTTCCGTTTCATTCAGACACTGCGTCATCTTAACGAGTTTCCGTTTTTATCCCTAGTGTAGCCTTGAAATCTTACGAAAAATGTCAATGCTTTGTTTTGGTCTTTCGTGAAAAAAAAAACGAGATGAAATCCCAAAGCGACGGAAGATCTTAGGCGTCACAATAGGAAACTAACATTATCCTAAGCGGAAATTACTCCCTCGCCTTCTCCACTTCGGTCTAGGAAAACTCTATTAACAATACGTTTCTCATTTTCTTACCTTCTTTAAATAAAATACTCAATTTACTGTTAAATGCAATTTAAAAAAAATCCGACTCGCAGGAACTGCGTCATCTTAGCGCGGTTCCGTTCATATCTCTAGTGCCATTAGTAAAGGCATAGAAGCAGTTATTGGTAGGTTTTGATCTTTCGTGAAAATATATACATATAATAAAATTCTAACGGATCGCTGTCTGTACATGGAAGATAAATGAATCGATCCATGCAAAAAGAACTTCAGTCAATTTCTTCCCAATATGAGTTCGGATAATATTTTTGTTAGTATGAGTGATGAATTCTTTGTATCTAAAGGTAACTTCACATTTCTATGTTAGAAGGACTTCAGTACAATACATAGTTGCCATAGAAACATAGTCATCATTTTATTATTCCATGTAGAATGAGCTTCAGTCTAGTTTTCTCAAAACTACTGATTTTGGACTGAAGCTCTTTTTGCATGGATTGATTTATATGGGAAAAATACTATTGGAGGCCTTTATCAACGCAATAGTACCCAAAGCAATGATTTATAGAATTTTTGTCTGTTTGTCTGTATGCCTGCTATCTGTCAGACACTCTATACACACTAGGGTTTAACAATCCCTAAGGAGTCAGCTTAGTGACTCTGTCAGGTGTTAGCAATCCTAGCAGCCTGTATGCTTCATCCCCGATGGCTATACCTCTATACACACTAGGGTTTAACAATCCCTAAGGGGTCAGCTTAGTGACTCTGTCAGGTGTTAGCAGTCTTAGCAGCCTGTATGCTTCATCCCCGATGGCTATACCTCTATACACACTAGGGTTTACCAATCCCTGAGGGGTCAGCTTAGTGGCTCTGTCAGGTGTTAGCAATCCTAGCAGCCTGTATGCTTCATCCCCGATGGCTATAGCTCTATACACACTAGGGTTTAACAATCCCTAAGGGGTCAGCTTAGTGACTCTGTCAGGTGTTAGCAATCCTAGCAGCCTGTATGCTTCATCCCCGATGGCTATACCTCTATACACACTAGGGTTTAACAATCCCTGAGGGGTCAGCTTACCGACTCTGTCAGGTGTTACCAATCTTAGCAGCCTGAATGCTTGATCCCCGATGGCTATACCTCTAATATCGTGTATAGAGAAGCATTATTGCAACGTAGGTTTTTTTAAAATACCCATACGACTGTGATTATAATCCAAAATAAACCAAAATATGTATCCAAAAATGCTGCCTTAAATCACTATCCACACGGACGAAGTCGTGGGCACAGCTAGTATAAAATAAAATCTCAAAGTGAAGGAAGATTTAAAGCACCACATCAGGATACTAACAGTAACCTAAGCAGAAGTGACTCTCTCGTCCCGGCCTATACGTTTCTCATTTTCTCTCTCATTACCCTGTTTTACGAAAATACTCATTTTACTAGTAAATTTTACTCATTTTAAATTTAAATGTGTGTCAGTGAAAATTTCATCCACACAATCATTTTATGGTTACCTTTCGCACTTTACAAAGTAATTTATTAAGGCTGCAATTAACAAAGCATTTTTGAAAAAAAATTTTAAAAATATTCATCAATCCTGCTAGATATTGAAAATTACCCTCCTTTAAATGTGTATATGTACATATATGTGTGTCTGTTAGAGGCCAAAATGTTTGTTCTTTTCGGCATTAATCTCGAATTTGTTTTTATTTGCTTTTTTATGAAGTTCGAAATTATTTTTATGTTTCAACAGAACTTGGCTTGTATTAAAAATAAATTAATTTGGTCAATTAAAAATGAAGATTTACCACAGAATAAAACTATATTAAATTTTCTTTACCCCGTAATCTGTATTTTCCTTGCAAGGAAACTTGGTCGAGAACATGCCCAAATAATAAGGAACATCTGTTGGGAAAAATCAAAATGGCTTCACTAGAAGTTGGTATTTACTCCAAAGCAGAATTATCTGTACATTTCAAAAGTTAAAAAGCAAATATGGAGGCCCGGTGGCCGTGGGTATTAAGGCATGAGCACCTAACACTCTGTGCCAAGGGTAGTGGGTTCGATTCCCAATGCGGGTGGTGGCTTTTCTTTGGAAAAAAAAAGAAGGCATCAGCTCTATCTAGGCTAGAAAAGGGTGGTAACCTATAGATAATAAGTCCTAAAAATTCTGAGTTGATTATAATGGACATTGAAGTTTAAATAAATAAAAAGCAAGTATATTCATGTTTATTTTGAAACTATTCAGATTGTTTTAAGATCGGTCTTACAAACCACGTTGCCAAGGTATCAACTTAGTTATGCAGCTCCTGCAAGTTGGAATTTGATTATAATGCAACAACAATAAAAAATACAGACCCTTGATATACGCTTAAATGACAAAACTTGATAATTCATTTAAACTCATAATACAACAGTTGTTTATTAATCAATAAACAACAGATAATAAGCCAACCCCAGAGTTACTATGTGTGATCTCTGCAAAAAGCACATATAATTAATTATAAACATGTAATTTAATTTATCAAAAAATTAATAAATTATGATCAATATCCTTTAGTTTTACTATTAATAGTGCAACTAAAAATGGCGTGACACCCAAAAAAAAACTAGAACATTAGAGAGATCAAAGACCTTAGCATTGTTTCTATTGATTCAAGCACTTAATAGAAGAATGTTTTCTAACTAAATTCTTGTATCTGATCCCTTTCTGGTGTAATGGATAAAGAACAGTTACAAAAAAAAAAAAGTATAGACATTTTAGTAAATGTCATTTGGGTCCTTCATAAATAATATATGGTACAAATTCTCAGATCTTCACATAATTACACATTAATCTAAATGAAAATCTAAAGTCTATAAATAATTGACAAACCCTGGCGAGTGATGTGTCGCTCATGTGCATATTCATTCGGACGGATGAAGATGACAAATTGTAAACTTTTTAAAATTTTAATAAGACAACCACCTGCAATTGATTACTTCATTGTGGAGGTTATAGCGGCTACACTGTTATATTGGTGTAAAGGTCATCCATAGAGGCTGGAATCTTCCAACAAAGAGAAAATAAATTTATACTCCAGGTTGACGGGTGTAAATGTGAGGATTTGGCGGTCAAAAAAGGATTTGTCACAACAAATGGTAAATTTGAAGACGCGGGGTCTCCACACCGATCGTTTTGAAATGTTGCACTATAACGTATTTTGATGCACTAAACACGAATCCGTCAAAAAAAAAAAGCTTGCTCTCCACTGGGAAAGAAGTTATAAAGCACTAAAGTTCACTGTTGTGCGGGTTCTGAAAGGTAATGTAACCTACATGTTTGTCAACATGCGCATGCGCGGTTATGGAAAAGTCCGTAATAAGGATGTCTAATTGAAATTTACCATCAATTATTTCAATTTATCTCCAGTTATTTATTCAAAAATATTTTTTTTAAATAATAAACCATTCTTTAAATTTTTTGTTTCGCTGCTGACAAATATTATGTATAACAGAAATGCCTTCATAATTCCTGCGCTCTAATTTGCGCCATTTAATTATTTAGAATAGTTAGAGGAGTATTTATAATGAAGTTACACGAATTCATTGTTTTGATACATAATAGAGAGGAGCTAATCAATTTTAGAGTTGAAAATAATGTTATGAATTAATAAAAAAAATTGTGGAAAATGCGGGGAGCAATTGAAATTAAATAAGGTGAATATGCCGTTTCATTGCCGAAAGTGGTATAAAGAAAAAAATAGGCCCAAAGAAGTTGTGAGAAAAAAAATGCAATTTTAAGTCGAGTGCCAAAGTGAGCACTAGGTTCCATAAATCCAGATTAATTATTGAATAAATATGTCTTATTACTGCATACTTCGTAATGATAAAGCCTCCTAGACAGCTGTTTTTATCTAGAGAATTGGACATATCAGGACATTCGATCGTTGATTAGATATCCTTTTGCCGAGAAGTAAGTCATATAGTATTAATATAATGACATGTTACATATATTACAAATACGTTGTTTACGTCAGCTTACAGAACCCGCACAACAGTGAACTTTAGTGCTTCAAAACTTCTTTCCTTGTGGAGAGCGAGCTTTTTTTTTAACGGATTCGTGTTTTCGAGCTAAATAAATATATTTGAGCTAAGGGTCATTTAATGAATAATTTCTCATTTTGCTGTTAAATGGAATTAAACAAAATAAAATTGTACAAGAAAATGAGAAAGTAGTGTTATTTTTTAATGTTCTACGCCACATACAACCACAAAATATAATTATATTTCTACTATAGCATTTGGCTGCATGACTTCCTGCAGGTAAAATATCTGTCAGCTCTCCTGATCTTGCAGTGCAATTTATTTGATTTATGAAGTGCAGTAAAAGCCTACCTGAAGCCTGCCTAGTACCTGGCCCGGGCAGATGTCTGACTCTACACGGAGAATGTTTACATTTTCAGCAGATTGTCCGACTCCCGGTAACTGCGTCATCTTAAGACGTATCCGTTCTCATCCATAGTGTCATTTGGATAGCTTAAAATAGAACTAATTTTTTTTTTTTTTTATTTTATGAAAATTGTTAACACCAACAGGTTAGAAGCGAAAATTCCTCAATCTAAAGCAAGTAAATTCAAAGTCAATTGAAAATACAAACACGCTTCTCAATTACTTGTCATGTTTTATTGAAAAAAAATGCAATCAAAATAACAGCATGATATTAAAAACTAAGACAAACCGAGCAAAAAAAAAAAAAAAAAAAAAAACTATTAAAAACGAAGGTAAACAGAGATAAAAAAAAAAGAGGAGTAGATACAATTATTAGTTTGTTTTGATCTTTCGTGAAAAATTATAAATATCTTTTCCATTTTCTTATCATGTTTTACTCCTACTAGAAGCAATAATAATATAACAAGAAATAAAAACACAAAAAGAACAGTTCAAATAAACGAAAGTAGTGCATAAAACTTTCGTTTATTTCTCCGATTGACATCGCTTAATCAAAACTTTCTTCAGAATCTTTTTTGTAGAGCATTTAGTAAGCTTTCTAATGGTAACCTTCCGCTTACCTAGATTCTCAACCGTTTTCGAGATATTAGTGAAAGTATACGAAGTTCCCAAAACTTATTATATTTTATTCTAACCCTTCCTTATCTCCAAACGTGACCAAAATTTCAACATATTAGTTTTGATGAAATTCGAACATGCAGAAAATGTTTCAACTGAATCTCATGATTTTAAGTACCCAAAGCAAAAACGATATTCAACAACTATTTTTCCAATTTTCTCGAAAACGGTTAAAGCTATCGCCTTAAAAATGGTTTCATTCGTTTTCCTAGGCCCAGAAACCTATAAAACGAGTACTTGCAAGCATATGAAGTAAGCGGAACGTTTTTTTTCGCGCGACATTCGCTCCAAAAACCATGTTCCGGTGGGCGGATTCTGCTGTTTAACGAACTTGATCTTTGAAATTAGACAAAAGGTTTTTGTACCCAATTTCATCAAAATCGGACCATTTGTCTAGGACCTAGAGAGCGAACAAACATATATATATACACACACACACACACACACACACACACACACACACACAAATTGGAACCGCCGTCATTTTCGGTCTCTAGGGGTTCTGAAACGCAAAATTTTCTAGTCGGCACTTCCGGATTGTTTCATGAGATCAACCTTATAATAGAATAAGAAGAAGAAGAAGAATGGAAATAATCCAGGGATGTATTTAGAGTCCTTAGAGTAATTATAAGAGACTGGAAGTGTCCGGCAGTTGCCTAAATACATCCGGAAGTAATCCAGGTGTGAATGTAT
Organism: Gonocerus acuteangulatus; assembly: GCA_946811695.1. Classification (NCBI taxonomy): domain Eukaryota; kingdom Metazoa; phylum Arthropoda; class Insecta; order Hemiptera; family Coreidae; genus Gonocerus; species Gonocerus acuteangulatus. Next base: position 91,837,792 of record OX328128.1, on the reverse strand, counting down.
TGCCCCAAGAGTAATTTTGAGAGGCAGGAAACAGACCGGTAATGAACCGGAAGTACCCGGAAATTACCGAGATCCACCGGAAATGCCCCAGGTACGAACATGATAACACATAGGTGATTATTAGAGACCGGAAGTGTCCATAAGTTGCTTTATCCACCGGATGTAATTCAGTGGTAGTGTCCCCAGATGTTTTTACAGTAACCGGAAGTCCCCCCCCCTCTGGAATTGGCCTCTAGATGAATATGGTGTCCCACAAGTAATTAGTAGACACCGGATTTGAGCCAGTTTCACCTAAATAAAACATTTTTTAATAGGGTAACTGCCCCAATTATTGACACATTAAGCAAAATTTTCAGGCAATATTACAGCGTCTTCCTTATTTATTAACCAATCCACTTGCTTCAAAGGGGTTTATACTCGCCAGGATCTGTAGAATAAATTCAGCCTATTATCTTAATTAAAAATAAATGATTTGAGAGGATATTAGCCATAATAAGATGGTGGTTTTTTTCACCAGTTATTGACAGGTAAAATCCAATTAGCGACATGGAAATGACCCAGTTATTGACAGGTCAACTCCAGTTATCGACATGGAAATGACCCAGTTATTGACAGGTCAAATCCAGTTATCGACATGGAAATGACCCAGTTATCGACAGGTCAAATCCAGTTATCGACATGGAAATGACCCAGTTATTGACAGGTCAAATCCAGTTTTCGACAGGTAAATGACCCAGTTATTGACAGGTAAAATCTAGCTTTTGACAGGGAAAGGCACCAGTCATTGACTCAATTTCAATAAAGTAGAAACGATATATTTTTTTAATAAAAGTTATGATGAAATTATATCATATATAAGTATAGTTAGGTACTCCAAAACTACATTAGGAAGCTTGTACTTGACTGATAGAGGGCCTTAACTGCTCTGCCTTCTTGTTGTTAAGATGGTTCATAAAATTCGCAGCACGGGCTCTCGAAGAAACTCATCATTTTCCAAAGTTCAAAAATAAATTTGTCTTCAATATTCCCAGCTACTTATGGCGAACTCTTTGTGTTTTAACATAAGAACACTGTGTGTGTTTCACGACATATCAACATTGGGGCTATTAACGCCGGGCTATCTACAGGTTGCCACCCTTTATTAATGCCAACAGCACGTGGTCGGTCACTCATTCAGGTACTGGCCACGCCCGAAGCTGCTTAAATTTGAAAATGAACGGAAACCGATGCATTAAACGTGGCTATGGTCGTTGGCTCTAAAATGTATTAACCGCATTTTTGGCTACTCTAATTGTAGGAGATTCATTTTTGACCACTTATTCCTCAGGTTCATCATCACTTCGAATTCAATGTTGTCCACTATTGGCTGCATTTTTGGATAAAGTGCTCTTCTCAGAAGGGGATTCTCATAAAGGGACACCACAGTAAACTTTAACGAATTCGACAAAGTCTATATTTGCAGATACTCCTGTTGACGATTTCCCAATCACTATCAATGATTAACAGATCGGAGAAGTTCGGGCAATTCAAGTTCAAAACATAGAGGTGAAAACCTAGGAGCACATAAGTGTGTCTTATTGGAGCTATTTTGAAAGCCTAGAAACCAAATCCATACTTAAGACCTTCTCAACATCCACAACACAATAGAATCATACAAATGTCAGTCTAGCCTGAAAAAAGTCTTACTAGGTTGGTGAGAATTTATCATGAATTCATATTTGCATAAGTGGATTAGGTATGTCAATAACTGGCAACTTGAGGTTGTCAATAATTGGAAAAATGTATTCCTGTTATTGATACATACTTTGTACCTATTATTGACACCCCCTGTCAAAAATTGGATCCCATCATTATTTTTGGAAAAGTATAACACCGTTTTGTTGAACATTAAAAATCCAGTTAGTTAGGCACCAAAACAAAGATTTCATCCAAATTCCAATTATTGACAGTGTGTCAATAATTGGATTAAAGTGGTTTTTCTCTATCCTATTATTGACACCCTCAAAATAACGTTATTCATTCAAAATGAGCACTTAAAAAGGTTGCATTATATCTAAGAAAGACTACGAACTGTTTCAGAAGCAGTTCCGCTAAAAAAACAAGAAATGGGGACTGATAAATACGAAAAATAAGCACTCACCTTCTAAGCAGAAACATTAGCAAATCAGCGCATTCTCTGAAGTTCTCTAAAGCTAAAGGGAAAATCTTTACCTCAACTGTGGTGCTCCTTATAGCCGACTTGTTTTTGGCAGGAAATAAGTAGATAAAATTCCGTACCAATTGGTGCTAAGTTTAAATTTATAGGTGACGCCAAACGCTTATTTTTTTAATTGAAAGTACGAGTGTCAATAATTGGGGGCATGTCAATAATAGGAGCAGTTACCCTAGTTATTTTTTCATTTTTAAAAAAATAATAATTAAAAAGTTTTTATTTAAATTTTTTTAAAAAAAGTTTTTTTTAACAGTTATTATTCTCTTCACTGGCGTTAATGGCTAATAAGCTAGGACGCCAAAAACAAAAACAAAAAAGTGTCGATATAAACTTGAAGAAACGCGTAGTACGTATCGTTTCCTCTCGCTCAAGGTTATATCGAAACTCTAGTCAATCCAACTCGTTGATAATATAGGTCACTGGTTTTTCGGTGGAAAGTGGGCCGATATGCAATTTAACATATTTTTCAGTTGTAGGTAAATCCCAAAGAGCATTTTCCTAGCAGAAACAAGAAAAGCACAATCAAAGAACTCAAAAAACAAACAATGAAAAGAAATTGCGTAGAAACACAAATCTGTAAGTGAATTGCTTTGAAAACAGAAAGTAAACATGACGGGTACTACAACAGCAGCCATAGGAATAGGCCAATAGAATTGCTCGTAGAAATAGGCCAAGAGAAATGCTAATGAATTATGCGCCTGCACTGATGATGCGTTGAAGCAAGTACGTAAGTACCGATAGAGTAATTGCCCTCACCCGATCTTTGAAGATTGGCCCAAGCTACGAGAGTCTCGAGGATAATAACTTGGGCATTTGAAAGACTGAGAAGAAATTTCCGCCAAGTCCTTAGCCGAGTGAGGAGGAATTTGAGAGCAAGGTTGGGAGCTTGGCTCAAGAATGAAGGCCGAAATATTGAAGCTGGAGAACAGGCCCAATTGCTATAGCCACTAGGAGAACATTACTCTGCGTTATGGTCGAGAGTGATAATCATACAACTTTAGTTTTTTTTTGTCTTCTTAGGAAGAAACATTTTTTTATGTAATAAGTTATTTAAGTAATGAACTTTAAAAAGTAGAAATTTTAAAGAAATTTAGTTTGTTTTAAGTAGAAACTTATTTTTATGAAAAAATAAAAAAAATATGTTTGAAATATATATTGTCAATATTTAGCCACCTTCCTTCTCCCACCTAAGAAAACAATATAAGTTAATAGCATTCTCTTAATAATTTTTAAGATTACAGAAAAAAATCGAGGCCGTTCTTGAAATGTTTCATCCTAAGCACTGAAAAATAACTGGAAGAAGTTATTATGAGTATTATCTTAAGTCAAGTATTTCTACCTGACATTATTGGATCGTTAATTGCATTAATTAAAGTAACGAATGTAACTTCTGAGTCGTTGCTTTCAACAGGCTCTGCTGAGGATTCAGAAGATGTGTTTATGCAACTGCATCATGAGTTCCATGAGTAAATAAGCCATGTTCTTAGGCTTAATAGAACATTAAGCCGGTTTTCACCTATTTTTTTCCTTTCTTCTAAACATGATATCGATCGGTTTTTTATATGATTCGCGTCTTGTAGTATCATTCATGCAAATTTGGAAGAACCTAAAAAAAACTATTCGGGGTGATATCACCTAAATAACGATGGAATGACCTAATCTTTAAAATAGAAAATACAATTCAATGAACTCATTTCCTCGATCAAACAAATTTTCTTAAAAGCATTTTCCCGGGTCCAAACGTTCAGGGAAATTTTACTAAGAGTGTCACTTCCACCAGAACCCATTTAAACACGCCGGGGAAAAAATAAAAACAGTTGCATTAGCAACTGGCAGCTGCATAAGCAGCTGCCATTTCAAAAAAAAAAAAAAAAATCAGTCCCGTAACAGGCCACGAGGCCCTGAGGGGCAGATACTATAGAGGTATCTGATTCATGACCATTCGGCACACTAGGGAGATAGTGTGGTCAGTACTATGCTCCGGCCGCCTGATTTTCCCCTTGTCTGCTTCGACTGCTAAAGTCATTAGCACCCCAATTTATCAATTATAAATTAATCAAAATCATTAATGATAAATTATAATTGGTTGAACTTTATAAATATAAATTTTTCGAACCTATTGAAACATTTTTATTACCTAAAAAAAAACCTAAAATGGGTTTTTAAATAAAAAACCTAAAAAGGCCTATTTTTGAGCCTATTCAAAACATTTTTATCAACTAAAAAAAACTAAAATGGATTTTTAAATAAAAACCTAAAAAGGCCTATTATGCCTGTTGCAAAAACCTAATTGGGTGCTTATTTTATACTAAAAATCTGGTCCCTAGTTATAAGTAACATGCATCTGCAAGACGTGTGCATGGTAAAAATGTTCTTGGGGCCTTTTTTTCTTTTTTTTTTTTTCTTACTTAAACTGTAAATAATAAAGAAATAGCTTATCATAATAATTAAAAAACAATTTTAATTGCTACATATAAAAATCACGTCTTAAAACAAACAGAAATTGCAAATAAGGATAAGAAACTAATTCATCGCTCTAGGAGCACAAGAATTGCATACTTTAAATGGGTATTGTAGGTTTGCTGGTATTGTAAATAAATTGTTTCAAGTAATACACGTCTGTAAGATGAACATGGAAATGATGATTAGTTACAAGCGTTTAAGTAAAACAATGACGGGTGCATGCGGCCGCTCTAGGAGAGGAAGTTTGGTCCGCGTGTGGAGGGAATAGGTAGCCCGCGCACCCCACCTTCGACATTACCCTCCCTACCCCGCGTCGTATATTGATAAGGTTAAGAAGAAAAAAAAAACCATAAGAGTAAATTATTTATTAATTATTCAACAAATGAATTAGAAGAAACAAAAAACTTAAAAACATTTAGTAAAGAATTTAGCTATAATTAAACATTGCAAAAATATTATAAAAGCTATGCAAATTATATTAAAAAAAAAACATATATAATGCAAAAAATATTATAAAAAGCTTACAACCATAATAGCTTATTAATATCTTAATATTCTTCATCTAGAGGAATGGCTATGGATGTTGCATGAATTAGTTTTAAAGGTGGTAAGCCTGTCGAATCAAGAGGTCGAAATACGTATCCGTATCTATGGAGGCGCTCAAGCCAGAATAATAACTCAAGAATTCTTCTTTTGTTACCTGAAAAATAAAGTGCAAAACAAATATTAAAATAATGAAATAAAAACTTATTTTGCTACGATGGATTCTTGGGTGATCCTCCAAGGGCAGAGCTGTGTATACAGGGTGCACCGCAATGAGATGTCATAACATTAGGGGTTTATTCTAGACGTCATTTGTAGTTAAAAGACGAAGAAATGAACGTCCAATCTCAACATGAAGCAGAGCTAATCAAACTTTTGCCTATTTTCAAAACCATTGGTTTTCTTTATGAAAAACTATGTTTTCGGGATTTCTGGTTAATGTATCATAAATAACGACCACATTTTTAGAATCTACATTAAATTTCCAATAAGAAACACCAGTTATTAAAATATTCCCATGTAAATTAAGAGCTTTATTAAAAGCCTTATCGATGTGAACTATTGATATTAGTGTTTTCTTAAATTATTCAATCTTTTCTTAATCAGCTATTTGTGGACTTAGAGGTTTGCCTCCTCCTCCTAAAAAGTTGCATTATTTAATAATGCTTCAAAATGGTACTTCGTTGTTTTAGAAAAAAAGAAAAAAGAAAAAAAAAGAACTTATTTATTTCTTATTTCTAAGTCAAAACCAATAAATGTGCTTTAGTGTGAAAGAGCCATTCTGAACACATTCTTTAATTTCACACGATAATGGTGATGTCCCATCCTTCCCACACTTGGTACACACACTTCTTGCTCTGATTAAGGGTTGGAATCGACGGCGAAGAACGATGGAAGAACATATTGAAAATAATTGCAATTATTGTAAACATTGGATAGCAGCAAGGAAACAATGTGTTAAGGGACAACTATTCCGTCAGAAGCTGGCTTGCTCCCCAAAAATATATTCAAGCACCATATATCAGATTCTAGAGTGAGTACTAGTTTTAGTAAACACGAAGAGATGGCTTTCATGCGAGCCACTCCGATGATCTTTAGCAGTGAAGCGGTAGAAAAGCAAAGCCACTGAAGAAGTATTTAGCGAGCTCACTCCTCATGTAGTTACGATAGTGGCTTTATCATACTAGGACCACCCATCCTTGAGTTGCAATAGAAGCTTGGACTTAGAGCGAGAAAAGTAAAAGCTATACGTGAGCCTGTGAAAGGAAAGTACTTCAATGGATTTTCAGGCCAGCGAAGATAGGATAAACGTGGTTTAAGGAGCTAGATGCTGAAAAACCACGAACCAAGTGGCACCAGGAAAAGAGAGGGACACCGACTCCGATAATGAGTTGACGAGCAAGATTTGAAGGGAATGAGTGTTCGATTTTGGAAACGAATCGTGGCTGACTGTGATGATTGGGGAAATCTGTTGTCGGGGACCAACAGGTCCTTCAGAGACTGTAGCAGCCATCTGTACAGGTTATGTACGGGTTACCACCCTTTTCAAGCCAAAATAGAGGTAATGCATTTTCCAAAAGAACAGCCACTGCACCTATGGACTCCCAAACACTTTCAGGACTGATGGCTTCCAAAAAAATGTCCATCAGGCCCAAGACTTCCTTTCGTATAGTTATTTTGCCCGACAAATAAAAAAAATATAGAGGTGAAAAAACTTTTGAAATGATGTACTTTTAGTGGATTAATTAAAATTTAGTTAAGTGCTGAATAAGCCACGACAGCGGGCCCACTGAAATAATTGTGCTGGCGGATTCAGAATCATACAATACCCGCAAACCTAACCAAGAATAACGTAATTAGGTCCCAAACCAAATATCAAGGGTATAGGCCCAGAGTAGTGGGGATAGAAAGAAAGGCAAGCAATTTGATGTCGAACACGTCACGATGTTGGGCCCGAACATGTTAACACTCATGGCCGAAAGAGCCTCCTAATATTTTCATTGACTGTATTTAATTTATTGAAAAAGTATATTTCATATTTTACCCTTGATTATATTTATAACATCTCAAAAATAACACTCACCACTCCGTCAACCAGTCCGTTTTCGAAATTGGCCATGAATTTCCTGAGGATCTGGTCTTCAGACTCTTCACCACTACGATACTGCGGATGGCTCTGGACGCTATAGACTCTTCGAAGATCTTCCAATGATATGACTCCTTCTTTGGTCTTGTCGAGTTTATCAAAGGCGTCGTTTACTGACTTCATCCTAGTTTCTGACATGTTCGACTAGAAATAGAAATTTTATTAATTTAAAATTAATATATATTTAATTTGTATTACACCATACCTTCAGCTGTTCGCACAATGTCAGTATATAAAAAAGATAAAACACTAAAAAAGTTATATATACAGTGGAACATAGATAATTCGAACTTCAAAATCGTGGTTAATTCGAATATTTCTCTCAGTCCCTAGAATTTAGGGCATAAACAATGTAAAAAAATCGTGGTTAATTCGAATAAAATTTTGGATAACTCGAATTTTTTACGAGTCTTTACCTCCAATGGGAGATGTTCGATCTTAATTGTTTTTAAAAATATGGTCCAATCGGGTAAGAAGGATAGTAAGATATGGATGTAGGGGTTCCGGGTTCCGGGACAAGAATATGAGAGGTAAAAAAAGTGTGTTGATTTGACATGGAATGACTCATAGTCTAGTTCTTGGAGTCTAGGAGTTCTGAAATGTGGAGGGTCGCGCTTCCTCCCTTCCAGGGGTTGTAGTTACATACATCCTTTTATCCTAGAATTCCCTTCCACCATCCCTCTCATTTCTTATTCAGTTATAAGTGAGTCAGCATCAAGATCTGTTGTATTGTTTGTGCCTTGAATTTCTGGTGTACAGCGCAGTTCAGTGACTTCTTGATTTAAGATGTCGAAGCCTAGAAGTTATAAAACTTTAACGTTGCCAGAGAAAATAGCTGCAATTAAAGAGGTTGAAAATGGAATAAAGAAAAAAATCTGAAATTGCTAAGGACTTTAGAATTCCTCCTAACACTTTATCAACTTACCTGAAAAATAATGAAAAAATTCTTGCCCATGAAAATGACTTTTTTCAAAACAATAGACTTTTATTTTTACTTTTTTTATAAATTATTTATTACATATGTACGTAATCATCAATTCATGAAATATTTGTAATTGTTTAAATAAAATGTGAGAAAATATGAAATCCGATTTTTTACCCCTTTATTTTCAAAAACTTTTGTAATTCGAATTTAGGATAATTCGAAGTTTTTTAGCGGTCCCTAGAGGTTCGAATTATCCAAGTTCTACTGTGTGTATATATATATATATATATATATATATATATATATATATATATATATATATATATATATCATTATTGAGGAATGCGTGAAAAGACTCTTTTTTGAGTCGAAGGGCCAAAAAATGAGAAATTATTATTTCAAACACACTCTTGCTACAAAATAAAGTACAAATTACAAGAATCCTTAACGAACAGGACTATAATAACATTTTGTACACCATGCAATTCCTTCTGGTCTTTGTTTAGTTGGTCAGATAACACAAAAAGAAAATGAAGGAAAATGGAAATATATGACTTTGCAGGCTGCCTCTTGACTTCAAAGCGACCGAGCAGCTTTGGGAAGAGATTGGCAGGAGGGTGTGAGATCATGTATCACCAAGTAGAATATAAATATACTAATATATTATCCTAAGTATATATAATTGATCTAGCTCACCCGAAGAGCGACAATGAACTCATCCATGCTGATAGTTCTCGAGCCATCTTTGTCGAACTTCTGGAATAAATTGTCTATATCCTCATCGTCAATATCCAGCTGTGTGTCCTTGATTCCCTGACGGAATTCCTTAAGGCTCAGGGTGCCACTTCCGTTGGCGTCCATCCTTCTGAATGCCCTGAATGAATCAAAAATTGAAATTTCATGCCCATATAAGGTATTTAAAATATTCAAGAGATAATTTATTTTAGTTGCTCACACCAATGATAATTCAACAGCAGAAATTAAACAAGCGAAATAAACCGGAGAAAAAGATGTTGCTGTACAAGTGAACAGATTTATGACCCCCTCCTGTACGACTGTGCATTACCACGACAAAACTCATTAAGATCGTTACCATATTGGAAGGTACTTGGTCTACAGACAAACCTGCGTTACTCCTTCACTATTATATTATTTTTTAAATTTTAATGTCCACTTAGACATGACAAAGATTTTAGGGACGGGTTTTCTACAGGTTTCTTGCCAGGATACCTTTCCCTTACAGGGCTAATACCTTTCCTTTTTTCAAAAGAAAAGCCACTACCCCCACTGGGAATCGATCCCACAACCATAGGTACAGCGTGCACCAGCCCTAGCCCTCATGGGCGTCCGTGTTTTAAGTAAGGGTTGTTTTGAGGTCTTCGAAAAATAGAGGAAGGAAATTTTGTGAGAGTGGTGGAGGTGATTTGTTATGATATTAACCTGGTCATCATGGACAGGACCGAATATACAGATAAAACGTTCAGACTCCTCTCTGGCAACACTAATTACTCATCGATGACCAAGAACAAAGAACTCTTACCTCTGCTATCATACAAAGATTTAACAAACATTTCTATAAACAGACTTACTAAAGCCTTAACGCATACAACTCCCAAGCCCCAGATGTTATGGCTTCCCAAAACTCCATATAACAATGTGTCCAATATTAACCCGCCCTTCACTAAACTAGCAAACTTCTTTTATCGTCTCTCCAAACCAAAAATCATAATAACCCCTATGATGTCCAGAATGCTTATGATCTCAAAAAGTCTGTCATGCAGGAGCTGGATAACTAAGCAATTTCCACAGAATTTGGGTAGTGTCGAGTGCATTCCTGAATAATTTGCTTATAATAGCTATCGAGCATTATATTCAAGCATAGTACAAAGTAACCTCCCCCCCCTTCCGATAGACCGATTTAGTTCATTTTTAAAACATTTCTTTCTTATAAGATACCCACGACGTATAACGCAATTTCATTACAATACAACAGAAATTATGTCCAGCATAAGCAAATTAGTAATTAGGGTCTGGAGTGAACCCCCCCCCCCTCTTAATGAACCAATTTAGTTTAATTTTAAAACACATTTTTCTCTTCAGTTGACCACAATGAATACTGAGTTTTGTTGAAGTATAGCAAAAATTTCGGACGGTATTGGCAAATAAGTACTTTGCCTCCGGAGGAACCTCCCGCCCCCCTCCAGATGGACCAATTTATCTGGTTAACAAACTCGTTCAATCATTTGATGGGGGAATACAACAAACAAAGTTTAGTGGTGTAAAAAGACACATACACACACACACATATATAAATATATATATATATATATATATATATATATATATATATATATATATATATATATATATATTTAGATGGAACGGCATTTTTCTCCAGCGGTGGTACTCCTCCTCACTTCTTCCCGGAATATTTCGATGGATTCATCTCTTCTTCATGGAGATGAATCCATCGAAATATTCCGGGAAGAAGTGAGGAGGAGTACCACCGCTGGAGAAAAATGCCATTCCATCTAAAAATACTATACCAGCGACGAAAAATAACATCAAAAACATACATACATACATACATATATATATATATATATATATATATATATATATATATATATATATTGTTATAATATTTTTTTTTTTTGTTAAAAATCTTAATATAATATTTAATTTTAAAAACAAACAACACGTTGGCTGTGTCAAAATGTAATAATTTTATTTTATCTATAGAATATTTGAAATGCCACGGCTGCTAAAACTATTTAATATGAGTACTCTTACCTCATGGGTTCAAAGTAAGCGAAACAAGAACACAGATTATTCTGTTGAAATAAATTCAAATGTTATACACAAAAGACTCATCAACAAGTCAACATCCATGCAATTGGAAAAGCAAATTTTACCTGCTATAAAGCTGCAGACAGCATACACTGGAATTTCTGCGCTCGATTACTTCCGATGAGGAACAAGTAATAAATCTTCTTTCTTCAATTCAAAATTAGCCAATCTGTAACACTGGGCGAACCTTTGCGATTATTTAAACACAGCTGTAAACTCCGCCTAAAAACAACCGTGGAAGACTGTTCCACCACTAAGACTCTGACCAACCGCTCACTAGATGGTCTCCACAACGAATGAAACCAACTGTATGGAACTAGATCTCCATTAGGATTGTAAGAAAGTTTTGGCGGGCGTGTCCAACCCGTAAGTAGTGCTACCTGTATCAGCTGTTAGACCTTATATCGAAATAATATTTACTTGTTCCTGCAATTCAGATTTTAATACATTAATGAGTCTATTGAATATTTTATGTCAGAATTTTCTATGTTAGTTTTGAATGTAAATATATTAATAATAATAATAATAATATAAAACCACTTGTTTTGTTTTTTATTTTCCTGGAACCTTCTGTTGGTCTTTATGCGCCTTTCTTGCCTTTAACGGCTTTTCGAATTTAAAACTTATTATTTTCAATGTAAAGAATCATTACAATATATATATATATATATATATATATATATATATATATATATATATATATATATATAGGTAGTTGGTAACAGCTTTATTCAGTCCTCAGATATATTTTATTTTCAAGTTACATAGGGAATGGCATGCCCCACACAAGGTTATTTAAATTTTGTTACAGATATGAATTTTTAATGTAAGAACGGGGGTCATTTTCAGTGTCTACTAGGTAGGATCGATAAAGATTTGAAGAAAGTTTTCAAAAATTCTATCATGAGTGCAACCTCAATAGCTACTTTCCTTCGGAGGAAAGTGCTAAAAACAATTCCATTCCATTAACATCCCCAAAATTCCATGTAAGTAACGAAGACATAAAAAACTATCCCTGGGTGTCTACTACTTTTGTGAAAGCCAATTTCGGGACTTTTTCGTGACATTTTCATGATTTGAAAAGCAAATTTTATGCCCATTAAAAAGAAAATAATTTCAATCAAAATAAAAAAGCCTTAGCTTAAAATTATTGGTAATCATACTCGGATTACCATATCTATAAACTTACAATTTTTACATACATATATTTAAACAATTAATAAGACTGTATAAAGGATGGCATACACAGTTAAATAAACTCCCACACTGGAGGGATACTCCCACGTGGAAAACATGAAGACTGAATAAAAGGTACATCATCATATGTTAGAGAGGAGAGTTACGTTAATTTTAAAAGTTAAAAAATGATTATACTAAAAATTTTAGAAGGACTATGGAATTAGCAGCCTCAAAAATATTGAACAATGGAAGCAGAATTCAAAATTTCTAAAAATATTAAAAACTAAAAATATTTTTTTTTTTTATAACTAAATATTTATTGTCAAAGTGCATAATTCTGGCGTAAATGACCCCAACGGTTGACACGCCATAAATTCAACCAAAAAAAAAAGTGCATAATTTAGTTAATTATTGTGTACAGACAGAGCCACCACATGGTGGGGGGGGGGCTTTTGGGTCCAGTTGTCCCGGGCCTCACTAATTGGAAAACACATATGGGTTATAAGTTTGAAAAAAAAAAAATGGATTTTAGAAATATAGGCCAGCTCTGAGATGTGGTGGCCGTGTGTACAGAATTTCAATATTTAAGTCTGGATATATTTAAAAAATAAATAATTGATGTGTAAATGAATACAAAAACGGCAAGAATGCGGCGTAGTACAGGGATTACGTTAGACTCCAGTAAGAGCTGAAATTTTGTGACTTGGTGACAAAATTCATGACTTTTTTGTGATTTGCGTACCCTATTTTCAATTTTGTGACTTTTTCATGCAGTAGACACCCTGTATCCAGACTCGCCCTTAAAGACAGCCATAACTTAGATTTTAACCGATTCTCCATTGAATCCAACCTTGAAAATGCCTCCTTTCTGAATCCATATATCTATATATATCCATCTAGAAAATAATTCCATTAATGTCAAAATTGACAAGGAAATAATCTCCTAGATCTATTCAAACATCTTCGACATTATGAAAACATCCCGTTGGAAATCGACAACTCCTCCCTAGACTATAACTTTCTCATGTGCCACTCCCACGCCACTTTTCATCTTTGATCGTCCACCCCAGACGGTAACTATATTTATTAATGTTCATCTATCTATAATTTAATTCTTCATTACAGCCCTGATGAAGGCCTGAATCTCAAGCCAAAACATCAGCAAAATACAACACATTTTGTATCTAAAAAATAGTTTGATTAACCTTGATCGAACCCCTGTCAATAAACACCTCAATACCAGATATACACATTATATGGAACACTGAGATGTTTGAGCGTTTCAGCCATCGAGCATCATGGTTTAACATTACTCACCTTCCAAGCTCGAGAATTCCGCTAGCTCCATGTGCCAAGCAGCGAAAGCGTAGTTTCTCGAGAGGATCCAACTCCTTATCAGCATTCCTCCCCGATTGGTTCATCATCTCGTCAGCAAGGAATCCGGACTTGTGCTTCAGTCTAGACTCGCCCTGAAAAACAAGACAATGGATCAGTAAACAATAAGAGAATGATGAAGATTGTTACAACTTTCATTATGTTATAGTCCTATGGGAAATTTATTTATTTAAATTTTAACGTCCATTTATTATTAACTATGAATTTTAGGACGGGTTATCTATAGGTTACCACCCTTTTCTAGCCAGGATAGGGGTGGTGCCTTTTCTTTTTTCGAAAGAAAAGCCACCACCCCTAGTGGGAATCGAACCCACGACCTTTAGCAGAGAAGAATAAGAAGAAAGTCTACATTATGGACAATTTACATTCAAACTAGCTGAATGCCCGTGCTTCGTCACGGCATTTAAGTCGTTTTTTTATAGCGTTAAATAATGTATCATCAAAATTAACGCTACTATATAATTGTTTGCAGTTTATTATAGCATTTTTCCCGTCATACTATATGTTATTCATCAATTGATAAGTAATCAAAGTATGATGTTACTTGACATTGTCCGATTTCCGGACCAGTGTCAACAAACAGATAACCTAGAGATAACCCGTTATCTATAGGTTACCGGTAACAGGAGCTTAACCAGTACAAGTTAAAATTCATTGTCAATAATAAATGTACGTTAAACTTTCAAAAAAATTTCAAATTTTTCTGTCGAATGGTTTGGCCTGGGCGATGATTGGTCAGTGAGAGAGTGAGGACAAATATGTTTACTTTGCAAGAAATGAATCTGCAGTCAAAATTCTTTTTTTGAAAAATGGACATATTTTCCCTTGAAATGACCTTGATTTTGTGCCGATGTGCTGAAACAGACTTCAGATTCGAATTCAGCGACCCTCAAAACCACGGAAGCTCTATTTAATTCTTCGTAAACTATTTCATAGGAAAGGGCCTCACCGTGTTTCCATATGAAATCTGCATTGGCGTCTTTCTTGACTTTAATGTCATTATTTTATTTCTAGTTCCTAGAAATAATTTTTCGTCAATTATCAAACCTCTAACTGTACTCGTTTTGAGTGAATACGGGTTGAAACCCCTAACTTCAAAGTAGTATTTCTATGAAACTATACTAGATATTTAAATGAAAATAATGTGAATTGAAGCTATTGATTAGTTGTACCTTGCGTATACGTTAGGGGTTTCAACCCGTATTCACACAAAACGAGTACAGTTAGAGGTTTGAAAATTGACGAAAAATTATTTCTAGGAACTAGAAATAAAATAATGACATCAAAGTCAAGAAAGACGCCAGTGCAGATTTCATCAGTGAGACCCTTTGATCTTCGAATGCTCTTAAACCTGACCTGATGGGCTGAAACGGACTCCAGATTCAGATACAGCGTATTGAAATACATAAGAATATCTGTATGGTGTATTTTGAAAAGACCACTTTTTTGTGTGTGTGCCTGTGTAAATGTTTAAGCGCGCTTTGATGGGTCCCTTGTTAATTGTTAATTTTTTTTTTTGTCCTCCTTCAATAAATTTCAAAATTAAAACCCCCCCTTTTTTCAATCTTTATTACTACAAAGTATGCAAGAAAATGAAATAGGAAGAAATGAACATTTCAGAAGATTAAACTTAAAAGTTGTTTTCTCAAAACTATGTTTTTCAAATGGGGCGATACTCTGGCGTCTTCAATTTTTGCTCAATCAACTTCAAATTTTAAATGCAGCTTCCTAATGATATTTGCTAGTAAAGTACTTGCATGT
Organism: Gonocerus acuteangulatus; assembly: GCA_946811695.1. Classification (NCBI taxonomy): domain Eukaryota; kingdom Metazoa; phylum Arthropoda; class Insecta; order Hemiptera; family Coreidae; genus Gonocerus; species Gonocerus acuteangulatus. Next base: position 91,822,318 of record OX328128.1, on the reverse strand, counting down.
AGTTTCTATTTTATTCATTAAATTATAATGATTTTATTTAATATAAAATGAATAATTATTTACCATTTTCAAAAAAAACAGTATAAGTAAAGATGGAATGGTTGGGATTCGGCTAAATAAACCTCAATATGATTTTGTTTTAAAAAATCTATATTTCGGACGTTTCGGCTACTCATTGGTAGCCTTCGTCAGCTAAAATGACAAAAAAAAAGGAATTAATACAAAAACAAAAAAAAATTATGATTGTGATAGGTAACAGAGCTATCACAATCATAATTTTTTTTGTTTTTGAATTAATTCCTTTTTTTTGTCATTTTAGCTGACGAAGGCTACCAATGAGTAGCCGAAACGTCCGAAATATAGATTTTTTAAAACAAAATCATATTGAGGTTTATTTAGCCGAATCCCAACCATTCCATCTTTACTTATCACCTCGACGGCTAACTATCTAATCATCATGAAAAACAGTATATATTAAAAATCCTATGTACTTTACTAGATTAAACCTTCTTCTTTCGAAATAATATTAGTTTAGTAGTTTTTCGTTCTACATTAAAATTGGCTGCCCGCAGAGTATCGCCCGTGAAAAAAGTGTTTCCGTTCATCAGACACAGTGCCGCCATTTTCTTTCTGAAGAATTGAAATTTTTTTGAATACTTAAACATCCCATATGAAACGTTTGAAATTAAGAATTGAAAAATATTGATTCATTTGTTATTAATAAATTCAAGAAAATAAGTTTGATTTTGATCGCACAAGGTAGTATTACCCCATAAATATAAAATTTGGGAGGTCCTACCCAGCTTTGTAGTCAGCATATCGTAAAATATGTTGATCACAAATGTCGGAACGTTTTAAATTAGAAACTTTACTAAATTTATAAATTCATTTTAATATTTGAAGATTAACCTAACATAAACACCTGTTGGATGACTATCTCAAGGGAAAACAGAGCACTAACGCTAAAGTCACATAAAAATAAATTGTAGACTCCGGAAACAACCTAATTTGGGGTAATTCTAAGCAATTAGTGTTCCAACTCAGAATTTCTTAAAACTTCACATACTGATTCATTTCATCCTAAATAGGAATAAAAACATGAAACAAAATGTCGCAAACCGCTTTAACAGTATGTTTCCATTTTTCAATATTATGATACAACTCGCACCCCCCCCCCCAAATTTTGATTTCATCGGTAAAAATGTGTCATAAAACCTTAAAAATAAATTAAATTAGATCACTTAGTTCAGAAAAAATAATGTTTTTTGGGTATAATAGCATTTTAGAAGGTTAACTATTCCAAGTTCTAGATTGTTAGTATTCCATACCCCAAAATGCCCCCCCCCCACCCCAAATTATTTCCTATATACGCCCGTTAATTGACAATTCATCATATATCAGAACAAGTTTTAGGTTGACATGAATCATTAAGTGAAATTTACGAAAATCGGAGTTGAAGCACTAATTGAATAGTTGAAAACGAAAATATCCACGATTCAGAGAGTTTCGCTGCAATACAACAAACAACTACTTAGGTCCGGAGTAATGCCCCCCTCCCTCCAGATGGACCTACGTTGCTGGTTAACAAAATCGTTCAATCGATTGCTAGGGGAATACTATATACCAAGTTTCGTGGCGAAAAAATAAAAACTCTGACTGGTATCGTGTTAACAGGCACGAATATATATGTATACATATATGTGTGTGTGTATTGTAATGATATATTACATTCACGAAAATATTTTTAAATTCAAATAACCATCGATATTTTGAATAGCCCGCGCAAATCACAAACCAGATATACAAATAACATCGTATTATATACGATCAAAATTAATAATATTTTTGGACAATACTGGTATACAATATATCCATATTAAATTTACATTCAAATAACAATAAATTAATTATTGGTATTGCAAAAAACATAATTTTTATCTTTATATATAATCCAACAAACTGCGGAAGTTAGAAAAAATAAAGGACGCCAAACTTTCCCGCTCGAACGAAGCGTCACTCTAGTCTCAGCAGTCATAGGGAGAAGAAGTGAGTCGATTCCCAACATTCATGGAATGAGGAGCTGGGGTCTGTCCTCAGTAAATTACAGTGGTCAGTGGATTCTCAGCAGCGATAGAGAGAAGTCAGTTGATTCTCAGCGTTGGTCGAATGCAGAGCTCTCCTCCAAGGAATACGGAGTGTATTGAGGTTTTGTTGGAAGCGGATTGATTTAGAGGTAAAAATTGTTTTTTTTGTAGTTATTGATTCTTTTATTATTATTTGTATGTATTTTAATATTGTTTTGTATTTCGGAATTGTCTAAGAATCAATATTATATTCTTTATTCACTCGGAACTTTTATCCCTGAGATTAATTTAAATTCATATAATAAAAGTAATTACAATTGTTTCATTCTTTTTATTAAAATAATTAATCTTAACAGTTATTGGCGACCCAACGTGGCGCAATTTTTTTATAATAATTAATCATTACATTTAATGGCGCCCAACGTAGACGGCCGAGTGAATTAAAATTAAAAACGGTAAATAAATATTAAAAATAAAATTTTAAAAATATTTTTTTTTTATATAATAAAAATGTCTGACGTAAATATTGAACAATTTCAAAATAACGGTGAAGAAAATAATGTAGAATCACCGGAATACGTATTTTTTACGCCAGGAGAAATAAATATAATAGTCGAAACACGTGAAAATGAATTGCAGGAGGATGATGCAATAGCATTCAGAGAATCGACGGCGGGTTCCTTAGGAACGGAAATTATATCCAATGGCGGGAACCGTACTTCCGAGAGGGATAATGAGATGCATTCTCAAGGCCTATTACAATTGATGAGGCTATTATACGAACAAAGACAAGAACTAATATTCGAATTAAGAAAAAATAATAAAATATTTGAAAATAAAATAGACGCGAATAGAATGGAAATGGAATCATTAGAAAAATCGAATGATAGCCTTTTTAATAAAAATAATAGAATTTGTAAAGAAATTATTGAGATTGATGAAAATAATAACGAAAATTTAATTGAAAATGACGATACATTAATACATAATGACGATTTGGATGAAACAATAAAGGACAATTTAGATAGTAGTGATGGTAGTAATGACCAGATATTTGAAGATGATAAAATGTTGATTAAAAATAAAAATGACTATAATTGTTTAATAAATGAAGATAATACAATTCAAGAAAAAATATTAACTGAATTAAATAATGATAATGAGGGTACAAATGAAATAATTAATAAAAAGATAATTAATGATAATTTCAGAAGTATAATAAGGACAGAAGTTATAAATAAGATTGTGAAACAAAATAGCATTAAAAAATTAACTGATGACTACAATTTTATTTTAAACATAAGAGGCTATAATACACGAAATGAAAATATTCCAATGAAGAAACTGAATATAACTATAAATAATGATAATAATTTAAAGATTTTGAATGTCAAATTTGGAAATAAAATAAAAATTCTTTATAAATATAAAAGACAACTTGAAATAGAAAAAATTTCAAAGCTAAATCGGCCTCCAAGGAAAAGAATAAAACACTTTTATAAAAAGAAATTGGACTGCTGCAAAGAAAATATTAACGACCAGGAATAAATTCATGAAAAAATTTAAAATTAATATCTGTTAGTTTAGTGTGTTTTTATAAAATTTATTAGTTTAGCATTTTTTTTTAAGAAAATAAGATTTATATTAATATAAGATTTAATTGATAATAATAATATTTAAAAATTTATCATAAATTTAATAATCATATTAGTTTAGGATTAAATAGTTTTGATAATGATAATGTTTAAAGGTGAACAATGAAAAATGATAATTTAAATTGAGAAATGATAATGAATAAAAATTATGTAACGAAATAAGTTTTTGAAAATTTGAATAAATAATAACAGGCTGACCAATAGATCTAATCTCAATAACCAAATTTAAATTCTATTTTTTATTTTGAAACCGAGCATAAATCTTCTTTTTTTTTAATTTTTTTTTTTAGACAGGAGTGCAAATGTAATGATATATTACATTCACGAAAATATTTTTAAATTCAAATAACCATCGATATTTTGAATAGCCCACGCAAATCACAAACCAGATATACAAATAACATCGTATTATATACGATCAAAATTAATAATATTTTTGGACAATACTGGTATAAAATATATCCATATTAAATTTACATTCAAATACGCCAAACTTTCCCGCTCGAACGAAGCGTCACTCTAGTCTCAGCAGTCATAGGGAGAAGAAGTGAGTCGATTCCCAACATTCATGGAATGAGGAGCTGGGGTCTGTCCTCAGTAAATTACAGTGGTCAGTGGATTCTCAGCAGCGATAGAGAGAAGTCAGTTGATTCTCAGCGTTGGTCGAATGCAGAGCTCTCCTCCAAGGAATACGGAGTGTATTGAGGTTTTGTTGGAAGCGGATTGATTTAGAGGTAAAAATTGTTTTTTTTGTAGTTATTGATTCTTTTATTATTATTTGTATGTATTTTAATATTGTTTTGTATTTCGGAATTGTCTAAGAATCAATATTATATTCTTTATTCACTCGGAACTTTTATCCCTGAGATTAATTTAAATTCATATAATAAAAGTAATTACAATTGTTTCATTCTTTTTATTAAAATAATTAATCTTAACAGTTATTGGCGACCCAACGTGGCGCAATTTTTTTATAATAATTAATCATTACAGTATATATATATATATATATATATATACAAACACACACTTATATATGAGTATATATAAATTTTAACGGGGGGTAATCTTCGTCGCCAACCAGATAGTATCGACAAATATTTGAAGACATTTTCCAAAAATGTTGTCATGAGTGCAACCTCAATAGCTAGTTTCCTTCGTGGGAAAGTGTTTAATAATGTATAATTGTGGAGAAACTAACTTTATCCTTCCAAACCCAGAAATGGCCGGCCTAAGATATATAACTCAGGTAATGTGGATCATTAACATTTAATGATTTTTTTTTTTTTCATTTTGTTGCTAAATAAAATAACTCATTGATTATTTTCTATAACTATTGTACAATTTAAAATTATTTTTATCGATATGATGCAGGAAGGCATATGTAGAATGCGCCATAATTATTTTAACTATCGACATGTAACGCTGTCAAACGTGATATTTTCTAGTTGGCACTTCCGGATTGAGTCATTGCCATAGGCGGGTTTCCTCTCTGAGCAGGGGGTGGCGACGAAAAGTGCAAAGAATCCCAGCTTTCAGTTCTCACAAGAGAGAATAATAGGTACTTACGTATTAACTTCAACCCAGGTTATAGATAGAGGTCTCGTTCCGTGGTCTGGATCATCAGCACAGGCGCATAACTCATTAGCATTTCTATTGGTCTATTCCTATGGGAAATTCTATTGGCAGTTGTAGTAACCGTCTTGTTTACTTTCTCTTTTCAAAGCAATTCACTTGTAGATTTCACTTTTTTACGCGATTTCTTATCATTGTTTGTTGTTTGAGTTCTTAGCGTTGTTTGTGTCCTTTCTGCTGTTCTTGTTTCTGCTAGGAAAATGCTTCTTTAGGATTTACCTACAACCGAAAAAGATGCTAGATGGCATATCGGCCCAGTTTCCACCAAAAACCAGCGATCTATATTATCAACGAGTTGGATTGACTAGAGTTTCGACATAACATTGAGCGAGCATATCGAGCGGAAACGCATAGATATTATACCAGTCACATAAGTACTACGCGTTTCCTCAAGGTTATATCGAAACTCTAGGCAACACTAATTGTTAATAATCCCGTCGACATATTGGCAAACATTCAATTGACGCCTGTACTGATGATCCAGATCTCTGACGTGGTGATGATCCAGATCTCTGAGAGCCGGTTCTTTAACCTGCGTTGAAGCTGATACGTAATTATCGAATAATGTTAATAAAACGCGCTAAGATGACCCAGTTCCTCCCAACTGGAGTTTTTATAAATTAAAGTCATATAATCAGAGGCCCGGTGGCCGTGAGTGTTAAGGCATGAGCACTTAACACTCCGTGCCAAAGGTCGTGGGGTTCGATTCCCACTAGGGGTGGTGGTCTTTGTAAACAAGAAAAGGCATCAGCCCTATGCTGGCTACAAAAGGGTGGTAGCCTACAGATAACCAGTCCCAAAATTCTTAGTTAATTATAATGGACGTTGAAATTCAAATAAATTATACAATGAACTGTAAGATATTTACTGCGAAAAGTTTATTGTAGACTTAGAACTCAATGAATATTATATTATAATATCAACAGATTTTTGTAAATGGAAAATTATCAAGTTCAAAAGAAATGGTTATTTCATAATCATATAAATAGGCTATGAACATAACATTTTATTGTTTTCCTTACAGGTGTTATTTAATTTAAATTTTAACGTCCATTATTATTAACTAAGAATTTCGGGACGGGTTATCTATAGGTTACCATCCTTTTCTAGCCAGGATAGGGCTGATGCTTTTTCTTGTTTTAAAGAAAATCCATCCATCATTAGTGGGAATCAAACCCACGACCTTTGGCACGGAGTATTAAGTGCTCATGCCTTAACACTCATGGCCACCGGGCCTCCTCCTTACAGACATTAATTTATTTAAATTTTAACGTCCATTATTATTAACTAAGAATTTTGGGACGGGTTATCTATAGGTCACCACCCTATTTTAGCCAGGATCTTGTTGTGTTTGCCGAGAGTCTGTGTTCTTGCTCCTCGGGGTTGGGCTAACATTAATTCCCCCACAAGAATTTTTTTTTCTAATATCAGTAGGTATGGTGTGAGTATTCTGAAACCAAGTTTACCAGCTCGAAAGCCGGGGGGAGAACTTTTGGCAGGCAAAATTTTAACACTTGTTTCAGTTATTCGTCATTAACTTGTGAACCGTTGATTTTGAGTAAAAAACCTTCAAATGAGGATTAAAGGCCATTAAATTCTGCCTCAAGTGACCCGATCCAAGTCCAAATTCGGCCAGATAAAATTGCTAAAATCACTCGTCAAAAACAACATTTTTATTTTCCAATTTTCCGAAAAACTGCGGTGAGCCCACTTTTTTTAATAATTCTTTTGATGCCCCCCCTCTCCCCAAAACAACTACCAAAACCCGTTCAAAAGAAAAACACAAACACATTTGAAGATTTAAACACTTATTTCTCCGATTGACATCACCAAATCGAAAATTACTTCAGAATCTTTTTTGTAGAGGATTTAGTAAGCTTTCGAATGGTAACCTTGCACTTACCAAGATTCCCAACCCTTTTTCGAGATATTAAGGAAAATGTAAGAAGTTCCCAAAACCTTTCATGTCTAAAAATAAAATATTTTATTCTAATCCTTCCTTTGCTCCAAACGTAACCAAAATTTAATCATCTTTTTTAATGTGAATTTTAAATATGCAGAAAATATTTTAACTGAATCCCATGATTCTAAGTACCCAAACCAAAAACTGTATTCGACAAATATCATTCCATTTTTCTCAAAAACGGTTAAAGCTATTGCCTTAAAAATGGTTTCATTTGTTTTCCTAGGCCAAGAAGCCTGTAGAACGAGTACTTACAAGTAAATGAAGTAAGCGTAACGATTCTTTCGCGCGAATCTCGCTCCAAAAACCATGTTCCGGTGGGACATTCTGCTGGTTAACGAACTTGACCTTTCAAGTTAGACGAAAGATTTTTCTACGATTTGGGTTCTGAAACATGAAACATTCTAGTCGATACTTCCGTCATGAGGTCAACCGCGTAAGCCGGTTTCCTCTATACGAGAGAGAGAGGAACCACCCTAATAAAATAAAGGTTTTGTTTGTACATTACACAGAATCAACCCGTTGCACGATATTTTTCCGTTTCATTCAGACACTGCGTCATCTTAACGAGTTTCCGTTTTTATCCCTAGTGTCGCCTTGAAATCTTACAAAAAATGTCAATGCTTTGTTTTGGTCTTTCGTGAAAAAAAAAACGAGATGAAATCCCAAAGCGACGGAAGATCTTAGGCGCCACAATAGGAAACTAACATTATCCTAAGCGGAAATTACTCCCTCGCCTTCTCCACTTCGGTCTAGGAAAACTCTATTAACAATACGTTTCTCATTTTCTTACCTTCTTTAAATAAAATACTCAATTTACTGTTAAATGCAATTTAAAAAAAAATCCGACTCGCAGGAACTGTGTCATCTTAGCGCGGTTCCGTTCATATCTCTAGTGCCATTAGTAAAGGCATAGAAGCAGTTATTGGTAGGATTTGATCTTTCGTGAAAATATATACGTATAATAAAATTCTAACGGATCGCTGTCTGTACATGGAAGATAAATGAATCGATCCATGCAAAAAGAACTTCAGTCCATTTCTTCCCAATATGAGTTTGGATAATATTTTTGTTAGTATGAGTGATGAATTCTTTGTATCTAAAGGTAACTTCACATTTCTATGTTAGAAGGACTTCAGTACAATACATAGTTGCCATAGAAACATAGTCATCATTTTATTATTCCATGTAGAAAGAGCTTCAGTCTAGTTTTCTCAAAACTACTGATTTTGGACTGAAGCTCTTTTTGCATGGATCGATTTATATGGGAAAAATACTATTGGAGGCCTTTATCAATGCAATAGTACCCAAAGCAATGATTTATAGAATTTTTGTCTGTTTGTCTGTATGCCTGCTATCTGTCAGACACTCTATACACACTAGGGTTTAACAATCCCTAAGGAGTCAGCTTAGTGACTCTGTCAGGTGTTAGCAATCCTAGCAGCCTGTTTGCTTCATCCCCGATGGCTATACCTCTATACACACTAGGGTTTACCAATCCCTGAGGGGTCAGCTTAGTGGCTCTGTCAGGTCTTAGCAATCCTAGCAGCCTGTATGCTTCATCCCCGATGGCTATACCTCTATAAACACTAGGGTTTAACAATCCCTGAGGGGTCAGCTTAGTGACTCTGTCAGGTGTTAGCAATCCTAGCAGCCTGTATGCTTCATCCCCGATGGCTATACCTCTATATACACTAGGGTTTAACAATCCCTAAGGGGTCAGCTTAGTGACTCTGTCAGGTCTTAGCAATCCTAGCAGCCTGTATGCTTCATCCCCGATGGCTATACCTCTATAAACACTAGGGTTTAACAATCCCTGAGGGGTCAGCTTAGTGACTCTGTCAGGTCTTAGCAATCCTAGCAGCCTGTATGCTTCATCCCCGATAACTATACCTCTATATACACTAGGGTTTAACAATCCCTGAGGGGTCAGCTTAGTGACTCTGTCAGGTGTTAGCAATCCTAGCAGCCTGTATGCTTCATCCCCGATGGCTATAGCTCTAATATCGTGTATAGAGAAGCATTACTGTAAAGTAGATTCTTTTAAAATACCCATACGACTGTGTTTATAATCCAAAATAAACCAAAAGATGTATCCAAAAATGCTGCCTTAAATCACTATCCACACGGACAAAGTCGAGGGCACAGCTAGTATAAAATAAAATCTCAAAGTGAAGGAAGATTTAAAGCACCACATCAGGATACTAACAGTAACCTAAGCAGAAGTGACTCTCTCGCCCCGGCCTATACGTTTCTCATTTTCTCACTCATTACCCTGTTTTACGAAAATACTCATTTTACTGGTAAATTTTACTCATTTTGAATTTAATTGAGAAGATATGGTCGACCGTTCGGAAGTAGGAAGCGTTGATCGTCGGGGTTTCGGTCAGTGTTCTTATTCAATAAAACACATTTTATTTGCTAAAATGTATATTTATTGCCGCCAACGTTTCGGCTTGCTATACAAGTTATCTTCAGGGCTGTAAAAACATATATGGTATAACAATGGTAAGGAGAAAAAAAAAGGCAGAAACATTAAGATAAATATGAGTACCTATATGCTTGAAAATATAGATATAAATATATATATATATATATATATATATATATATATATATATATGTATATATGTATATATATATATATATATATATATATAAATGGTACTTACGTGTTAGCGTCAAAGCAGGTTAAAGAGCCGGGTCTCAGCCGGGGGTCAGAGATCTGGATCAAGGAGTCATATCAGATTTCGCCAATATGGCGACGGGATTATCAACGATTTAGGTTAACTAGAGTTTTGATATAACCTTTAGCTAGCGAAAACGCGCTATTATTTTAATAGCATAATTGCTATGCGTTTCCGCTCGCTACGCTCGCTCAAGATTATATCTAAACTCTAGTCAATCCAACTCGTTGATAATATAGATCAAGGATGGTTTTTCGCTGGATGATGGACTGATAAACAATTTGGAATCGCTTCGAAAAAGTAGCTTTCATCCTTGCTATTCTGGTGTCGCTATCTCGCACAGAAACTGAAATCGCGTAACAAAATAAAAACAACAACAATTGCGTGGGTAAATAAAGCACAAATGAATTGCGTTAAAAATACAAAGGGAACAAGATGGCTACTATAAACACAACAGATGATATCTCTGAGTGATTGACCAATAGAAAAGCGTTATCCATGATCCAGATCTCTGAACGAGACCCGCCTCTTTAACCTGCTTTGACGCTAATACGTAAGTACCATATATATACATATATATATATATATATATATATATATATATATATAGTATAATAATAGCAATATAAATAAATATACATGTATATGGTATCCAAGAGAATACAGTACAAGTGTCATAGTAACATACCTATTGAGAAGATTGAGAACTGTCCCGTTTCAAGAAGAGAACATTTCTGAAGACTGGAAGGATGGGGCAGGGCTAGACAGGAGAAGATGGGGGGGAGGGGGTGGAGAAAAGTGGAGCTGGGAGTAAGGACGGAGGGTAAAGACCGCGGTAAAGATAAAGGACTTGCCGATGGATATTGCAGGTACAGGGAAGGATTGAGCCAGGGCTAGACAGGAGAGGATGGGGGTGAGGGGGTGGGGAGAAGTCGACCTGGGAGTAAGGACAGAGGGACGGCGGTAAAGATAAAGGACTTGCCGATGGGTATTGCAGGTACAGGGAAGGATCAGACGGTGTGTGGGAATAGGGCAACGAACCGGGTGGGATTACCTAACGGGAGGTTTTGAGGATATGGAAAATGTTGGAATAGGTTGAGGAGATGACTTCTTTGTCAATTTTGTCATTGACGGGATTGTTTTCTAGATGGATATATATGGATTCAGAAAGGAGACGCTTCTCAAGGTTGGGTTCAGTGGAGAGGATGGAGAAGTTTTGGAAATCAAATTTATGTCCGTCCGTGATAGCGTGTCTAGAAAGTGCGGTTTTAATGTCTCTGTTCTTAATGTTGTATTTGTGTGTTGTGAGTCTGCTATGAATGCGGTTCTTCGTCTGTCCAATGTAAGTGCTGTTGCAGTGTGGTGTAGAGCAAGGAATTCGGTAAACGACGTTGGATCTATTTCCTTGTGGGATGGGGTCTTTGAGTGTGGTATATAGGGTTTTCAGTTTATTTTTAGTGGATAGACCTAGATTTAGGTTGGGAAATGTGCTTCTGAGGGATTTTTGGATTTTTTCAGAGAGGTTAGGGATGTACGGAAGGGATCTGAATAGGGGGGCGACACTATCTTGCGAGGTGGAGGGGGGTTTAGGATTTTTAATTGAATTTATGAGGGAGGTGATGGTGTGTTTCGGGAATCCATTGGCTTTGAGTATTTCTAGGAGTCGGGATGTGTTCTTGGGATGAAATTTAGGATCAGATAGGGTAAGGGATCGAAATATTAGGTTTCTTGCTGTATTGAGGATTTGATGAGGGGGGTGTGAGGATTGGTAATGGAGGAGTCGGCCAGAGTAGGTGGGTTTGGTGTACCAATCGGTGGATAAGGAGCCATCGGGGTTTCTAATCACAAGTAGGTCTAGGAAGGGTAGAGAGTTATTGGATTCGGTTTCAATGGTGAATTTCAATCGGGGGTGGTAGGAGTTAAAGGCGGCTAAGATCTGAGGAATACTATGCGGGTTGAGGATGAGGAAAAGGTCATCTACATATTTTTTAATGAAAATTATGTCGTTGGGGAACATCGGGAGGGTGAGATTGAGGAGGTCATTTAGGGTGATATTGGCTATATCGGGTGCGAGACAATTTCCCATGGCGAGGCCAGAGGTTTGGTGGTAGTATTTGTCTTGGAAAAGGAGGTAGGATGTTGTAAATCTGGCTGGAATCTTTCAACAAAGAGAAAATAAATTTATACTCCAAGTTGATGGGTGTAAATCAGAGTTGGGCAAATGTTAGCGGTCGCTAATATCTAATACCTTCTCGCTAATTTAGCGGTACTGATAAGAGCCTGCGCTAACGATTAGCGCATAGCGACGGCAGAGCGCTAATCGCTAATTTATTCATGAAATGTTTAATCATCGTGATAGCTAATAGCTTTAGCTATATTTACAACATTTTGTCATCTCAAAGTTCACTTCCGGTGTGCTCTGAGCCCGGGGGCATGCACCGCATATAACTTTAGGTAAAACTGAAGTTTAGCGTCCTCCAAACCGATTTCATTCAAATTTTGTACACTCACGTATTTTGATGCACTAAACACGAATCCGCTAAAATAAAAAGTTCGCATTCAACTAGGAAAGAAGTTATTAAGCACTAAAGTTCGCTGTTATGGGGGTTATGAGAGCTAATGTAAACAACTAAATTTGTCAACATGCGCATGCGTGCTTATGGAAAAGTTTGTAATAAAGAAGTTTAATTGAAATTTACCATCAATTACACAGGTCTACAAAAATAATCTTTCTGAAATTTGATTTGATGATTTTGGTCAATCTCTATGCTCCTTGGCGTGCTGAAGCCGAACATGAGGTCAGTCCCTCTCTATCACGTAAGGAAATTGTTCAATCTCAAGTAAGGGCAGAGGTACTACCATTAAAAGAAAACAGAATTGGCGAATAAGTTTTCATTTATTTCCATGATCTTTTAGTTATTTCAATGTTGTTTACTGTACAAAATACATAAATGTGTAGAAATAACAGCTTCAGAATTAACAGTGGCATATTTAGTTATTATTTTTATGAAAACGTATTTTTTTCTCTTGAAAATTTCTCCGTGTTCGTTTCCGGCTGTAGGACTCTTCAGATGATTCACGCTGCAGCATCCAACAATAGTCAGCCATCATGTTTACGTTCCATTTGCCCTGATACCTACGTTCCATTTCCTGGATGTCCTGATGGAACCTTTCCCCTTGTTCTTCACTTACTTCCCCTAAGTTTTCCGGAAAATAGTCCACATGCGAATGTAAGAAGTGAACCTTCAAACTCATGTTGCAACCTTGTAATTGAAATGCCTTCAACATGCGTTCCACGATACTTCTGTAGTTGGGATCCTTCACGTTACCAAGGAACTTCTCAACAACATCTTTAAAAGAATTCCAAGCTTCCTTCTCCTTCTCATTCATAATCTGAGTGAAATGTGGATCTGAGAAAAGTTTCCGAATATCTGGGCCTACAAAGATCCCCTCTTTTAGCTTTGCATCACTTAATCGTGGGAACTTGGAGCATAAGCACTTAAAACATTCACCTTCTTTATTGAGAGACTTTACGAATTGTTTTATCAGCCCTAGCTTTATGCGTAGAGGAGGTAGCAGGATTTTGTCAGAAGGAACCAAACTTCTCCTAATTACATTTTTTTGGCCTGGCGACAGAGCTCCTCATGATGGCCAGTCTTTGTTAGGTTAGGTTACAGTTTATTCAGGGCGATTAACTTATATAGTTTTTACGCCCTTTGTTTGCTACGACATTTGAAGTTTTATTTATTTCCTTATTTTCGTTTATATATGTATATATGCACACATATCATTTGCACATTCACACACATACGCTTACATACATTGCCAAATAATTTATCTTAAGTAAAAATAAATAAATCACATTTTATTATTCATATATACAATAACTTAGCAAATAATTAATCTAAATTTATAATACAAAAGAATATAACATGTTTTATAATTTTTTCCATATATACAATAACTTAACAAATAATTAATCTTAATTCGTAAAGCAAAAGTAAATAAAATGTTTTATAAGTAATTTTTTTTTTTTTTTTTTTTTTTTTTTTTTTTTTTTTTTTTTTTTTTTTTTTTTTTTTTTTTAGGCCAGTCTTTGTTGTTCCAATGGGAATTTCTGTCTCGGCTATCCCATAAACATAAAAAACAAGGGAACTTGGTGTACCCTGATTGCTGACCTAAGAGCATAGTAAGTACTTTCAAGTCTCCACATATCAACCAGTTATGCTCATTATAATGAATTCGTTCGAGAACTAATGACAAATTTTCGTATGTTTCTTTTAAATGTACCGAATGGCCAACTGGAACTGAAGCATAAGTATTGCCATTGTGCAACAAAACAGCCTTTAGACTTCGCTTTGATGAGTCTATGAATAGACGCCAATGAATCGGGTCATATTGTATACCAAATTGACCCATCAGACCAAGAATGTCTTTGCAATAAATAAGATTCTCATCCAGAGCAAAGTAAGGAACAAAAACTGCTTCACGGTGTCGATGCCATGAAAAAGAAGTGTCTGGCTGTAATAGATTTTTGTTTTTAAGACGGGAGCCAAGTAACTGAGCTGCATCTTTTGGAAGTCCAAGATCTCTCACTAAGTCGTTCAACTCCTGTTGAGAAATAAGCTGAGGTTCATCTTCTGAACTGCTTGCTTTGAACTCACTGTGTACTTCATCGCTCTCCGACATACAGTCTTCTCTATTAGCTTCCCTATCTATACTGCCCAAGTCACGAGAAGCTGAGGAACTGTCAATCCAGGACCGTGTGGTACCGGACAACTAGCAGATTCCACATTAGGGAAGTTAATGAGCTTATGATTTTTGGAATTATAGCCTTGAACATGACAATTACAAAAGTAACAGTCATTAACGTGTTTTTTTTTGCTCCCTCCACATCATTGGGATAGCAAATCCGAAAGATTTTAACTCTCCTTTGTACCATAAGCGAAGTTTTTCTACGCAGCTATGGCATACTTTGTGAGGAGCCCACACTTTATCTTGATCTCCTATTCTCAAGCCAAAATATGCATAATATACATTTTTGACAAAACCTGTTATATTTCGTTGGTATTTCTTAACTGTGTACTCACCACAGATAAAACACAAGTAGTCTGGACTGGTAACACAACGACGATGAGACATTTTGTCTAAATGCACTTTCAAACCTTAAAATACGTTCTTAATCACTTTGACACAACTAAGAGACCTCAGTGAATGTGTTCACTTCAGTTGATACTACTGAACTGAGAGAATAAAAAGAAATTTAGCTCCAAGTTCCTGATACAACAGGTTCAATCTCGTTTAGCTTCAGACGGTGACATCTGAGACCAAACAAGTACGTTCCTGTCTGAACAGGTCGTGCCTAGACACCCTCAGGCCTACTACATCTACTGAGGGAGTCATTGCCTACACCACCTAGTGAAAGATGTCTGTTTATAAAAAGAGAAATCGTTTGGAAAAAAAAAAAAAAAAAACCTACTTCTTACCAAATTTATGTGTATAGCAGGTATATTATGTTCTATGGATTTGAAAAAAATCTGTACGTGATAGAGAAAAACGGACTTCATTCTCGGCCTCAGCACACCGAGAAACACAGAGATTAGCCAAAATCATCAAATCAAATTTTTGGTTGTAGACCTGTGTTATTTAAATTCAACAACAGTTATTTATTCACAACCATTTTTTTAAAAATAATGAAACACTCGTCACATTTCTTGTTTCGTTCATGAAAAGTATTATATAACAGAAATTCCTAAATAATTAGCTAATGCCTTTATAATTATTAGCTTGTTCTAATTCGCGCCTGCTGAACTTTAATTGTCAACATACTCTTATTTTATAAAAAAAATAGCAATAAAGTTGCACTAATGTATTATTCTCTTCAAACGTGCTCATAAATATGAAGAGTGCTTAAAGGCATTTTTCCGTGCGATTAGGGATTTGTGTCCATGGAAAATCGCGTCTCAAGAAGAAGAAGAAAGCTAAGAAGGATGTCTAGGAAGATAAGAATGTATAGGACGACGCTTTTAGGCATACATGCTATGCGTTTCCTCTCGCTACACTCGCTCAAGAAGATATCAAAACCCAGGGTGAGGATGCACTTAAAATTGACAATATTTTTGAATAAATGGTTTATGAACATTTCAAACGAGAGTTATCTGTTTCCCAATGTTACATATCTGCGCATGCGCGTGTTTACAAATACGCTGTTTACGCCTACTTTTATAACCTTCTTAACAGTTGAACCTGTACCTGTGTGAAGTTAACCTTTTTTCCTGGTTGAATGCGAACTTTTTTTTTTTTTTTGCAGATTCGTGTTTAGTGCATTAAAATACGTTATTGTACAAAATTTGAAAATTATATGTGGTGCATCCCCCCGGCTCAGAGCAGACCGGAAGTGAACGTTGAGATGACAAAATGTTGTAACTATAGCTAAAAGTATTAGTTATCACGATATTTAAACATTTCATGAATAAATTAGCGATTAGCCCTTTGCCGTCGCTATGCGCTAATCGTTAGCGCAGGCTCTTATCAGTACCGCTAAATTAGCGAGAAGGTATTAGATATTAGCGACCGCTAACGTTTGCCCAACTCTGGTGTAAATATGAGGATTAGGCGGTCAAAAAAGGATTTGTCACAACAAATCAAATATTGAGATATTGTCAAATGTTATTTCCAGCTATAAGATTGAAATTAATACAAAAGAACCCCCTATCCAATGATAAATTATAAATAATTGGGAACCAAACAGAAAGAGTTTTCTCCACCTCTATTGTCTAATCAGCAAAGATTTAGTTCCAACCAGCCGACCAGAGGGTAGTAAAGAAGAAGTGTTGGACTGCCAAGAGATGAGCTATACTACAGCGAAATATGAAGCCTATGGTACGAAACCTATCATCTGCCCAAAATAAATTTTTTAATAAGATACTGCAGTAAATCAAATAGCAGTAAAGATTGGATCCTAAGCTTAAATGGTGGTACATTTACATCATCTCAAACGAATACGATGCCAATGAAGATGAAGAGGCCAAGCAAAAAGTCCGTCATGCCGGAGCTGCATAACTAAGCACTTCATCAAAATTTGGGTAGTGTAGACTACATCCTGAATAATTTGCTTAAGAGAACCTATATAAATAAAATAAAAACATGAATAGCTCTGCTCTTTAACATATATAATGAGCATTTCAATACAATTATTTCACTTATTAATGTTTTAATTAATTTCCTTGCAGTTTTGTTTATTCTTGGTACTAAACTACTTAATAAATACACAGAAACTTCACATTATTGTCTTTTGTTCTCACGCATGAACGGCATACAGCGCCCCTAGTGATAGAAATGAGAAGTAGTGTCATGACAGAGGCGCTGCTAGTGATATATGGTGGGAAGTAGAGAGAGGTGAGAAGAGACTGTTGATTGAGATTGCTAAGGTGGGTTAATGTTTAGGTTCAGTCAATCAGAACTAATCATCTTGCTTTTTCAAAAAATATATATAAATGAGTTATATTTGCCAACGATTTTTTGTGAATCAAACCTTCATCAGGGCTGTTACAGCGTAAATATATATATATATATATATATATATATATATATATATATATATATATATATATAGAGAGAGAGAGAGAGAGAAGAGTTTCTTGGGGAGTATCTTTGTCTGTTCACGCTCTCTAGGGCTGAAAAATGGGCAGATTTTGATGAAATTTGGTACAAAAACCTTTCGTCTAATTTGAAAGGTCAAGTTCGTTAACCAGCAGAATCCGTCCACCGGAACATGGTTTTTGGAGCAAAACAATCGTCAAAAAATCGCTTACTTCATATGCTTGCATGTACTCGTTTTAACCGTTTTCGAGAAAAAGGGAAAAATAGTTGTCGAATAATGTGTTTGGTTTGGGAGCTTTGAATCATGGGATTCAGTTAAAATATTTTCTGCTTGTTTAATTCATATAAACAAAGATGTTTAAATTTTGGTTACGTTTGGAGTTAAGGAAGGATTAGAATAACATATTTTATTATTAGACATAAACATTTTTGGGAACTTTTGGGGTATGTTTTCCATAAACATTTGGGGTATGTTTTCCTTAATATGTCAAAAACAGTTGGGAAATCGTGGTAAGTGGAACGTAACCTTTCCAAAGCTTACTAAATTCTCTAAAAAAAAAAGCTTCCAATGAAATTTTTGATTTGGCGATGTCAATCGAAGAAATCTGTAAAATTAGTAGTATAATAAAAGGAGATAAGAAAATTAGAAACAGTAAGTAGCAGGGTGTCAACGATTTAAATCAATTGATTTAAATCAGTGATTTAAATCATGATTAAAATCATTTGATTTTTTTAAAAAAATCATTGATTTAAATCAATTTATTTCATTAAAAAAATATTGATTTAAACCAATTGATTTTATTAAAAAAATTATTATTATATATTTTTTTTAACTTTAGTTTATTTTTTTTAACTTAAATCTAACTAGTTCTGCCTTTTTTCAGCCATTTCAACATTTCGTCTTTATTTTTGTCCCTAGGGCCTACCCTCACTTGACCGTTCTTATCAAAGTCTGTTTCTTTTATGACCCTTTCTTTGTTTTTAATTCTGCAAATAAATCTCATTTTAAGTTTAAGATAAAAGAGATTGGCAGGTAGAGGGCGAAGTGAATGCTTTAAACATGTGGAAGTCTTCGTCTGCGTTAAAATATTGTATTTCCTCAAAAGAACTGTTAATAATAGAGCAGCTTATGACAGGAAAGGCAACTTCTGCAGGGGTTGAAAGAATGTTTTCAACCCTTGTTTTTGTTCACAGTCAAATGAGAAACTACCAAATTAGATGTGAAAAGGCTGACAAACTGGGTTTTTTGTTCAAAGCTTTTAATAAATAAAATTACTGTTAGTGTACATGATTAATAGGGAACGGATGTTCATGTAATATAAAATTCAAAATATGTACATATATATTTAACTATTTATAATAAAATATGTAATAAAAAATTGAAAATATTTAGTAAACAAATACCATAAACACTATAAAATATTGAAAAGAAAAGCATAAATAATAAGTAGGAACTCTGTTATTATTAATGGAAAGAACAAAAGTATAGAAAAAAATGATTAAAACTGTTTAAAATATTGAAAAATAAAGCATAAATAAAAATTAGGAACTCATTATAAAAGGCGGAAAAGTTGAAAATTTTTAAAGATGAACATTATTTGGAAGATTGTTTGCTACATCTTGAATTTTGAAATTTTCAAACGTGAAATAATGCCGGTCTGATGATCTGAGTATACTTTTGAAGCGACTGAATTATCTTTCACCATCTACTAAAGCCTCTGGTGTGTATTTGAAGGCTACAATCAACTGCTCTGAAGAGTTGGATTCAACTAAACTGTTAATCGTTTTGCCACAATGGATATCCCCAATAATGTGGATATTTTTCCATCCAGGGGTTTATTCTAGACTGTCTTTTCAATTTATTCCCAGTAGCTCCTTCTAAAACCTGGATTTTCTCTATTACTCTCGTATGATTCTAATGCTATCCACTAACCACATGCCTTTTGTACAGGGTATCACAAAAACAATGGTCATCCGTTGGCCAGATGATTCTCTAATGCGAGATCGGAAAAAATAATTCCCATATTAACCCCCGCAAAATTGACCTTGAAATGTTATTCAAGGTCAAATTTTATTTATTGCATATTTCGAAACTGCGAGTCATGAGGAAGAAAAAAGTCAACGGCACCATAGGTCAGAAATGACTCCTTTTGGTCAAAATGACCATTAACATCGTAAACGTGGGCCATTCTATTACAATTGACAAATGGTGGCCAATTTTGATAATTTTTTTTCTTTAGCATGTTCTAACATTGCCTTACATAAAAATACCACGTTTGGTTTTTTAAAAAAAGCATCTTCCAGTATAAAAAAATGTAAGTATATTGAACAACAGCCCTCACAGCGGCAATCATTGGAGGACCAGAACGCATATTTTACAATTGACAGAAATGCCTTCATGAGGTTATTCTCGAAGCTTATCAAGAGCTCCTGGCCATAAGCTTTCAACCAATCGCTGAAATTAATCATTAAGGATTTCACAGGTCGTGTAGGAATTTCATGAGCCAGTCCTAGAGTCACTCTTAGAATAGAGTATAGAATAATTGTCCTTGCCCGTGTGCAGAAAAAAAAGTTTCTTCCTAAATAACTAAAAAAAAACACTTAATAAGTAAGATTATCACTCCAGCGCCCGTAGCAATTGTGCCCGTTCACCAGCTTAAATATTTTGGACTTCATTTCTGAGGCAAGCTGCCAGACTTTCTCCAAATTCTTTTAAATGCCCAAGTTATTCTCGTCCATTTTGCTTGCTGTGGACGGTAACGTTGGAAAACAAACTTTCTTCCGTCCTCAATACCCGCTGGAGGAAGTCTGAATGACTTTCCAGCATGTCCAGCACCCACCTGCAAAACAATTCTCTCTGCTCCTGATCCCCGGGCCTGAACTCCTGAACTTGCTGTAATCTGAAGGAAGACGTTCTTCCCGAAGGAAGTTCTGGTCCTCCAATGATTGCCGCTGTGAGGGCCATTGTTCAATATACTCACATTATTTTATACTGGAAGATGCTTTTTTTAAAAAAAACAAACGAGGTATTTTCGTGTAAGGCAATGTTAGTAGAACATACTAAAGAAAAAAATTATCAAAATCGGCCTCCATTTGACAGTTGTAATGGAATGGCCCACGTATACGATGTTAATGGTCACTTTGACCATAAGGAGTCATTTCTGACCTATTGTGCCATTGACTTTTTTCTTCCTTCGTGACTCGCAGTTTCGAAATATGCAATAAAAAACTTTGACCTTGAATAACATTTCAAGGTCAATTTTGCGGGGGTTACTATTTTTTCCGATCTCGCATTGGAGAATCATCTGGCCAACGGATGACCATTATTTTTGTGACACCCTGTACCTAGTATTGACATAGTACATATACAGCCACCTTCTTGGAATTAGAAAAATCAGTTACCTAGACTCAATGGGTAAAGTTTTATTTTCTTTCTCGGTTTTCCTTTATTTCTTCAATTACAAAATAAAAAGAATATTAAAATATGTAGTAAACATATGTATTTATGGCAAAATATGTAAAAATATAGAGTTTTGACAAAATAGTAAAATAAAAAACTGTTTAAATACTTTTAAAACACTTAAAACGTGCAGAATTACATCAATACTTAGGATTTACGAATGAGAAAAGAATATGTAAATACAATTACATCTGTTCCCTAGGGATTAATATTTCTGTAAAGTTTCATTTCTAAAATTGTTTTAAAATTTGAAAATTAAGTCATTATATATACAGGGGTCGAAATTGTCGAAATATTTTGAGACCAGAGTTTCTGTACATTTAAATTTAATCGCCGAAAATTAATGATTTTTGTTGATTTAAGTCTTTAAATTTACAGAAATTCCGGTTTCAAAATATAGGACAACTTCAACCCCTGTATATATGATCCGTCAATTCTACTATTCGCCCAAAATTATCCACTTAAGACCCACCACTTTAGATTAGTTATTTTATTATTTGCATTGTAAATAAACAAATATTTTAGTTACAGGTTTATATAATGAACAACTAGGTAATAACCAGCTCCCTATGTAGACTAGATACATTTAAAAAGTCTGATTTCTTTTTTAAAGCCTGTTTTAGTAAAAAAATTCAATTTAAATTAAAAAAATCCGATTTAAATCAAAAAAATCTGATTTAAATCAAATAAATCCGATTTTTTTGATTTTTTTAAAAAAATCATGATTTTTTTACACCCTGGTAAGTAGTGTGTTTCTAGAACGAACCTTGACAAGGCCAGGGAGTCATTTTTCCATGTCAGGTTGTAAAGGTACCCTTGTCAATTGTGACCTGTTTCGAACCATAAATGTATTTCATGAAAGGTCTAACCAAAATCATAACTGTTTCTATTTCAACCTTTCCAAATGACATTAGGGATAAGAACGGAACCGCGCTAAGATGATGCAGTTCCGACGAGTCGGACTTTTATACGTATTGTAGAGAATTTGTCTTTCAAGATTTAAGAAACTAGGCATTGCAGCATTGTGCAAGACGTATGTTGAATCTTGGAATTCAAGGTTGTCTAGGACGACTTTTGGGCAGATGTGCTATGCGTTTTTGCTCGCTCAAGTTGATATCAAAACTCTAGTGAATCCAACTCGCTGTTACGGAAAGAATTCCGATGTTATGGAGGTTATAAATGGTTTATCAACATTTCAAATGAGAGTTCTTTGGTTTCCAATGTTAGATGTCTGCGCATGCGCGTGTTTACTAATACGCTGTTTACTTTAACCTCAATAACAGTGAACTTAAGTGCTTCATAACTTCTTTCCTAGTTGAGAGCTAGTTAACGGATTCGTGTTTACTGCATCAAAATACGATATAGTGCAAAATAATCAGTGCCTAGAACCCTCGTCTTCACATTTACATTAGGCTCTATTCAATCCAACTCCTTAAAATAAATAGAATTCTATTAATTTTAGCAAGTTGCATTGACTAGTCTTCTTGAGCGAGCGAAAACTAGTAGCTTGTATGCCCATAATGCGACAACATGTAAAAAAATCGACGAGAAGGCCTCTAAACTGCACAATAATGGAATAAAGTACAGAGGCCCCTTTTCTAAATAAATTAATCTTCCCCCTTATTTTAAATGAAAATACATTTTATAAATATAAATATATATATACATATATATATATATATATATATATATATATATATATGCACACATATCTTTAACTATAAAATGTGCATAGTACATTTTACTTAGAAGCATTGGGTATAGCTCCGAGATTCTCCAATACAGAACCAAGAAGAAGAAGCAACAATTGAACAGAAAAAGGATAAGAACACGTCAACAAAATTAGATTAATTGAACGTAAATTCCTTCGACCGAGCAGCAATAAAAACTAAACAATAAAAAATAATAACAAAAAAACTAAATTTTAAATAAATAGAAACTGATCACAACCCTTTAATTTAGTGTTCTCCATTTAACAAAAAAAAAATAAGAAGAAATTCTCCGTTTCAAAAAAAAATTTATATTTATATATATATATATATATATATATATATATATATATATATATATATATATATATATATATATATATATATATATATATATATATACACACACATAAAAACTTAAAACTACCATTTAATTTAGCATTCTCCATTGCGGAAAAACTTAAAACTGATAAGTAACCTTTAATTTAGCGTTGTCCATTGTATAAATAAAATGAAAACTGTTAACCTTATTATGACGTTCTTTATAGTATAAAAAAAACGATAAGTACACTTTAGTTTAGCGTTGTTCATTTTAAGAAAACGCTGATAATTACCCTTTAGTTAAGCGTTCTCCATTGTATAAATAAAATAAAAACCAAACTGATAAATTCCTTTTAATTAAGCGTTCTCCGTAAAAAAATAATTAAAAAAAACTGATAACCACCCTTTAATTTCTATGAAGGAATTAAAATAAAAAAGATATTCATTATATTTCTTACTAAATTAAGAAATATATCCAAGTTTACATTATTTATTTAAATTTTAACGTCCATTTATTATTAACTCCCAATTTTAGGACGGGTTATCTATAGGTTACCACCCTTTTCTAACCAGGATTACATTAAACTCTTGGTATAACTACAAAAATATTTTCAGAGATATAAGATATAGATACTTAACGAAGGTGCGGATAAGATGTGGTGGAATGATTGCAGTTAATGGTAGACTATGTTACTCCTGATCTAAATTATACATTTTATATTTGTCTCACTATACAAGTGCAGGACTCTTGCAGTTATAATAAATGAAATAATAATAAAATCAATAAAAAAAGAAAGAAAAGAAAATCAATGCCAGAGTGGCAGATACTGTATACAGCTCTCTTAAAATATTCATCAATCCTACTACATATTGAAAACTACCCTCCTTTAGATGTGTATAAATTGTGTGCCAAAATGTTTGTTCTTTTCGGCACAAATCTCGAATTTGTTTTTATTTGCTTTTTTATGAAGTTTCGAAATTATTTTTATATTTCAACAGAACTTGGCTTGTATTAAAAATAAATTAATTTGGTCAATTAAAAATGAAGATTTACCACAGAATAAGACTATATTAAATTTTCTTTACCCCGTAATCTGTATTTTCATTGCAAGGAAACTTGGTCGATAACATGCCCAAATAATAAGGAACATCTGTTGGGAAAAATCAAAAGTCCGTCACGCAAGAGCTGCATAACTAAGCACTTTCCTCAAAATGTTTGCAGTGTAGACTACATTACTGACTAATTTGCTGTAAATAACCTAGTGTATAAATAAAATAAAAACGTGAATACTTCTGTTCATTTACATTTGTTGTGAGAACTGTTCAATTATTAATTTTGTAAATCATTTGCTTTCAGAGTTATGTTAACACATGATACTGTACTACTTAATAAATACACAAAATCTTCATTTTCCGTCTTTTAATCTGACGCAGGAACAGGATACAGTCCCTCTAGTGGGAGATAGCGCTCCTCGCGGCGCCTTTGGGAACCTACGCCTGGCCGGTTAATTCTAATGGAACAGAGTTTAAAGTAAACCATCCTTTCCAATAGACCGATTTAATTCATTTTTACAACACTTCTTTCTCATGAGATACCCATGACATATACCGCGTTTCGTTACAATACAACAGAAATTACGACCGATATGACTATATTAGTACTTTAGGTTCGGAGTAAACCCCCCCCCCTCCAAATAACCCGATTTAGTTTATTTTTACAACCCATTTTTCTCTGTTGATTACCTCCACGAATACCGAGTTTCGTTGAAATGTAACAACAATTACGGCTAGTAGTGGCAAATTGGTAATGTGGGTCCGGAGTAAACCCCCCCCCTCCTAATGAACCGATTTAGTTTATTTTTACAACGTATTTCTCTCTTTAGATCAACATAACGAATACCGAGTTTTGTTGAAATATAACAAAAACTACGGCTGGCATGGTCAAATTAGTGTTTTGGGTCCGGGATAAACCCCCCCTCCCGGTGGACCGATTTTGATGGTTAACGAACTCGTTCAATCGTTTGCTAATTGAATGCTATATACCACGTTTCGAGAAGAAAAAACAAAAACTCTGGCCGCTATCGTGTTAACAGACACACACACATATATATATATATATATATATATATATATATACATATATACACACATATATATATATATATATATATACATATATACACACATATATATATATATATATATATATATATATATATATATATACATATATATATATATATATATATATATATATATATATATATACATATATATATATATATATTTGTTTTATTTTTTTATTTGTTTCCTCCTTATAGTAACCCTGCAAGAAGGGAGTTTATTTTTTTTGTCTGCAAGTCTCATGCAATAAACAGCATACCACTTGCATATATATATATATATATATATATATACATATATATATTTTGTATGATACATGTAGTACAATAAACGGCCTTCTAAAAGGGGTACTTTTAGAAGGGGAAAAAAAAATACATATATATATATATATATATATATATATATTGTTATGATTAATTTTTATTAAAAGATTCGCCATGTTGGGCGTCATTAAATGTTATGATTTTATTTTTTTAAAAAGATTGCGCCACGTTGGCGTCCTTAAATGTAAAGATTATTTTTTATAAAATAAATTGCGCCAAGTTGGGTCGCCAATAAATGTTAAGATTAATTATTTTAAAAAGAAATAAAAAGATTTTAATTACTTTAATAAGTTTGTTTTATTATATTAATTTAACCTAATCTCAGGGATAGAAGTTCCGAGTGAATGAAGAATATAATATTGATTCTTAGACAATTCCAAAATACAAAACAATATTAAAATACATACAAATAATAATAAAAGAATCAACAACTACAAAAAAACAATTTTACCTCTGAACCAATTTACTTCCAATAAAGCTTCAATGTACTGCGCTTCAGCAATTTCTTCCTCAAGGCGATATGCTTTCTTGCTAGATCTCGTGCATAGAATGGATATCTTGAATTCTGGATTCTGCTCTCTTCTCACTCCGTCTTCTATGAATAATAACAATAGACTGCACTCTGTATTCTTTGTGGCTAGCGATTGACTCTAGCTCCACGCTCCAGGGCTGCTGGGAATCAAGTGACGCCTTCTCTCTGTGGCTGCTGAGAATCAACTGACGCCTTCTAGCAGGAAAGCTTGGCATCCTTGTTTCTTAACTTCCGCATTTTGTTAGTTCATATATAAAAGTAATAATTATATTTTTCGTAACTTCAAATAATTAATTTATTACCATCTGAATGTACATTTAATATGTATATATTGTACATCAGTATTGTCCAAAAATATTACCAATTTAAAGTGTATATAATACGATGTTATTTGTATATATGGTTTGTGATTTTTCGCGGGCTTTTCAAACTATCGATGGTTATTTGAATTTAAAAATATTTTCGAGAATGTAATATATCATATATATATATAAATATATATAAATTTTATATATATAAATATATATATATATATATATAAATATATATATATATAAATTTTAACGGGGGTCATTTTCGGTGTCTACTTGGTAGGATCGATAAAAATTTTCCAAAAATTCCGTCATGAGTGCAACCTCAATAGCTACTTTCCTTCAGAGGAAAGTACTAAAATGGCTTCAGTAGAAGTTGGCATTTACTCCAAAGCAGAATTATCTGTACATTTCAAAAGTTAAAAAGCAAATATGGAGGCCCGGTGGCCTTGGGTATTAAGGCGTGAGCACCTAACACTCTGTGCCAAGGGTTGTGGGTTCGATTCCCAATGCGGCTGGTGGGTTTTCTTTGGAAAAAAGAGAAGGCATCAGCCCTATCTAGGCTAGAAAAGGGTGGTAACCTATAGATAATCAGTCCTACAAATTCTGAGTTAATTATAATGGACATTGAAGTTTAAATAAATAAAAAGCAAGTATATTAATGTTTATTTTGAAACTATTCAGATTGTTCTAAGCTCGGTCTTAAGGAGTGGAGACTAAACAAACCACGTTGCCAAGGTATCAACTTAGTTATGCAGCTCCTGCAAGTTGGAATTTGATTATAATGCAACAACAATAAAAAATACAGACCCTTGATATACGCTTAAACGACAAAACTTGATAATTCATTTAAACTTATAATACAACAGTTGTTTATTAATCAATAAACAACAGATAATAAGCCAGCCCCAGAGTTACTATGTGTGATCTCTGCAAACAGCACATATAATTAATTGTAAACATGTAATTTAATTTATAAAAAAATTAATAAATTATGATCAATATCCTTTAGTTTTACTATTAATAGTGCAACTGAAAAATGGCGTGACACCCAAAAAAACCTAGAACATTAGAGAGATCAAAGATCTTAGCATTGTTTCTATTGATCCAAGCACTTAATAGAAGAATGTTTTCTAACTAAATTCTTTTATCTGATCCCTTTCTGGTGTAATGGATAAAGAACAGTTACAAAAAAAAAAAGTATAGACATTTTAGTAAATGTCATTTGGGTCCTTCATAAATAATATATGGTACAAATTCTCAGATCTTCACATAATTACACATTAATCTAAAGTTTATAAATAATTGACAAACCTTGGAAAGTGATGTGTCGCTCATGTGCATATTCATTGGGACGAATGAAGATGACAAATTGTAAACTCTTTAAAATTTTAATAACGCAACTGCCTGCAATCTATTACTTCACTATGGAGGTTATAGCGGCTACACTGTTATATTGGTCTAAAGGCCATCCATAGAGGCTGGAATCTTCCAACAAAGAGAAAATAAATTTATACTCCAAGTTGACGAGGGTAAATATGAGGATTTGGCCGTCAAAAAAGGATTTGTCACAACAAATCAAATATTCAGATATTGTCAAAGGTTATTTCCAACTATAAGATTGAAATTAATGCAAAAGAAACCCCTATCCAACGATAAATAATTGGGAACCAAACAGAAAGAGTTTTCTCCGCCACTAGTGCCTGATCAGCAAAGATTTAGTTCCAAACAGCCAACCAGAGGGCAGTAAAGAAGAAGTGTTGGTCTGTCAAGAGATGTACTATTGGGAATTAACATTATGTGATACGCGGCCAAGCGGAAAATTTTGGAACTAGCAAAGGAGGTATACCTGCATTGTTTATACATGTAAAGCTATTGTGTTTTTCTTGCTGTTTAATAATTTCCCAACTGTTTTATGACAAATTTGTCTTTTTAAAGACAACATAAACCTTTTCCTTTCACAAAGTTAGTATTTTTTAAAAATATATGTAAGAGGTAGTGAAATAATTAAAATTTATGTAACCTTCACTCTTGTGTGAATATATACAGCTTGCAACCCAATTTGATTTAATTTATGAAATTCACTTCTAGAAATTCACAAGGTATAGATATTGATGAACAAAACTATGTACTAAGGAACTTCTTTGGCTATCTAGAAGCCTTAAGGAATTCCAGTTGCATAGTTGAAGGCGAAGCAATTGTGAATGCACATCCATTACCTAAATACATGTGGTACTTTGGAGAAGACCAACCAATCTATCAAGTTGTTTGCACTTTGTTTCACAAGTTTAATTAGGAATGGCTATATTAAATTTAAATGAGTGTACTACTTCATATTTGATTCATATGACTCCAGTTTCATAAATATTACGGTGCCTTTTGATAAAGTATATTTATATAATTTAATTACAACCTTAATAAGTAAATGAAATGGTGCATGTAATATGTGAAATAGAGATTCAAAGAAATTTTGAAATATCTTCACAATTTTCAAGTTGTTCATGATTGTTGGTGTTCAATAATACACAATATTTATTATAAAATAAATTTATTGAATTCAAATCGGTTCACAATGGTATGAAATTATATTTACATCAGTTATAATTTGCAAATAATGTATGCAATAATTAAAATTTGTGATCAGAAACGATTTAAAACTAAAAAAAAAAATTAATGGTGCATGTCATATGTGAAAATAAAGATTTTGAAGTATTTTTTTTCAATTTTCAAATTGTTCATGATTTGTTGGTGATCAATAATATGCAATATTTATTATAAAATACATTTATTGTATTCAAAGCTATTCACAATGGTATGAAATAATATTTACCTCACTTTTGCTTATCCATCACAATACCAACAACTCACCGTTAGTCCAATATTCTTAATAGAACCACAAACAACTCCGAAAACACTTGTTATCAGCAATCACTATGTAACAATAGACACAGGTATACCTTCTTTCGCCGCCATTTTGACGACAGTGGCGCCGCCATCGGTAATGTTTATTCCCAATACTACAGCGAAACCTATCATCTGCCCAAAATAAATTTTTTATAAGATACTGCAGTAAATCAAATAGCAGTAAAGATTGGATCCTAAGCTTAAATGGTGGTATCTTTACATAATCTCAAACGAATACGATGCTAATGAAGATGAAGAGGCCAAGCAAAACGTCCATTACGCCGGAGCTGCATAACTAAGCACTTCCTCAAAATTTGGGTAGTGTGGAATTCATCCTGAATAATTTACTTAAAAGAACCTATATAAATAAAATAAAAACATGAATAGCTCTGCTCTTTTACATATATAATGAGCATTTCAATAAAATTATTTCACTTATTAATGTTTTAATTAATTTCCTTGCAGTTTCGTGTATGCTTGGTACTACTTAATAAATACACAGAAACTTCACATTATTGTCTTTTGTTCTCACGCATGAACGGGATACAGCGCCCCTAGTGATAGAAATGAGAAGTAGTATCAAGACAGAGGCGCTGCTAGTGATATATGGTTGGAAGTAGAGAGAGGTGAGAAGAGACTGTTGATTGAGATTGCTAAGGTGGGTTAATGTTTAGGTTCAGTCAATCAGAACTAATCATCTTGCTTTTTCAAAAAATATATATAAATGAGTTATATTTGCCAACGATTTTTTGTGAATCAAACCTTCATCAGGGCTGTTACAGCGTAAATATATATATATATATATATATATATATATATATATATATATATATATATATATATATATATATATATAGAGAGAGAGAGAGAGAGATTCTGAGAATTAAAAGTAATAGGGCGGGGATAATATAGATCAATATTTAAACTATAACAATTTAATATTAAAAACAAATATTTTAAATACAAACATTTCAAAACACGCATTTATATAACTAACTGTTCGGTTGAAAAAAATAACAATTATCCCTTGTTTAATCTAGAAGGCTTTGACAGGTCTGAAGCCCACCAATCGCATTCCATCTGTCTGTCGATAACCAGCCACTGAGAAGGAAGTATCTCGATCAGTCTTTGCCTGGCTCCCGAAGGTGAAACATTTTTTCTCGGTTTTAGCGCGGTTCCTCCTTCCCTTCTTAGGGAGGAACCCCGCTTATAAGGTTGACCTCATGAAACAATCCGGAAGTGCCGATTAGAAAATTTTACGTTTCAGAACCCCTAGGGAACGAAAATAATGGTTGTTCAAAGTTATATATATATATATATATATATATATATATATATATATATATATATATAGAGAGAGAGAGAGAGAGAGAGAGAGAAGAGTTTCTTGGGGAGTATCTTTGTCTGTTCACGCTCTCTAGGGCTGAAAAATGGGCAGATTTTGATGAAAATTGGTACAAACACCTTTCGTCTAATTTAAAGGTCAAGTTCGTTAACCAGCAGAATCCGTCCACCGGAACATGGTTTTTGGAGCAAAACAATCGTCAAAAAATAGCTTACTTCATATGCTTGCATGTACTCGTTTTAACCGTTTTCGAGAAAAAGGGAAAAATAGTCGTCGAATAATGTGTTTGGTTTGGGAGCTTTGAATCATGGGATTCAGTTAAAATATTTTCTGCTTGTTTAATTCATATAAACAAAGATGTTTAAATTTTGGTTACGTTTGGAGTTAAGGAAGGATTAGAATAAAATATTTTATTATTAGACATAAACATTTTTGGGAACTTTGTATGTTGTCCTTAATATGGCAAAAACAGTTGGGAAATCGTGGTAAGTGGGACGTAACCTTTCCAAAGCTTACTAAATTCTCTAAAAAAAAAAAAAAAGCTTCCAATGAAATTTTTGATTTGGCGATGTCAATCGAAGAAATCTGTAAAATTAGTAGTATAATAAAAGAAGATAAAAAAATTAGAAACAGTAAGTAGTGTGTTTCTAGAACGAACCTTGACAAGGCCAGGGAGTCATTTTTCCATGTCAGGTTGTAAAGGTACCCTTGTCAATCGTGACCTGTTTCGAACCATAAATGTATTTCATGAAAGGTCTAACCAAAATCATAACTGTTTCTATTTCAACCTTTCCAAATGACATTAGGGATAAGAACGGAACCGTGCTAAGATGATGCAGTTCCGGCGAGTCGGACTTTTATACGTATTGTAGAGAATTTGACTTTCAAGATTTAGGAATCTAGGCATTGCAGCATTGTGCAAGACGTATGTTGAATCTTGGAATTCAAGGTTGTCTAGGACGACTTTTGGGCAGATGTGCTATGCGTTTTCGCTCGCTCAAGTTGATATCAAAACTCTAGTGAATCCAACTCGCTGTTACGGAAAGAATTCCGATGTTATGGAGGTTATAAATGGTTTATCAACATTTCAAATGAGAGTTCTTTGGTTTCCAATGTTAGATGTCTGCGCATGCGCGTGTTTACTAATACGCTGTTTACTTTAACCTCAATAACAGTGAACTTAAGTGCTTCATAACTTCTTTCCTAGTTGAGAGCTAGTTAACGGATTCGTGTTTAGTGCATCAAAATACGATATAGTGCAAAATTTCAAAATAATAGGTGCCTAGAACCCTCGTCTTCACATTTACATTAAGCTCTATTCAATCCAACTCCTTAAAATAAATAGAATTCTATTAATTTTAGCAAGTTGCATTGACTAGTCTTCTTGAGCGAGCGAAAACTAGTAGCTTGTATGCCCATAATGTGACAACATGTAAAAAAATCGATGAGAAGGCCTCTAAACTGCACAATAATGGAGTAAAGTACAGGGGCCTCT
Source organism: Gonocerus acuteangulatus (assembly GCA_946811695.1). NCBI lineage: Eukaryota > Metazoa > Arthropoda > Insecta > Hemiptera > Coreidae > Gonocerus > Gonocerus acuteangulatus. The sequence continues at coordinate 91,790,169 of OX328128.1, read as the reverse complement.
TTTCTAAATAAATTAATCTTCCCCCTTATTTTAAATGAAAATACATTTTATAAATATAAATAAATATATATATATATATATATATATATATATATATATATATATATATATATATATTTTTATTTGTTTCCTCCTTACAGTAACCTTGCAAGAAGGGAGTTTATTTTTCTCTGCAAGTCTCATGCAACAATCAGCATATCACTTGCATTTGTATGTTAACATATTTGTTTTTTTTTAAAAACATATTATTAGTTTTAGTTAAAATTTAAAAGTTTACAAATTATAACTATACAAAATACTACAAATGGAGAAAATTAACAAACGAACAGAATATAAAAATGAAGTAAAACAAAAACATGAATAATATAAAAGATATAAAATTAGAAAAAAAAAAAAATTTAGTACTACCACAAAAAATGCTTAATATAATTTTATTTGTAATAGGCATTCAATCTTCCCATTGCCATGTAAAGCTGCTCAGCAAATTCTCTTAATGCCTTATTATGGCACATAAACAGAGTTTGTTCTGGTGATGGCCAGACTCCGCCTTGTTTCATAATTGTCGTTTGTAATTTTGTCCGTTCCTGTATTAGTAGTCGGCAGTCGTATATTAAGTGTTGGTAAGTTTGTTCCGTAAGAAAGTCGCATGGACAAGTGTTTCTGTTAGTGATTTTGAAACGGTATAAGTACGAGTTTATTGAGCCATGTCCTGTGACAAGTTGTGTTGTGTAAAAATCTGTCATAGTTTGTTTTTTTGTTAAATATGTTTGAATTTGTGGTATGAATAGTTTTAAGTGTGTCCCTTTGTTAGTATTTGTCCAGCGGTTTTCCCAAGTTTGTATAGTCTTAGTTTGTAACATATATTTTAAGTGATTTTTCGATATCTTATCATAACAAACTGGTAACTGGGAACTTTTCGCGGCAGCTTTAGCTGCTTTATCAGCTAATTCGTTCCCCATATTTCCAGAATGTCCTCTTATCCACTTAAAATATATGTTTATGTTAATGTTTTGTATTTCTGTCACATGTTTCCTTATTTCTTCTGTTAGTGAGTCATGTACTGAACGATTAGTCAGTTTTTGTAAGGTCGTCTTGCTGTCTGTGTATAAAATTGCATTATTATATTGTCTGTATTTGGTCTTTAGTAGTCGCAAACTTTCAAGTATGGCGTATTGTTCTGCTTGTATGTTTGTACAGTTTTGTCCCAGTCTGTATTTATGTACGTCCGTGGGTTCGTCGTTAATAAATACCACTGATGCACAGCCTACGTTTTTGCCTTCCTTACTTCCATCAGTGTAAATTGTTAATTCTATGACGTTATTTTTGCAAGGATTTTTAAAAATTGGAAAATTGGATGGGTGAGGCCACATTGTACATTGCAATTCTTTTTCAATTTGAGTATTTCTAAAATTGTTTATGTTTTCTGAGGTTTTGAGAAGATTAAATTGTGCTGTATATTGTTTTGCAATTAATTCGATGGGAACTATTTTTGCTAGGACGCAGGCTGCTTCATACGACACTGTTTGAAACCCTTTATCATTTTAATGGCCATCAATCTTTGTACTCGTTGTAATTTCATTAAATTGTGTTTTTTAGCAAGTCCAGATTCCCAGATGTTAATAGCATAGGTTAATGATGGGAGTACGGCTCCTTTATACAATATATGTAATGCTTCTGTGTTTAGTCCCCATGTATTCTTTGCAGCGATTGTCAGATTATTTACTAGTTTTAATAATTTTGTCTGTAGTCTGTCAATGTGTGCATTCCAGTTTAGTTTTCTGTCTAGAGTTATTCCTAAATATTTCAATGTTTCAACCTGTTGAATGTTTTGTCCTTGTGATTTTACATGTATTTGTGGGTGGATTCTTTTATGTGTAAATATAATGAAAGATGACTTTTGAATATTAAATTTTAACTTATGCTGGTTCGCCCAGTTATCAACAATATTTGTAATTGCATTAATATTGACTTGTAGTTTTTCGAATATTTTAGATTTAATTAGCACTAATATGTCATCAGCATATGCTAAAATAGTTGTGTCTGGAGGTAACTTTATCTTTAACAAATTATTTACAATTAGATTCCATAATAATGGTGAAAGGCTAGACCCCTGAGGCGTTCCTAGTGTTTGAAATTTGTGAAATTTCATATTTGGTGTTATAATAAAGGATTGTCTGCCTTGTAAGTAATTTTTCACAGATCTATATATATTGTTAGGGCAATTTGAATTTGCTAAAGAATTTAAAATTGATGGCCACCATGCGTTATCAAATGCTCCTTTAATATCTAATGATATGAGAACTGTATGTGATTTAGTGTTTTTGGCTTCAGATATGAATTGTAGTGTACTGTGTAATGCATCTATTGTTGATTTTTGAGAGGTAAATCCAAATTGATTGCTATGTAAGAGCGAGTTTGAGTACAAATAATGAGATAATCTGGAATGAATTATTTTTTCCAAGACTTTACCAGCTGTAGGAATTAAAGAAATGGGTCGAATCGATGAAATATCATTTTTGCATTTCCCGGGTTTATTTAGAAGAATTACTTTAGACTTTTTCCATATTTCGGGGAAAATACCAAATTTGAAAGAGTTTTTGTATAATTCATTGATGAAAACTGGAAAACAACTATATATATTTTTGAATATTTCTCCTGTAATTCCATCTATACCTGGGGATTTATTTCTTTTTAAATTTTGAATAATATAACTAATTTCTGAATCGGTTAATGGTAGGTCGTCATGTGTCTGTAGGTCTGTTGGTAGATTATTGCGAATTGTTTTGTGTATTTCATTATCATTTTGTAAGTTGTCTGTTTTAATGAGGGAGTCGAGTATATATTGGTATGTTTCTGTTGTATTATTTGTGTATGAATCGTCATGTTTCTTTATTGTATTAAGTGTAAATTGTTCATGTAATTTTCCATTAGCATATTTTTAAGGCCATGTCCATGGATTACAAGGACTTATATTATTGCAAAATTCTTTCCATGATTTTATTTTATTAGCTCTTATGTTTTTTTCATAGATGTGTTTTGTTTCTAAATAGACTTGTTTTCTTTCCTGTCTCAAAGATTCATTACATGTTGTTTTCTGATATATTTTCCTTAATTTCTTTGTCTCTTTTCGAAGAGTAGTCAAATTTTCATCCCACCAAGGTTTCGGATTAAAGCGAGTTTTAGTATTATTTTTTTGGTAATTTCTAATTTTAAAAGTCTTATTACAGGCTTTTGAAAGGACTTTGGAAAATTTATTCAATGTCATATTTAAGTTATTACTTAATAAAAATTGAATCATATTAGTTTCTATATTTTCAGTAATTTTAAATTCCTTACAAATTTCTGCAAATAAATTATTTTTAAATAAATCCCAATTTGCATTTCTAGTATTATATACTAATCCTATACCTTTTATTTTGTTTTTTATTTGTTTTAAAGCAAAGTTATATTTAATTGATAAATGATCTGAAAAGTTTTCTGAAGTTGAAATTCTCCAATTATTTATTTTATTTATGAGGTTTGGTGTTATTAAAGTTAAATCTATATTACTTTGCCCACGTGGGCCATCAAAAGTTGGCAAATTTTGATTTTCATTTAATATTGTTAAGTTTTTTAAAACAATGAAATTTTCCAGTCGTCTTCCTCTTTTATTAGTAATACTATCATGCCAAATTTTCGATCTAGCATTACTATCAACTGCTATAATTATATCTTTAGTTTTTAATTCATTTAGAATTTTATTTAATTTCGATAAATCTTCATCAATATCATGCGTTATATCAAAATAAGCACTAATTAGAATTAATTGTTTCTCTTTATATATGACTTCAACAACGGTTGTATCTGGATCACTGTATTTTGAAAGGAGGGATGCATCAATTTGTTTATTATTAATAATTATTTGTGAACGAGATTTATGACTAACGCTTGAATAAATCTTAAATCTTTTAGGTTTGATTCTATTACCAATGTAAGGTTCCTGTAAAAGAGCAATATCTATTTTTTTATTATTTAAGTATTCATATAAAAATACAGTAGAATTAATTTTATGTTTCATATTAATCTGAATAAATTTAATTTCATAATTTTGATCATATGTTTTAATTCCTTCAACAGCCATTGGAATCATAAACAAAAGAAACTAGTAAACAAGATACATTAATTAGATTAGAGTTGGAAAGAAACATATGTTTTCTATCAAACAAAAACAATCGCACATCAATCAACATTAGATTTAGTATATGAATGAATATTTCGTTTTTCAGAAAATGCATCATAAAGCTCGAATGTGTTTTGTTTATCAGCTGGAGTTTATGTTTTGTTTGTGTGTTTATTAAAGAAGGATTTGATAAATGCTCTATTATAATAATAAAGATATTATAAATCAGTGTTGTATTATTCATTGATAATCAGTGTTATTTATTAATCTATTATAGGCATTAAGATAAGATGGGCAACCTTTACTAAGAGCAGAATGGGAGATAGATACCTTTTGATGTGGTTTGCAATAGTTATTAAAACTAATACAATTTATACACATGTGTTCTTCTATCTTCTCTCTTCGTGGACAGTCCTTGGCTTCATGTTCCTCTGTGCAATGAGGGCAGGTGAGGGTTCCTCTGCAAAGTCCTGAATGGTTGAGCCGTTGGCAGTTCCTGCAGCGTCGGACAGAAAGGAAGTCATCGGTCCTACTAATCGTGTAGAATAACTTGAGCTTCTCTGCACGTTTCACGATGATATTCCTAGCTTGTGGTGATACTTGCAGTACTGCGTGTCTTTGATTTTCATTATATCTAGATTTTATTATGAAATAGTGACCTAAATCTTCGTTAGTTAATCCTAATTCCTCATTTTGTGATAGAATAGTCTCTGATAGGTTATGTTCATCAATTTCCGAAGGAATATTTTTTATTATAATTCTTGGTCTCAATTTTTTAATAAAATCTGATTTTAAATTTGTATTGGAATTTATCAATGTTTGGTGAATTTTTTCTATATCGTTATTAGTTTGAGTTTCTACAATTAAATGTCCTCTATATGTCATTTTTAAATTTTTAATTCCAATCTTTAATTCTTGTGGTTTTATTATTGATTTGAATTGATTTTTTGTATCTTCAATGCTATCCTTTTCATTATTATTTTTAACAATAAGCTTAAAAGAATTATTTGTAGGTTTAATTTTAGTTTTTAATGTACTTGCATAGGATTTCTTACTGCTAACCTCACTTGTAGTCATTATGTGTGCAGATATTCCAGGATCTTCTCGTTTTTCTTGAATAGTCTTTTGTAAATCTTGAAGGAGCCCTATGGCTTTGTATACATCACTTTTTAAGTTTTTTTTGAGCACTGAAAATTCCCCTACTGGTACCAAAAGGCGGAGCACTGTTTCTATGACCTCTACACTGTCCTCCATCTTGGACAACTGATATATATATATATATATATATATATATATATATATATATATATATATATATATATATATATGCACACATATCTTTAACTATAAAATGTGCATAGTACATTTTACTTAGAAGCATTGGGTATAGCTCCGAGATTCTCCAATACAGAACCAAGAAGAAGAAGCAACAATTGAACAGAAAAAGGATAAGAACACGTCAACAAAATTAGATTAATTGAACGTAAATTCCTTCGACCGAGCAGCAATAAAAACTAAACAATAAAAAATAATAACAAAAAAACTAAATTTTAAATAAATAGAAACTGATCACAACCCTTTAATTTAGTGTTCTCCATTTAAAAAAAAAAAATAAGAAGAAATTCTCCGTTTCAAAAAAAATTTTATATATATATATATATATATATATATACACACATAAAAACTTAAAACTACCCTTTAATTTAGCATTCTCCATTGCGGAAAAACTTAAAACTGATAAGTAACCTTTAATTTAGCGTTGTCCATTGTATAAATAAAATGAAAACTGTTAACCGACGTTTATTATGACATTCTTTATAGTATAAAAAAAAACTATAAGTACACTTTAGTTTAGCGTTGTTCATTTTAAGAAAACGCTGATAATTACCCTTTAGTTAAGTGTTCTCCTTTGTATAAATAAAATAAAAACCAAACTGATAAATTCCTTTTAATTAAGCGTTCTCCGTAAAAAAATAATTAAAAAAAACTGATAACCACCCTTTAATTTCTATGAAGGAATTAAAATAGAAAAGATATTCATTATATTTCTTACTAAATTAAGAAATATATCCAAGTTTACATTATTTATTTAAATTTTAACGTCCATTTATTATTAACTCCCAATTTTAGGACGGGTTATCTATAGGTTACCACCCTTTTCTAACCAGGATTACATTAAACTCATGGCATAACTACAAAAATATTTTCAGAGATATAAGATATAGATACTTAACGAAGGTGCGGATAAGATGTGGTGGAATGATTGCAGTTAATGGTAGACTATGTTACTCCTGATCTAAATTATACATTTTATATTTGTCTCACTATACAAGTGCAGGACTCTTGCAGTTATAATAAATGAAATAATAATAAAATCAATAAAAAAAGAAAGAAAAGAAAATCAATGCCAGAGTGGCAGATACTGTATACAGCTCTCTTAAAATATTCATCAATCCTACTACATATTGAAAACTACCCTCCTTTAGATGTGTATAAATTGTGTGCCAAAATGTTTGTTCTTTTCGGCACGAATCTCGAATTTGTTTTTATTTGCTTTTTTATGAACTTTGAAATTATTTTTATATTTCAACAGAACTTGGCTTGTATTAAAAATAAATTAATTTGGTCAATTAAAAATTAAGATTTACCACAGAATAAGACTATATTAAATTTTCTTTACCCCCTAATCTGTATTTTCATTGCAAGGAAACTTGGTCGATATCATGCCCAAATAATAAGGAACATCTGTTGGGAAAAATCAAAAGCCTGTCACGCAGGAGCTGCATAACTAAGCACTTTACTCAAAATGTTTGCAGTGTAGACTACATTACTGAATAATTTGCTGTAAATAACCTAGTATATAAATAAAATAAAAACGTGAATACTTCTGTTCATTTACATTTGTTGTGAGAACTGTTCAATTATTAATTTTGTAAATCATTTGCTTTCAGAGTTATGTTAACACATGATACTGTACTACTTAATAAATACACAAAATCTTCATTTTCCGTCTTTTAATCTGACGCAGGAACAGGATACAGTCCCTCTAGTGGGAGATAGCGCTCCTCGCGGCGCCTTCCAATAGACCGATTTAATTCATTTTTACAACACTTCTTTCTCATGAGATACCGCGTTTCGTTACAATACAACAGAAATTACGACCGATATGAGTATATTAGTACTTTAGGTTCGGAGTAAACCCCCCCCCCCCTCCAAATAACCCGATTTAGTTTATTTTTACACCCCATTTTTCTCTGTTGATTACCTCCACGAATACCGAGTTTCGTTGAAATGTAACAACAATTACGGCTAGTAGTGGCATATTGGTAATGTGGGTCCGGAGTAAACCCCCCCCCCTCCTAATGAACCGATTTAGTTTATTTTTACAACGTATTTCTCTCTTTAGATCAACATAACGAATACCGAGTTTCGTTGAAATATAACAAAAACTACGGCTGGCATGGTCAAATTAGTGTTTTGGGTCCGGGGTAAACCCCCCCTCCCGGTGGACCGATTTTGATGGTTAACGAACTCGTTCAATCGTATATATGTATATGTATATCCCCAAAAAAACATAAATGTGAAATAGAGGCCAAGTCCCTGCCCCCACAAAGAAACACTCCCTTCCTCAAAAATATCCCCTCCTAAAACCCCCCCAAAACGCCTTACCATTCTACACTCCAAAAAAGTAGTATGAGTTGGTGTATTAATTCAACCAAAAATATTTGCCAATACGAGAGATGATATAAGAAAGAAATGTCCAAGTTCATTACTTGGAAGACTTCATAGTTACTTACTAAGAACAGTAAAGACACTTCAACTGACATTTAAAAACAACAATAAAAATACTTATATCCAGTTACTAAAATATCACTTTCCTCAACCAGGTATATTCTTAAACTTGGCAATGTTTAGTTTTTCTCTAAAGATAATTTCGGCACAAAAAAACATTGCCAAGTTTAAGAATATACCTGGTTGAGGAAAGTGATATTTTAGTAACTGGATATAAGTATTTTTATTGTTGTTTTTAAAGGTCAGTTGAAGTGTCTTTACTGTTCTTAGTAAGTAGCTATGAGGTCTTCCAAGTAATGAACTTGGACATTTCTTTCTTATATCATCTCTTGTATTGGCAAATATTTTTGGTTGAATTAATACACCAACTCATACTACTTTTTTGGAGCGTAGAATGGTAAGGCGTTTTGGGGGGGTTTTAGGAGGGGATATTTTTGAGGAAGGGAGTGTTTCTTTGTGGGGGCAGGGACTTGGCCTCTATTTCACATTTATGTTTTTTTGGGGATCTCATTACTTTTTTCTAAGTATTAAATAGAATTTAGTTGCCGCATACCTACTGGCTTTTGTACTTCTTGTAAAACCAGGGTCTTTGGATCCTTACTGTTAGATATTTGATACCAATAATCAACCTACATACATCTAATCACTAGAATAGAAATGTTAGAAGCTCTTCCAGATGACATTACTCTAGGGGACAAATTGATTGCTCTCTTAACTAACCTATTACACTGTAAAACACAGGAACCTTATCCCGAGGATAAAGATCACAATAGGGAAAGTGCAGAAGGCCTCAAAGAAAAATATAAGAACAAAGACGATACATTTTGGGTTTGTGATCCTAAACTTTGTAATTTAGATGGCTCGACTTTGAAAAACTTAGTATCTGATTTGAAGTATATTATGTAGTGAACCCCTTCGACTTTATTTACTACATTTAAGAAAGAAGTCACAACTGTTTTTGTTAATCTGCGTCGAAATGTTTTTAAAAAAATCTAATATAGGTTCTCCTTACCAATACGATTCATTTGATACCCCACATGATGGGTTTCAGAAGGAATGATGGCATTTCGATGGAACAAAAAGTAGAAAACGTCATAGGTAATATGCCACTCCCGTATCAAGACCTACCTGCGTGCCAAGTTTTGTCAAAATAGGCTAAACGGTGTGAATTTGTATAAGTAACAAACATACAGACAGACAGATGAAAGACCTTTTTTACCTAGCCTAGTGCATTCCCCGGACCAAGGCCTACCTGTGTGCCAAGTTCGCTCAAAATCGGTCAAATGGTGTGAATTTGTGTAAGGAACAAACATGCAGACAGACAGCTGATAGACGATTTTGACTAGCCTATGACACTACCCGGATAAAGACCGACATGTGTATCAAATTTTGTCAAAATCGGTCATACGGTGTTTATTTGTATAAGGAACAAACAGACAGACAGACAGCTGATAGACAATTTAACCTAGCCTATGATTCTCCCCGTATCAAGACCCATCTGCGTCCCAAGTTTGGTCAAAATCAGTCAAACGGTACGGATTTGTAAGAGGAACAAACATACAGACAGACAGCTGGTATAAGATTTTTACCGAGCCTATATGCGTCTAATTGTTTCTTAAAACATCAAATATAGGTTCTTCATAACGAGACAATTCATTTGATACCCCACATCATCGGTTTCGGACGGAATGATGGGTTTCCGAAGGAAGTACAAAACTGGCACGCCCCCACCCCGGAAGCGGAGTCAGACACAACTTTTTTCGATTTTTTCCTTTAATAACGTCTTCATATCTATCTTCATGCAAAATTTCAAGTGTCTAGCATCATGGGAAGTGCCTAATAATTTTGATGAGTCAGTGAGTGAGTGAGTCCTATAAATCCCGATTTTCGATCGCTTATATCTCAGAAATTATTCGATGTAGAATTATGAAAATTTCCAGTTTTACTCACATCTAGTAGTATAATACCTGTGTAAAATTTCATAACTTTATCTTTACCTGGTTGAAAGTTATGAGAGGGTAAAAATCGGCTCTAAGACCGCCTGTAATATACACACAGTATGCTTAGGCCGGAACTTGGCCTGGCGCACTACCGTGCGCCTAGATATAGATATATATATATATATATATATATATATATATATACATATATATATATATATAGATATATATAAATTTTAACGGGGGTCATTTTCGGTGTCTACTAGGTAGGATCGATAAAAATTTGAAGAAATTTTTCAAAAATTCCGTCATGAGTGCAACCTCAATAGCTACTTTCCTTCAGAGGAAAGTACTAAAATGGCTTCAGTAGAAGTTGGTATTTACTCCAAAGCAGAATTATCTGTACATTTCAAAAGTTAAAAAGCAAATATGGAGGCCCGGTGGCCGTGGGTATTAAGGCGTGAGCATCTAACACTCTGTGCCAAGGGTTGTGGGTTCGATTCCCAATGCGGGTGATGGCTTTTCTTTGGAAAAAAGAGAAGGCATCAGCCCTATCTAGGCTAGAAAAGTGTGGTAACCCATAGATAATCAGTCCTAAAAATTCTAAGTTAATTATAATGGACATTGAAGTTTAAATAAATAAAAAGCAAGTATATTAATGTTTATTTTGAAACTATTCAGATTGTTTTAAGATCGGTCTTAAGGAGTGGAGACTAAACAAACCACGTTGCCAAGGTATCAACTTAGTTATGCAGCTCCTGCAAGTTGGAATTTGATTATAATGCAACAACAATAAAAAATTCAGACCCTTGATATACGCTTAAATGACAAAACTTGATAATTCATTTAAACTCATAATACAACAGTTGTTTATTAATCAATAAACAACAGATAATAAGCCAGCCCCAGAGTTACTATGTGTGATCTCTGCAAACAGCACATATAATTAATGATAAACATGTAATTTAATTTATCAAAAAATTAATAAATTATGATCAATATCCTTTAGTTTTACTAGTGCAACTGAAAATGGCGTGACACCCAAAAAAACTAGAACATTAGAGAGATCAAAGATCTTAGCATTGTTTCTATTGATCCAAGCACTTAATAGAAGAATGTTTTCTAACTAAATTCTTTTATCTGATCCCTTTCTGGTGTAATGGATAAAGAACAGTTACAAAAAAAAAGTATAGACATTTTAGTAAATGTGGGTCGTTCATAAATAATATATGGTACAAATTCTCAGATCTTCACATAATTACACATTAATCTAAATGAAAATCTAAAGTTTATAAATAATTGACAAACCTTGGAAAGTGATGTGTCGCTCATGTGCATATTCATTGGAACGAATGAAGATGACAAATTGTAAAATCTTTAAAATTTTAATAATGCAACTGCTTGCAATTGATTACTTCACTATGGAGGTTATAGCGGCTGCACTGTTATATTGGTCTAAAGGCCATCCATAGAGGCTGGAATCTTCCAACAAAGAGAAAATAAATTTATACTCGAAGTTGGCGAGGGTAAATATGAGGATTTGGCGGTCAAAAAAGGATTTGTCACAACAAATCAAATATTGAGATATTGTCAAAGGTTGTTTCCAACTATAAGATTGAAATTAATGCAAAAGAAACCCCTATCCAACGATAAATAATTGGGAACCAAACAGAAAGAGTTTTCTCCGCCACTAGTGCCTGATCAGCAAAGACTTAGTTCCAACCAGCCGACCAGAGGGCATTAAAGAAGAAGTGTTGGTCTGTCAAGAGATGTGCTATTGGGAATTAACATTATGCGATACGCGGCCAAGCGGAAAATTTTGGAACTAGCGAAGGAGGTATACCTGCATTGTTTATACATGTAAAGCTATTGTGTTTTTCTTGCTGTTTAATAATTTCCCAACTGTTTTATGACAAATTTGTCTTTTTAATGAAAACATGAACCTTTCCCTTTCACAAAGTAATTATTTTTAAAAAATATATGTAAGAGCTAGTGAAATAATTCGCATTTATGCAACCTTCACTCTTGTGTGAATATAAAGAGCTTGCAACCCATTTTGCCCGAATTAGATTTAATTTCTGAAATTCACAAGGTATAGATATTGATGAACAAAACTATGTACTAAGGAACTTCTTTGGCTATCTAGAAGCCTTAAGGAATTCCAGTTGCATAGTTGAAGGCGAAGCAATTGTGAATGCACATCCATTACCTAAATACATGTGGTACTTTGGAGAAGACCAACCAATCTATCAAGTTGTTTGCACTTTGTTTCACAAGTTTAATTAGGAATGGCTATATTAAATTTAAATGAGTGTACTACTTCATATTTGATTCATATGACTCCAGTTTCATAAATATTACGGTGCCTTTTGATAAAGTATATTTATATAATTTAATTACAACCTTAATAAGTAAATGAAATGGTGCATGTAATATGTGAAATAGAGATTCAAAGAAATTTTGAAATATCTTCACAATTTTCAAGTTGTTCATGATTGTTGGTGTTCAATAATACGCAATATTTATTATAAAATAAATTTATTGTATTCAAATCTGTTCACAATGGTATGAAATTATATTTACATCAGTTATAATTTGCAAACAATGTATGCAATAATTAAAATTTGTGATCAGAAAAGATTTAAAGCTAAAAAAAATTAATGGTGCATGTCATATGTGAAAATAAAGATTTTAAAGTATTTTTTTTTCAATTTTCAAATTGTTCATGATTTGTTGGTGATCAATAATATGCAATATTTATTATAAAATACATTTATTGTATTCAAAGCTATTCACAATGGTATGAAATAATATTTACCTCACTTTTGCTTATCCATCACAATAACAACAACTCACCGTTAGTCCAATATTCTTAATAGAACCACAAACAACTGCGAAAACACTTGTTATCAGCAATCACTATGTAACAATAGACACTGGTATACCTTCTTTCGCCGCCATTTTGACGACAGTGGCGCCGCCATCGGTAATGTTAATTCCCAATACTACAGCGAGATATGAAGCCTATGGTTCGAAACCTATCATCTGCCCAAAATAAATTTTTTAATAAGATAGTGCAGTAAAGATTGGATCCTAAGCTTAAATGGTGGTACCTTTACATAATCTCAAACGAATACGATGCTAATGAAGATGAAGAGGCCAAGCAAAACGTCCGTTACGCCGGAGCTGCATAACTAAGCACTTCCTCAAAATTTGGGTAGTGTGGAATTCATCCTGAATAATTTACTTAAAAGAACCTATATAAATAAAATAAAAACATGAATAGCTCTGCTCTTTTACATATATAATGAGCATTTCAATCAAATTATTTCACTTATTAATGTTTTAATTAATTTCCTTGCAGTTTCGTGTATGCTTGGTACTACTTAATAAATACACAGAAACTTCACATTATTGTCTTTTGTTCTCACGCATGAACGGGATACAGCGCCCCTAGTGATAGAAATGAGAAGTAGTATCAAGACAGAGGCGCTGCTAGTGATATATGGTGGGAAGTAGAGAGAGGTGAGAAGAGACTGTTGATTGAGATTGCTAAGGTGGGTTAATGTTTAGATTTAGTCAATCAGAACTCAGCCTGCTTTTTCAAAAATATATATAAATGAGTTATATTTGCCAACGTTTTTTTGTGAATCAAACCTTCATCAGGGCTGTTAACAAAGATGGACAGCGTAAATATTAATGTATTTATATATACATATATATATATATATATATATATATATATATATATATATATATATATATATATATATTTGGCTATGAAATTTCCATAACGTATATTTTTGCTTTTAAAGATAATGTTAAAGTAGATTCTGAGTAATTAAAGTGGAGCGGGGAAAATGTAGATCAATATTTAAACTATAACAATTTGATATTAAAACAAATATTTTAAATACAAACATTTCAAAACACGCATTTATGTAACTAACTGTTCCGTTGAAAAAAAGTAGTTTTTTCCCCCAGATCCCTCATTGATTATAATCACTCCAGGACCTGTAAAAATAAAAATAATAAATGGACATTAAAATTTAAATTTATTACAATCTGCCTCTCTTCTATTGGCTCGATAACTGGATGGCCAGTCTTTGATGGTATGTTTTATAGTCCGTAGTTTGTTGTCCATAAGTATCGTCCAAGAGTGTTCCCAGTTATCCAAAATCTAGGCGCACGGTAGTGCGCCAGGCCAAGTTCCGGCCTAAGCATACTGTGTATATATTACAGGAGGTCTTAGAGCCGATTTTCACCCTCTCATAACTTTCAACCAGGTAAAGATAAAGTTATGAAATTTTACACAGGTATAATACTATTAGATGTGAGTAAAACTGGAAATTTTCATAATTCTACATTGAATAGTAGAGATATAAGCGATCGAAAATCGGGATTTATAGGACTCAATCATTCACTGACTGACTCATCAAAATTATTAGGCAAGCGTTTAAGTAAAAAAATGACGTGTGCATGCGGCCGCTCTAGGAGAGGGAGTTTAGACCGCCTGTGGAGGGAATAGGTAGCCCGCGCACCCCGCTTCGACATTACCCTCCCTACCCCGCGTCGTATATCGATAAGGTTAAGAAGAAAAAAAAAACCATAAGAGTAAATTATTTATTAATTATTCAACAAATGAATTAGAAGTAACAAAAAACTTAAAAAAATTTAGTAAAGAATTTAGCTATAATTAAACATTGCAAAACTATTATAAAAGCTATGCAAAAAATATTATAAAAAGCTTACAACCATAATAGCTTATTAGTATATTAATATTATCCATCTAGAGGAATGGCTATGGATGTTGCATGAATTCGTTTTAAAGGTGGTAAGCCTGTCGAATCAAGAGGTCGAAATACGTATCCGTATCTATGGAGGCGCTCAAGCCAGAATAATAACTCAAGAATTCTTCTTTTGTTACCTGAAAAATAAAGTACAAAACTAATATTAAAATAATGAAATAAAAACTTATTTTGCTACGATGGATTCTTGGGTGATCCTCCAAGGGCAGAGCTGTGTATACAGGGTGCACCGCAATGAGATGTCATAAATTTAGGGGTTTATTCTAGACGTCATTTGTAGTTAAGGGAAGCGGAAATGAACGTCCAATCTCAACATGAACCAGAGCTAATCAAAATATTGTCTATTTTCAAAACTATTGGTTTTCTTTATGAAAAACTATGTTTTCGGGATTTCTGGTTATTAAAATATTGCCATGTAAATTAAGAGCTATATTAAAAGCCTTATCGATGTGAACTATTGATATTAGTGTTTTCTTAAATTATTCAATCTTTTCTTAATCAGCTATTTGTGGACTTAGAGGTTCGCCTCCTCCTCAAAAGTTGCATTATTTAATAATGCTTCAAAATGGTACTTCGTTGTTTTAGAAAAAAAAGAAAAAAAGAACCTATTTATTTCTGATTTCTAAGTCAAAACCAATAAATGTGCTTTAGCGTGAAAGAGCCAATCTAAACACATTCTTTAATTTCACATGATAATGGTGATGTCCCATCCTTCCCACACTAGGTACTCTGAGCCGTGGTTGGAATTGAGGGTAAATGATGACAGAAGAACATATTGAAAATAATTGCAATTATTGTAAACATTGGATAGCAGCAAGGAAACAATGTGTTAAGGGACAACTATTCCGTCAGAAGTTGGCTTGCTCTCCAAAAATATATTCAAGCACCATATATCAGAAAACACGGAGAGATGGCTTTCATGCGAGCCACTCCGATGATCTTTAGCAGTGAAGCCTGAAGAAAAGCAAAGCCGCTGAAGAAGTATTTAGCGAGCTCACTCCTCATGTAGTTACGATAGTTTATCATACTAGGACCACCCATCCTTGAGTTGCAATAGAAGCTTGGACTTAGAGCGAGAAAAGTAAAAGCTATACGTGAGTCTGTGAAAGGAAAGTACTTCAATGGATTTTCAGGCCAGCGAAGATAGGATAAATATGGAAAATTTTAAGGAGCTAGATGCTGAAAAACCACGAACCAAGTGGCACCAGGAAAAGAGAGGGACATCGACTCCGATAATGAGTTGACGAGCAAGATTTGAAGAGAATGAGACTTACATTTGTATAGTTATTTTGCCCGACAAATAAAAAAAATATAGAGGTGAAAAAACTTTTGAAATGATGTACTTTTAGTGGATTAATTAAAATTTAGTTAAGTGCTGAATAAGCCACGACAGCGGGCCCACTGAAATAATTGTGCTGGCGCATTCAGTATCATACAATACCCGCAAACCTAACCGAGAATAACGTAATTAGGTCCCAAACCAATTATCAAGGGTATAGGCCCAAAGTAGTGGGGATAGAAAGAAAGGCAAGCAATTTGATGTCGAACACGTCACGATGTTGGGCCCTAACATGTTAGCACTCATGGCCGAAGGAGCCTCCTAATATTTTCATAGACTGTATTTAATTTATTGAAAAAGTATATTTCATATTTTACCCTTGATTATATTTATAACATCTCAAAAATAACACTCACCACTCCGTCAACCAGTCCGTTTTCGAAATTGGCCATGAATTTCCTGAGGATCTGGTCTTCAGACTCTTCACCACTACGATACTGCGGATGGCTCAAGACGCTATAGACTCTTCGAAGATCTTCCAATGATATGACTCCGTCTTTGGTCTTGTCGAGTTTATCAAAGGCGTCGTTTACAGACTTCTTCCTAGTTTCTGACATGTTTGACTACAAATAGAAATTGTATTAATTTAAAATTAATATATATTTAATTTGTGTTACACCATACCTTCAGCTGTTTGCATAATGTCAGTGTATAAAAAAGATAAAACACTAAAAAAGTAATATATAATGTATATATATATATATATATATATATATATATATATATATATATATATATATATATATATATAAAAGAAAAGACTCTTTTCTGAGTCGAGGGGCCAAAAAATGAGAAATTATTATTTTATTATTCCAAACACACTCTTGCCACAAAATAAAGTACAAATTACAAGAATCCTTAACGAACAGGACTATAATAACATTTTGTACACCATGCAATTCCTTCTGTTCATTGTTTAGTTGGCCTGATAACACAAAAAGAAAATGAAGGAAAATGGAAATATATGACTTTGCAGGCTGCCTCTGGACTTCAATGCGACCGAGCAGCTTTCGGAAGAGATTGGCAGGAGGGTTTGAGATCATGTATCACCAAGTAGAATATAAATATATTAATATATTATCCTAAGTATATATTATTGTTCTAGCTCACCCGAAGAGCGACAATGAACTCATCCATGCTGATAGTTCTCGAGCCATCTTTGTCCATCGTCTGGAATAGATTGTCTATATCCTCATTGTCAATATCCAGCTGTGTGTCCTTGATTCCCTGACGGAATTCCTTAAGGCTCAGGGTGCCGCTTCCGTTGTCGTCCATCCTTCTGAATGCCCTGAATGAATCAAAAATTGAAATTTCATGCCCATATAAGGTATTTAAAATATTCAAGAGATAATTTATTTTAGTTGCTCACACCAATGGTAATTCAACAGCAGAAATTAAACAAGCGTAATAAACCGGAGAAAAAGATGTTGCTGTACAAGTGAACAGATTTATGGCCCCCTCCTGTACGACTGTACATTACCACGACAAAACTCATTAAGATCGTTACCATATTGGAAGGTACTTGGTCTACAGACAAACTAGCGTTACTCCTTCACTATTTTATTATTTTTTAAATTTTATTGTCAACTTAAACATGACAAAGATTTTAGGGACGGGTTTTCTACAGGTTTCTTGCCAGGATAGGGCTGATACCTTTCCTTTTTTCAAAAGAAAAGCCATTACCCCCAGTGGGAATCGATCCCACAACCATAGGTACAGCGTGCACATGCCCTAGCCCTCATGGGCGTCCGTGTTTTAAGCAAGGGTTGTTTTGAGATCTTCAAAAAATAGAGGAGGGCAATTTTGTGAGTGGTGGAGGTGATTTGTTATGATATTAACCCGGTCATCATGGACAGGACCGAATATACAGATAAAATGTTCTGACTCCTCTCTGGCAACACTAGTTACTCATCGGCGACCAAGAACAAAGAACTCCTACCTCTGCTATCATACAAAGATTTAACAAACATTTCTATAAACAGACTTACTAAAGCCTTAACGCATACAAATCCCAAGCCCCAGATGTTATGGCTTCCCAAAACTCCATAAAAACAATGTGTCCAATATTAACCCGCCCTTCACTAAACTAGCAAACTTCTTTTATCGCCTCTCCAAACCAAAAATCATAATAACCCCTAAGATGTCCAGAATGCTTATGATCTCAAAACGTCTGTCATGCAGGAGCTGCATAACTAAGCAATTTCCACAGAATTTGGGTAGTGTCGAGTGCATTCCTGAATAATTTGCTTATAATAGCTATCGAGCATTCTATTCAAGCATAGTACAAAGTAACCTCCCCCCCCCTTCCGATAGACCGATTTAGTTCATTTTTACAACATTTCTTTCTTATTAGATACCCACGACGTATAACGCAATTTCATTACAATACAACAGAAATTATGTCCAGAATAAGAAAATTAGTAATTTGGGTTCGGAGTGAACCCCCCCCCCCTCTTAATGAACCAATTTAGTTTAATTTTACAACACATTTTTTCTTTAGTTGACCACAATGAATACTGAGTTTTGTTGAAGTATAGCAAAAATTTCGGATGGTATTGGCAAATAACTACTTTGCCTCCGGAGAAACCCCCCGCACCCCTCCAGATGGACCAATTTTGCTGGTTAACAAACTTGTTCAATCGTTTGATGGGGGAATACAACAAACAAAGTTTAGTGGTGTAAAAAGACACATACACACACACACACACACACACACACATATATATATATATATATTGTTATAATATTTTTTTTTTTGTTAAAAATCTTAATATAATATTCAATTTTTAAAAAAAAACAACATGTTGGCTGTGTCAAAATGTAATAATTTTATTTTATCTATAGAATATTTGAAATGCCACGGCTGCTAAAACTATTTAATATGAGTACTCTTACCTCATGGGTTCAAAGTAAGCGAAACGAGAACACAGATTATTCTGTTGAAATAAATTCAAATGTTATACACAAAAGACTCATCAACAAGTCAACATCCATGCAATTGGAAAAGTAAATTTTACCTGCTATAAAGCTGCAGACAGCATACACTGGAATTTCTGCTCTCGATTACTTCCGATGAGGAACAAGTAATAAATCTTCTTTCTTCAATTCAAAATTAGCCAATCTGCAACACTGGGCGAACCTTTGCAATTATTTAAACACAGCTGTAAACTCTGCCTAAAAACAACTGTGGAAGACTGTACCACCGCTAAGACTCTGACCAACCGCTCACTAGATGGTCTCCACAACGAATGAAACCAACTGTATGGAACTAGATCTCCATTAGGATTGTAAGAAAGTTTTGGCGGGCGTGTCCAACCCGTAAGTAGTGCTACCTGTATCAGCTGTTAGACCTTATATCGAAATAATATTTACTTGTTCCTGCAATTCAGATTTTAATACATTAATGAGTCTATTGAATATTTTATGTCAGAATTTTCTATGTTAGTTTTGAATGTAAATATATTAATAATAATAATAATATAAAACCATTTGTTTTGTTTTATATTTTCCTGGAACCTTCTGTTGGTCTTTATGCGCCTTTCTTGCCTTTAACGGCTTTTCGAATTTAAAACTTATTATTTTCAATGTAAAGAATCATTACAATATATATATATATATATATATATATATATATATATATATATATATTCATATATATATATATAGGTAGTTGGTAACAGCTTTATTCAGTCCTCAGATATATTTTATTTTCAAGTTACATAGGGAACGGCATGCCGCACACAAGGTTATTTAAATTTTGTTACAGATATGAATTTTTAATGTAAGTACGGGGGTCATTTTCAGTGTCTACTAGGTAGGATCGATAAAGATTTGAAGAAAGTTTTTAAAAATTCTATCATGAGTGCAGAACTAATAGTTGAAAACGAAAATATCCACGATTCAGAGAGTTTCGCTGCAATACAACAAACAACTACTTAGGTCCGGAGTAATGCCCCCCTCCCTCCAGATGGACCTACGTTGCTGGTTAATGAAATCATTCAATCGATTGCTAGGGGAATGCTATATACCAAGTTTCGTGGCGAAAAAATTAAAACTCTGACTGGTATCGTGTTAAAAGCACGAATATATATGTATACATATATGTGTGTGTGTGTGTGTGTATATATATATACAAACACACACTTATATATGAGTATATATAAATTTTAACGGGGGTAATCTTCGTCGCCTACCAGATAGTATCGAAAAATATTTGAAGACATTTTCCAAAAATTTTGTCATGAGTGCAACCTCAATAGCTAGTTTCCTTCGTGGGAAAGTGTTTAATAATGTATAATTATGGAGAAACTAACTTTATCCTTCCAAACCCAGAAATGGCCGGCCTAAGATATATAACTCATGTAATGTGGATCATTAACATTTAATAATTTTTTTTTTCTATAACTATTGTACAATTTAAAATTATTTTTATCGATATGTTGCAGGAAGGCATATGTAGAATTCGCCATAATTATTTTAACTATCGACATGTAACGCTGTCAAACGTGATATTTTCTAGTTGGCACTTCCGGATTGAGTCATTGCCATAGGCGGGTTTCCTCTCAGAGCAGGGGGTGGGGACGAAAAGTGCAAAGAGTCTCAGCTTTCAGTTCTCACAAGAGAGAATAATAGGTACTTACGTATTAACTTCAACGCAGGTTATAGATAGAGGTCTCGTTCCGTGATCTGGATCATCAGCGCAGGCGCATAACTCATTAGCATTTCTATTGGTCTATTCCTATGGGAAATTCTATTGGCAGTTGTAGTAACCGTCTTCTTTACTTTCTCTTTTCAAAATAATTCACTTGTAGATTTCACTTTTTTACACGATTTCTTATCATTGTTTGTTGTTTGAGTTCTTAGCGTTGTTTGTGTCCTTTCTGCTGTTCTTGTTTCTGCTAGGAAAATGCTTCTTAAGGATTTACCTACAACCGAAAAAGATGCTAGATGGCATATCAGCCCAGTTTCCACCAAAAACCAGCGATCTATATTATCAACGAGTTGGATTGACTAGAGTTTCGACATAACATTGAGCGAGCATATCGAGCGGAAACGCATAGCTATTATACCATTCACATAAGTACTACGCGTTTCCTCAAGGTTATATCGAAACTCTAGGCAACACTAATTGTTAATAATCCCGTCGCCATATTGGCAAACATTCAATTGACGCCTGTACTGATGATCCAGATCTCTGGCGTGGTGATGATCCAGATCTCTGAGAGCCGTTCCTTTAACCTGCGTTGAAGCTGATACGTAATTATCGAATAATGTTAATAAAACGCGCTAAGATGACCCAGTTCCTCCCAACTGGACTTTTTATAATTTAAAGTCATATAATCAGAGGCCCGGTGGCCGTGAGTGTTAAGGCATGAGCACTTAACACTCCGTGCCAAAGGTCGTGGGGTTCGATTCCCACTAGGGGTGGTGGTCTTTGTAAACAAGAAAAGGCATCAGCCCTATGCTGGCTACAAAAGGGTGGTAGCCTACAGATAACCAGTCCCAAAATTCTTAGTTAATTATAATGGACGTTGAAATTCAAATAAATTATACAATGAACTGTAAGATATTTACTGCGAAAAGTTTATTGTAGGCTTAGAACTCAATGAATATTATATTATAATATCAACAGATGTTTGTAAATGGAAAATTATCAAGTTCAAAGGAAATGGTTATTTCATAATCATATAAATAGGCTATGAACATAACATTTTATTGTTTTCCTTACAGGTGTTATTTAATTTAAATTTTAACGTCCATTATTATTAACTAAGAATTTCGGGACGGGTTATCTATAGGTTACCACCCTTTTCTAGCCAGGATAGGGCTGATGCTTTTTCTTGTTTTAAAGAAAATCCATCCATCATTAGTGGGAATCAAACCCACGACCTTTGGCACGGAGTATTAAGTGCTCATGCCTTAACACTCATGGCCACCGGGCCTCCTCCTTACAGACATTAATTTATTTAAATTTTAACGTCCATTATTATTAACTAAGAATTTTGGGACGGGTTATCTATAGGTCACCACCCTATTTTAGCCGGGATCTTGTTGTGTTTGCCGAAAGTCTGTGTTCTTGCTCCTCGTGGTGCCCTGCCTTTGGCCCGTCACCTTTAGTCCAATAGATAGAGGGGGTCGAGCTAACATTAATTCCCCCACAAGAATTTTTTTTTCTAATATCAGTAGGTATGGTGTGAGTATTCTGAAACCAAGTTTTCCAGCTCGAAAGCCGGGGGGAGAACTTTTGGCAGGCAAAATTTTAACACTCGTTTCAGTTATTCGTCATTAACTTGTGAACCGTTGATTTTGAGTAAAAAACCTTCAAATGAGGATTAAAGGCCATTAAATTCTGCCTCAAGTGACCCGATCCATGTCCAAATTCGGCCAGATAAAATTGCTAAAATCACTCGTCAAAAACAACATTTTTATTTTCCAATTTTCCGAAAAACTGCGGTGAGCCCACTTTTTTTAATAATTCTTTTGATGCCCCCCCTCTCCCCAAAACAACTACGAAAACCCGTTCAAAAGAAAAACACAAACACATTTGAAGATTTAAACACTTATTTCTCCAATTGACATCACCAAATCGAAAATTACTTCAGAATCTTTTTTGTAGAGCATTTAGTAACCTTTTCAAGCTTTGGTAACCTTGCACTTACCAAGATTCCCAATCCTTTTTCGAGATATTAAGGAAAATGTACGAAGTTCCCAAAACTTCATGTCTAAAAATAAAATATTTTATTCTAATCCTTCCTTAGCTCCAAACGTAACCAAAATTTAATCATCTTTTTTAATGTGAATTTTAAACTTGCAGAAAATACTTTAACTGAATCCCATGATTCTAAGTACCCAAACCAAAAACTGTATTCGACAAGTATTATTCCATCTTTCTCAAAAACGGTTAAAGCTATTGCCTTAAAAATGGTTTCATTTGTTTTCCTAGGCCAAGAAGCCTGTAGAACGAGTACTCACAAGAAAATGAAGTAAGCGTGACGATTCTTTCGCGCGAATTTCGCTCCAAAAACCATGTTCCGGTGGGCGGATTCTGCTGGTTAACGAACTTGACCTTTCAAGTTAGACGAAAGATTTTTCTACGATTTGGGTTCTGAAACATGAAACATTCTAGTCGATACTTCCGTCATGAGGTCAACCGCGTAAGCCGGTTTCCTCTATACGAGAGAGAGAGGAACCACCCTAATAAAATAAAGGTTTTGTTTGTACATTACACAGAACCAACCCGTTGCACGATATTTTTCCGTTTCATTCAGACACTGCGTCATCTTAACGAGTTTCCGTTTTTATCCCTAGTGTCACCTTGAAATCTTACAAAAAATGTCAATGCTTTGTTTTGGTCTTTCGTGAAAAAAAAAACGAGATGAAATCCCAAAGCGACGGAAGATCTTAGGCGCCACAATAGGAAACTAACATTATCCTAAGCGGAAATTACTCCCTCGCCTTCTCCACTTCGGTCTAGGAAAACTCTATTAACAATACGTTTCTCATTTTCTTACCTTCTTTAAATAAAATACTCAATTTACTGTTAAATGCAATTTAAAAAAAAATCCGACTCGCAGGAACTGTGTCATCTTAGCGCGGTTCCGTTCATATCTCTAGTGACATTAGTAAAGGCATAGAAGCAGTTATTGGTAGGATTTGATCTTTCGTGAAAATATATACGTATAATAAAATTCTAACGGATCGCTGTCTGTACATGGAAGATAAATGAATCGATCCATGCAAAAAGAACTTCAGTCCATTTCTTCCCAATATGAGTTTGGATAATATTTTTGTTAGTATGAGTGATGAATTCTTTGTATCTAAAGGTAACTTCACATTTCTATGTTAGAAGGACTTCAGTACAATACATAGTTGCCATAGAAACATAGTCATCATTTTATTATTCCATGTAGAAAGAGCTTCAGTCTAGTTTTCTCAAAACTACTGATTTTGGACTGAAGCTCTTTTTGCATGGATTGATTTATATGGGAAAAATACTATTGGAGGCCTTTATCAACGCAATAGTACCCAAAGCAATGATTTATAGAATTTTTGTCTGTTTGTCTGTATGCCTGCTGTCTGTCAGACACTCTATACACACTAGGGTTTAACAATCCCTAAGGAGTCAGCTTAGTGACTCTAGGCTTAGGAGGTGTTAGCAATCCTAGCAGCCTGTTTGCTTCATCCCCGATGGCTATACCTCTATACACACTAGGGTTTACCAATCCCTGAGGGGTCAGCTTAGTGGCTCTGTCAGGTCTTAGCAATCCTAGCAGCCTGTATGCTTCATCCCCGATGGCTATACCTCTATAAACACTAGGGTTTAACAATCCCTGAGGGGTCAGCTTAGTGACTCTGTCAGGTCTTAGCAATCCTAGCAGCCTGTATGCTTCATCCCCGATGGCTATACCTCTATAAACACTAGGGTTTAACAATCCCTGAGGGGTCAGCTTAGTGACTCTGTCAGGTGTTAGCAATCCTAGCAGCCTGTATGCTTCATCCCCGATGGCTGTACCTCTAATATCGTGTATAGAGAAGCATTACTGTAAAGTAGATTTTTTTAAAATACCCATACGACTGTATTTATAATCCAAAATAAACCAAAATATGTATCCAAAAATGCTGCCTTAAATCACTATCCACGCGGACGAAGTCGTGGGCACAGCTAGTATAAAATAAAATCTCAAAGTGAAGGAAGATTTAAAGCACCACATCAGGATACTAACAGTAACCTAAGCGGAAGTGACTCTCTCGCCCCGGCCTATACGTTTCTCATTTTCTCTCTCATTACCCTGTTTTACGAAAATACTCATTTTACTGGTAAATTTTACTCATTTTGAATTTAAATATGTATCAGTGAAAATTTCATCCACACAATGATTTTATGGTTACTTTTCGCACTTTACAACGTAATTTATTAAGGTTGCATTTAACAAAGCATTTTTGAAAAAAATCTTAAAATATTCATCAATCCTACTACATATTGAAAATTAAATGTGTATATGTACATATATGTGTGTCTGTTAGAGGCCAAAATGTTTGTTCTTTTCGGCAAGAATCTCGAATTTGTTTTTATTTGCTTTTTTATGAAGGTCGAAACTATTTTTATATTTAAACAGAACTTGGCTTGTATTAAAAATAAATTAATTTGGTCAATTAAAAATGAAGATTTACCACAGAATAAAACTAAATTAAATTTTCTTTACTCCGTAATCTGTATTTTCCTTGCAAGGAAACTTGGTCGAGAACATGCCCAAATAATAAGGAACATCTGTTGGGAAAAAACAAAATGGCTTCACTAGAAGTTGGCATTTACTCCAAAGCAGAATTATCTGTACATTTCAAAAGTTAAAAAGCAAATATGGAGGCCCGGTGGCCGTGGGTATTAATGCATGAGCACCTAACACTCTGTGCCAAGGGTAGTGGGTTCGATTCCCAATGCGGGTGGTGGCTTTTCTTTGGAAAAAAAAAGAAGGCATCAGCTCTATCTAGGCTAGAAAAGGGTGGTAACCTATAGATAATAAGTCCCAAAAATTCTGAGTTGATTATAATGGACATTGAAGTTTAAATAAATAAAAAGCAAGTATATTCATGTTTATTTTGAAACTATTCAGATTGTTTTAAGCCCGGTCTTAAGGAGTGGAGATTAAACAAACCAATGTATCAACTTAGTTATGCAGCTCCTGCAAGTTGGAATTTGATTATAATGCAACAAAAATAAAAAATACAGACCCTTGATATACGCTTAAATGACAAAACGTGATAATTCATTTAAACTCATAATACAATTGTTCATTAATCAATAAACAACAGATAATAAGCCAGCCCCAGAGTTACTATGTGTGATCTCTGCAAAAAGCACATATAATTAATGATAAACATATTATTTAATTTATCAAAAAATCAATAAATTATGATCAATATCCTTTAGTTTTAATATTACTAGAGCTACTGAAAATGGCGTGACACCCAAAAAAACTAGAACATTAGAGAGATCAAAGACCTTGCATTGTTTCTATTGATCCAAGCACTTAATAGAAGAATGTTTTCGAACTAAATTCTTTTATCCCTTTCTGGTGTAATGGATTAAGAACAGTTACAAAAAAAAAGTATAGACATTTGGGTCCTTCAAAAATAATATATGGTACAAATTCTCAGATCTTCACATAATTACACATTAATCTAAATGAAAATCAAAAGTTTATAAATAATTGACAAACCTTGGCGAGTGATTTGTCGCTAATGTGCATATTCATTGGGACGAATGAAGATGACAAATTGTAAACTCTTTAAAATTTTATTAACACAACCGCTTGCAATCTATTACTTCACTGTGGAGGTTATAGCGGCTACACTGTTATATTGGCGTAAAGGTCATCCATAGAGGCTGGAATCTTTCAACAAAGAGAAAATAAATTTATACTCCAAGTTGATGGGTGTAAATCAGAGTTGGGCAAATGTTAGCGGTCGCTAATATCTAATACCTTCTCGCTAATTTAGCGGTACTGATAAGAGCCTGCGCTAACGATTAGCGCATAGCGACGGAAGAGCGCTAATCGCTAATTTATTCATGAAATGTTTAATCATCGTGATAGCTAATAGCTTTAGCTATATTTACAACATTTTGTCATCTCAAAGTTCACTTCCGGTGTGCTCTGAGCCCGGGGGCATGCACCGCATATAACTTTAGGTAAAACTGAAGTTTAGCGTCCTCCAAACCGATTTCTTTCAAATTTTGTACAATCACGTATTTTGATGCACTAAACACGAATCCGCTACAATAAAAAGTTCGCATTCAACTAGGAAAGAAGTTATTAAGCACTAAAGTTCGCTGTTATGGGGGTTATGAGAGCTAATGTAAACAACTAAATTTGTCAACATGCGCATGCGCGCTTATGGAAAAGTTTGTAATAAACGAAACAAGAAATGTGACGAGTGTTTCATTATTTTTAAAAAAATGGTTGTGAATAAATAACTGTTGTTGAATTTAAATAATTATTTAAATTCAACAACAGTTATTTATTCACAACCATTTTTTTAAAAATAATGAAACACTCGTCACATTTCTTGTTTCGTTCATGAAAAGTATTATATAACAGAAATCCCTAAATAATTAGCTAATGCCTTTATAATTATTAGCTCGTTCTAATTCGCGCCTGCTGAACTTTAATTGTCAACATACTCTTATTTTATAAAAAAAATAGCAATTAAGTTGCACTAAGATATTATTCTCTTCAAACGTGCTCATAAATATGAAGAGCGCTTAAAGGCATTTTTCCGTGCGATTGGGGATTTGTGTCCATGGAAAATCGCGTCTCAAGAAGAAGAAGAAAGCTAAGAAGGATGTCTAGGAAGATAAGAAGAATGTCTAGGACGACGCTTTTAGGCATACATGCTATGCGTTTCCTCTCGCTCAAGAAGATATCAAAACCCAGGGTGAGGATGCACTTAAAATTGACAATATTTTTGAATGAATGGTTTATGAACATTTCAAACGAGAGTTATCTGTTTCCCAATGTTACATATCTGCGCATGCGCGTGTTTACAAATACGCTGTTTACGCCTACTTTTATAACCTTCCTAACAGTGACCTTTAGTGCTTAATAACTTTTTTCCTGGTTGAATGCGAACTTTTTTTTTTTTTTTGCGGATTCGTGTTTAGTGCATTAAAATACGTTATTGTACAAAATTTGAAATTTATATGTGGTGCATCCCCCCGGCTCAGAGCAGACCGGAAGTGAACGTTGAGATGACAAAATGTTGTAACTATAGCTAAAAGTATTAGTTATCACGATATTTAAACATTTCATGAATAAATTAGCGATTAGCCCTTTGCCGTCGCTATGCGCTAATCGTTAGCGCAGGCTCTTATCAGTACCGCTAAATTAGCGAGAAGGTATTAGATATTAGCGACCGCTAACGTTTGCCCAACTCTGGTGTAAATATGAGGATTAGGCGGTCAAAAAAGGATTTGTCACAACAAATCAAATATTGAGATATTGTCAAATGTTATTTCCAGCTATAAGATTGAAATTAATACAAAAGAACCCCCTATCCAATGATAAATTATAAATAATTGGGAACCAAACAGAAAGAGTTTTCTCCACCTCTATTGTCTAATCAGCAAAGATTTAGTTCCAACCAGCCGACCAGAGGGTAGTAAAGAAGAAGTGTTGGACTGCCAAGAGATGAGCTATACTACAGCGAAATATGAAGCCTATGGTACAAAACCTATCATCTGCCCAAAATAAATTTTTTAATAAGATACTGTAGTAAATCAAATAGCAGTAAAGATTGGATCCTAAGCTTAAATGGTGGTACCTTTACATCATCTCAAACGAATACGATGCCAATGAAGATGAAGAGGCCAAGCAAAAAGTCCATCACGCCGGAGCTGCATAACTAAGCACTTCATCAAAATTTGGGTAGTGTAGACTACATCCTGAATAATTTGCTTAAGAGAACCTATATAAATAAAATAAAAACATGAATAGCTCTGCTCTTTAACATATATAATGAGCATTTCAATACAATTATTTCACTTATTAATGTTTTAATTAATTTCCTTGCAGTTTTGTTTATGATTGGTACTAAACTACTTAATAAATACACAGAAACTTCACATTATTGTCTTTTGTTCTCACGCATGAACGGCATACAGCGCCCCTAGTGATAGAAATGAGAAGTAGTATCAAGACAGAGGCGCTGCTAGTGATATATGGTTGGAAGTAGAGAGAGGTGAGAAGAGACTGTTGATTGAGATTGCTAAGGTGGGTTAATGTTTAGGTTCAGTCAATCAGAACTAATCATCTTGCTTTTTCAAAAAATATATATAAATGAGTTATATTTGCCAACGATTTTTTGTGAATCAAACCTTCATCAGGACTGTTACAGCGTAAATATATATATATATATATATATATATATATATATATATATATAGAGAGAGAGAGAGAGAGAGAGAGAGAGAGATTCTGAGAATTAAAAGTAATAGGGCGGGGATAATATAGATCAATATTTAAACTATAACAATTTAATATTAAAAACAAATATTTTAAATACAAACATTTCAAAACACGCATTTATATAACTAACTGTTCGGTTGAAAAAAATAACAATTATCCCTTGTTTAATCTAGAAGGCTTTGACAGGTCTGAAGCCCACCAATCGCATTCCATCTGTCTGTCGTTAACCAGCCACTGAGAAGGAAGTATCTCGATCAGTCTTTGCCTGGCTCCCGAAGGTGAAACATTTTTTCTCGGTTTTAGCGCGGTTCCTCCTTCCCATCTTAGGGAGGAACCCCGCTTATAAGGTTGACCTCATGAAACAATCCGGAAGTGCCGATTAGAAAATTTTACGTTTCAGAACCCCTAGGGAACGAAAATAATGGTTGTTCAAAGTTATATATATATATATATATATATATATATATATAGAGAGAGAGAGAGAGAGAGAAGAGTTTCTTGGGGAGTATCTTTGTCTGTTCACGCTCTCTAGGGCTGAAAAATGGGCAGATTTTGATGAAAATTGGTACAAAAACCTTTCGTCTAATTTGAAAGGTCAAGTTCGTTAACCAGCAGAATCCGTCCACCGGAACATGGTTTTTGGAGCAAAACAATCGTCAAAAAATAGCTTACTTCATATGCTTGCATGTACTCGTTTTAACCGTTTTCGAGAAAAAGGGAAAAATAGTTGTCGAATAATGTATTTGGTTTGGGAGCTTTGAATCATGGGATTCAGTTAAAATATTTTCTGCTTGTTTAATTCATATAAACAAAGATGTTTAAATTTTGGTTACGTTTGGAGTTAAGGAAGGATTAGAATAAAATATTTTATTATTAGACATAAACATTTTTGGGAACTTTGTATGTTTTCCTTAATATGTCAAAAACAGTTGGGAAATCGTGGTAAGTGGGACGTAACCTTTCCAAAGCTTACTAAATTCTCTAAAAAAAAAAAAAGCTTCCAATGAAATTTTTGATTTGGCGATGTCAATCGAAGAAATCTGTAAAATTAGTAGTATAATAAAAGAAGATAAAAAAAAAAGAAACAGTAAGTAGTGTGTTTCTAGAACGAACCTTGACAAGG
The DNA here is from genome assembly GCA_946811695.1 of Gonocerus acuteangulatus. Classification (NCBI taxonomy): domain Eukaryota; kingdom Metazoa; phylum Arthropoda; class Insecta; order Hemiptera; family Coreidae; genus Gonocerus; species Gonocerus acuteangulatus. The sequence continues at coordinate 91,760,046 of OX328128.1, read as the reverse complement.
CCAGGGAGTCATTTTTCCATGTCAGGTTGTAAAGGTACCCTTGTCAATCGTGACCTGTTTCGAACCATAAATGTATTTCATGAAAGGTCTAACCAAAATCATAACTGTTTCTATTTCAACCTTTCCAAATGACATTAGGGATAAGAACGGAACCGCGCTAAGATGATGCAGTTCCGGCGAGTCGGACTTTTATACGTATTGTAGAGAATTTGACTTTCAAGATTTAGGAATCTAGGCATTGCAGCATTGTGCAAGACGTATGTTGAATCTTGGAATTCAAGGTTGTCTAGGACGACTTTTGGGCAGATGTGCTATGCGTTTTCGCTCGCTCAAGTTGATATCAAAACTCTAGTGAATCCAACTCGCTGTTACGGAAAGAATTCCGATGTTATGGAGGTTATAAATGGTTTATCAACATTTCAAATGAGAGTTCTTTGGTTTCCAATGTTAGATGTCTGCGCATGCGCGTGTTTACTAATACGCTGTTTACTTTAACCTCAATAACAGTGAACTTAAGTGCTTCATAACTTCTTTCCTAGTTGAGAGCTAGTTAACGGATTCGTGTTTAGTGCATCAAAATACGATATAGTGCAAAATTTCAAAATAATAGGTGCCTAGAACCCTCGTCTTCACATTTACATTAAGCTCTATTCAATCCAACTCCTTAAAATAAATAGAATTCTATTAATTTTAGCAAGTTGCATTGACTAGTCTTCTTGAGCGAGCGAAAACTAGTAGCTTGTATGCCCATAATGTGACAACATGTAAAAAAATCGATGAGAAGGCCTCTAAACTGCACAATAATGGAGTAAAGTACAGGGGCCTCTTTTCTAAATAAATTAATCTTCCCCCTTATTTTAAATGAAAATACATTTTATAAATATAAATATATATATATATATATATATATATATATATATATATATATATATATATATATATGCACACATATCTTTAACTATAAAATGTGCATAGTACATTTTACTTAGAAGCATTGGGTATAGCTCCGAGATTCTCCAATACAGAACCAAGAAGAAGAAGCAACAATTGAACAGAAAAAGGATAAGAACACGTCAACAAAATTAGATTAATTGAACGTAAATTCCTTCGACCGAGCAGCAATAAAAACTAAACAATAAAAAATAATAACAAAAAAACTAAATTTTAAATAAATAGAAACTGATCACAACCCTTTAATTTAGTGTTGTCCATTTAAAAAAAAAAAAAATAAGAAGAAATTCTCCGTTTCAAAAAAAATTTATATATATATATATATATATATATATATATATATATATATATATATATATATATATGTATATATATATACACACATAAAAACTTAAAACTACCCTTTAATTTAGCATTCTCCATTGCGGAAAAACTTAAAACTGATAAGTAACCTTTAATTTAGCGTTGTCCATTGTATAAATAAAATGAAAACTGTTAACCGACGTTTATTATGACATTCTTTATAGTATAAAAAAAAAACTATAAGTACACTTTAGTTTAGCGTTGTTCATTTTAAGAAAACGCTGATAATTACCCTTTAGTTAAGTGTTCTCCATTGTATAAATAAAATAAAAACCAAACTGATAAATTCCTTTTAATTAAGCGTTCTCCGTAAAAAAATAATTAAAAAAAACTGATAACCACCCTTTAATTTCTATGAAGGAATTAAAATAGAAAAGATATTCATTATATTTCTTACTAAATTAAGAAATATATCCAAGTTTACATTATTTATTTAAATTTTAACGTCCATTTATTATTAACTCCCAATTTTAGGACGGGTTATCTATAGGTTACCACCCTTTTCTAACCAGGATTACATTAAACTCTTGGCATAACTACAAAAATATTTTCAGAGATATAAGATATAGATACTTAACGAAGGTGCGGATAAGATGTGGTGGAATGATTGCAGTTAATGGTAGACTATGTTACTCCTGATCTAAATTATACATTTTATATTTGTCTCACTATACAAGTGCAGGACTCTTGCAGTTATAATAAATGAAATAATAATAAAATCAATAAAAAAAGAAAGAAAAGAAAATCAATGCCAGAGTGGCAGATACTGTATACAGCTCTCTTAAAATATTCATCAATCCTACTACATATTGAAAACTACCCTCCTTTAGATGTGTATAAATTGTGTGCCAAAATGTTTGTTCTTTTCGGCACAAATCTCGAATTTGTTTTTATTTGCTTTTTTATGAACTTTGAAATTATTTTTATATTTCAACAGAACTTGGCTTGTATTAAAAATAAATTAATTTGGTCAATTAAAAATGAAGATTTACCACAGAATAAGACTATATTAAATTTTCTTTACCCCCTAATCTGTATTTTCATTGCAAGGAAACTTGGTCGATATCATGCCCAAATAATAAGGAACATCTGTTGGGAAAAATCAAAAGTCTGTCACGCAGGAGCTGCATAACTAAGCACTTTACTCAGAATGTTTGCAGTGTAGACTACATTACTGAATAATTTGCTGTAAATAACCTAGTATATAAATAAAATAAAAACGTGAATACTTCTGTTCATTTACATTTGTTGAGAGAACTGTTCAATTATTAATTTTGTAAATCATTTGCTTTCAGAGTTATGTTAACAAATGATACTGTACTACTTAATAAATACACAAAATCTTCATTTTCCGTCTTTTGATCTGACGCAGGAACAGGATACAGTCCCTCTAGTGGGAGATAGCGCTCCTCGCGGTGCCTTTGGGAACCTACGCCTGGCCGGTTAATTCTAATGGAACAGAGTTTAAAGTAAACCATCCTTTCCAATAGACCGATTTAATTCATTTTTACAACACTTCTTTCTCATGAAATACCGCGTTTCGTTACAATACAACAGAAATTACGACCGATATGAGTATATTAGTACTTTATGTTCGGAGTAAACCCCCCCCCCTCCAAATAACCCGATTTAGTTTATTTTTCCACCCCATTTTTCTCTGTTGATTACCTCCACGAATACCGAGTTTCGTTGAAATGTAACAACAATTACGGCTAGTAGTGGCATATTGGTAATGTGGGTCCGGAGTAAACTCCCCCCCCCTCCTAATGAACCGATTTAGTTTATTTTTACAACGTATTTCTCTCTTTAGATCAACATAACGAATACCGAGTTTCGTTGAAATATAACAAAAACTACGGCTGGCATGGTCAAATTAGTGTTTTGGGTCCGGGGTAAACCCCCCCTCCCGGTGGACCGATTTTGATGGTTAACGAACTCGTTCAATTGTTTGCTAATTGAACGCTATATACCACGTTTCGTGAAGAAAAAACAAAAACTCTGGCCGCTATCGTGTTAACAGACACACACACATATATATATATATATATATATATATATATATATATATATATACATATATATATATATATATATATATATATACATATATATATATGTATATGTATATATATATATATATATATATATACATATTATATATAGATATATATAAATTTTAACGGGGGTCATTTTCGGTGTCTACTAGGTAGGATCGATAAAAATTTGAAGAAATTTTTCAAAAATTCCGTCATGAGTGCAACCTCAATAGCTACTTTCCTTCAGAGGAAAGTACTAAAATGGCTTCAGTAGAAGTTGGTATTTACTCCAAAGCAGAATTATCTGTACATTTCAAAAGTTAAAAAGCAAATATGGAGGCCCGGTGGCCGTGGGTATTAAGGCGTGAGCACCTAACACTCTGTGCCAAGGGTTGTGGGTTCGATTCCCAATGCGGGTGATGGCTTTTCTTTGGAAAAAAGAGAAGGCATCAGCCCTATCTAGGCTAGAAAAGTGTGGTAACCCATAGATAATCAGTCCTAAAAATTCTAAGTTAATTATAATGGACATTGAAGTTTAAATAAATAAAAAGCAAGTATATTAATGTTTATTTTGAAACTATTCAGATTGTTTTAAGATCGGTCTTAAGGAGTGGAGACTAAACAAACCACGTTGCCAAGGTATCAACTTAGTTATGCAGCTCCTGCAAGTTGGAATTTGATCATAATGCAACAACAATAAAAAATTCAGACCCTTGATATACGCTTAAATGACAAAACTTGATAATTCATTTAAACTCATAATACAACAGTTGTTTATTAATCAATAAACAACAGATAATAAGCCAGCCCCAGAGTTACTATGTGTGATCTCTGCAAACAGCACATATAATTTATTATAAACATGTAATTTAATTTATCAAAAAATTAATAAATTATGATCAATATCCTTTAGTTTTACTAGTGCAACTGAAAATGGCGTGACACCCAAAAAAACTAGAACATTAGAGAGATCAAAGATCTTAGCATTGTTTCTATTGATCCAAGCACTTAATAGAAGAATGTTTTCTAACTAAATTCTTTTATCTGATCCCTTTCTGGTGTAATGGATAAAGAACAGTTACAAAAAAAAAGTATAGACATTTTAGTAAATGTGGGTCGTTCATAAATAATATATGGTACAAATTCTCAGATCTTCACATAATTACACATTAATCTAAATGAAAATCTAAAGTTTATAAATAATTGACAAACCTTGGAAAGTGATGTGTCGCTCATGTGCATATTCATTGGAACGAATGAAGATGACAAATTGTAAAATCTTTAAAATTTTAATAATGCAACTGCTTGCAATTGATTACTTCACTATGGAGGTTATAGCGGCTGCACTGTTATATTGGTCTAAAGGCCATCCATAGAGGCTGGAATCTTCCAACAAAGAGAAAATAAATTTATACTCGAAGTTGGCGAGGGTAAATATGAGGATTTGGCGGTCAAAAAAGGATTTGTCACAACAAATAAAATATTGAGATATTGTCAAAGGTTGTTTCCAACTATAAGATTGAAATTAATGCAAAAGAAACCCCTATCCAACGATAAATAATTGGGAACCAAACAGAAAGAGTTTTCTCCGCCACTAGTGCCTGATCAGCAAAGACTTAGTTCCAACCAGCCGATTAGAGGGCAGTAAAGAAGAAGTGTTGGTCTGTCAAGAGATGTGCTATTGGGAATTAACATTATGCGATACGCGGCCAAGCGGAAAATTTTGGAACTAGCGAAGGAGGT